>MJHO01000024.1:1800000-2151185 GCA_002076135.1 Xerophyta viscosa | reverse complement strand
GCCCGCATCTATTTGGAAAGCCTGAGGAGATGAATCCCGTGAAGATCCAGAGTACTCGGCCAACACGATCACAGCTCGCCATGTGTCGCTCATCTGTTCATGCTTGACGATTCTTTCGAGCAGCTAATCGACTATTTTTCTGCAGGTACTATATCAATCACTTCCATAACAATTAGGGCTTATACCATATCAGTCCCTTAAGGTTTCAAAAGTACCAGATCAGCCCCCGTTTCAAAAAGCTACCAAATCAGCCTCTCAAACACTGTTTGAACTTTTTTCGGACAAAAATATCCATATACTTGTTAACAGTTCCGACACTAAAAATATCTATCTAGAAGTATTTTTTGTAAAAAGTTTGAACATAAAAGATGTAGAGCTCGTCAAGATCAACAATTTTTATGTTGAATATTTTGCCAAATAAGCTTTGAATAGGTGTTTTGACGTCCGAAGTGTACCCGCTCGACCCGAAAATCGCTGAAACAGTTTAGACGCCGAAAATACCTATCTAGAAGCATTTTTTTGAAAAGATTTTGAACATAAAAGTTGTATATCTCAATGAGATCTACGATTTTTATGTTCAAAATTTTTCCAAAAAATGCTTCTAAATAGACGGTCTCCGCCTCGAGGGCGAAATGAGGAATTTTTGTCACGGAAAAATCCGAACGTAGCGGAGGGCTGATCTGTCCATTTTTTAAACAGAGGGACTGATCTGTCCAAAGAATTCAAAATTGGGGGCTGATACGTCATTATCCCTAACAATTATGCAACTTTTTCTTTAGTTAAATATTGTACAATGCTAAAATACAAATATAAAGATATGAAGCATAATTTAAGTTGCTTTACTGGTGGGAAAGATAGTATATATGCAAAGGTTAACAAGTCCAGACCATTAAAAAAGCTAAGCTTTGCTGGAACGATTGAAAACATTGGATCCTTTTTCCATTCGGAAAAGTTGTCTCAACCGAAATCATCAGAATAAGTTTATATTGATCCCCACCTACAAAATAATAATAATAATAATAATAATAATGGTGAGTTTTTTTAGATTAACACGGTAAAATCTGTCCATAATTAGTCTATTTTTTTAGACTGTCGTAACAGATAAATTCATATATAACACCGACTAATATTTCACCAACTGAAAAGTCTAATCTTTTGATCTGAATTAGTCGAAATGTCCGTATCCTCTACAAGTATCATGGTGTTATTTTTATTATTACTGTTAGTAGTATTAGCAATGGAATTAATCCAAAGTGCTTTCTTAAATATTATCAAATATCGCTCAGCCGTAGCTTGCAACGCACACTGATGCTTATGAAAAGTTTGATTCATATAGCATATCTTATTATTTTTATAATAATTAGCCTTACTTTAAGAAAACATTATTATTTCTTTTTTTGGGTAGAGCAATGCTTGTTTCTCCCATAAATTTTACCGAAGAATCCACCCACATTCATATCCCATTAATTTTTGATCCCACTATCCTCCCCATGTATTGCTCCAAACACTAATTTACACCACTCACATAGATACCATATCATATTTTGGTAAAAATTTTGGTGGATCCATGGGGGCACTAGCATTGCTCTTTTCGATGTATTATATGCCTCTTTTGTTATAATTTTTTAATAACAAAAATTATGCAAAATATTTCAAAGTGCAATAGTAAAAGTTTGATGAGTTTAAGTATTGTTATTCGCACCACCTCCCCCCCGCCCCCGCTTGCAAGCGGGGTGGCATGAAATCCTCCCCCCTTTGGGGGAGGTCGTGGGCTCGATCCCAAGTGAGGAAGGGTGGGTAGGTACTATGTGAGCTGGGTTAGCCACTCACTCCTCAGGATCAAAAAAAGAAAAAAAAAGGGTATTGTTATTCTTTCCAATGACAATATGACACATAAGAGCTAACTATTACGACACTCAATTATATATATGACGAAATAAGAAATTATATATCAACCATAAGTTTTCTAATAATTATTAAAACAAAATAACATACATATTTATAAATATTTTATAAAAATTTGTTATATACTTTATAGGTTTTATGTTGAAATTCTTTTAACCAATACCTTTAAAATAGTTGTTTTAAGGTGCTGGAGCTTTTATTAGTTAGAAAGAACATTTAAAATTTAAAAATATTTTTTAATAGTATGGATATAATTATTATAAAGCACATTAAATTTTTATATTTAATTTTTTTTGAAAGAATAGTTTGTGATATTTTTGAGTGATTTTAAAATTTAATTATAAAATTTATTCAAAGTACTTTTATAAGTTTAAAAAAATTTAATTTATTATTTTTTTAAGAACAGAAATATTGTGTAAGTTTTTAAGAACATATAAATATTATTTTAAGATGGATGATGCAATTCTTATCACTATTTTTTACGACGATAGGAGGAGCCAAACATACTAAGCTAATTATTATCATTCTTTAAGAAGATGCAAAGTGCCGCTTCCAAGTTTTTGACGTCATAAAACACAACGTACTTTTGTGTGGAATTTTGCCTTCCACGTGTTCGCGGACCACGTTCATGCATGCGCACGTGCTTCTTTTAATTGTTGTAGAAAAACGTCGGTAAAGTAATACAATAATTTATTTTTTTTTATAACCAAAGTAATACAATAATTTGTTCTCATAAAAAAGTTTCACTCAGTACTAAAGATTATTCCCACTATAATAGTGGTGGGAGTTTGAATCCTACAAAAAATAGTATATAAAAGTTTTCGTCAGCAACGGATATAAACATATATACCATTCCTTTCGGAATCTAAAAAATTTTTACAAATTAGTTGGAATCTGGGGAACTAATTTTGTTTTTTTTTATTTTTTATGAGATAGTTTCACTATTTAGACTCATATTGATCAATATTATTTTTTAAAATCAAAATTATCTTGATTTAATTGTATGCGCCTATAAATTATAGGTTTATAAAAATATAAGGCTCTATCTTCTAATACATCGTGCGAGTTATATCAACCTCTAGACAACGCTCAGCTATTTTTTCCACCAACAGTATTATGCTCTACTAGCAACTCTATTATTCAGGACGATCAAAAATAAAATTCTGATATAAGAGAATCGTATTATTTCTCATCTGTATATTATGTCATGAAGCTAAGGCACGTCTAGCCCATCGGATGCCTCGATCTGTCACCACACTTCTTTGGCCCTCCGTCGTCTCAGGTGACCTTCTTTGGATCTCGAGATGATCGATCGAACGACTGAGATGGATCTGGTTAATGGACAACTGCTGAGTTCAGTCCATGATATAATTTCTCTATTATATTCTTCTAAGAAAAAGATATAATTTCTCTATTATCTTTTGCTATTGCTGATCAAGTATTATCATTTAACAGTTACTTTCAGCTTCTGCAGCAGCTACGTGGTGATCCCTTGCACGATGAACTCGAGCGCACGACGGCGCCTGCTTTTGCGATATCCGATTTGCGACCTACGAAAGATTGAAAAGAAAAAAAAAGAAATATACAACCGATTATGTAAAACTTCTTATATCGAAGTAGATATCGGCGGAAAAGCAAATGATCCCGCTCTCGGAAAGTTGCCCGGCCTTGGTCGGCCGCTAACCTTTTTTAGCAAACAGGAAGGACGGGTAACGTTGGGCACGAAGTTGGTCACGAAATCTAGCTAACACCAACCACCGGTCTCACGACCGATGTATCATACCATATTTTTACAAAAATCTCGGAATAGATGTTGCTGGCTAACCTCGTTCCCGTACGTAAGTATTTTGTAGGTAAAAGATATCGTCTCTATTAGATAAAGTCTCACGATAGTCTCGACTAATATGAAAGAAGTATAGAATATGAGTATTCTTTTGCAGCAGAAATATGGAATAAAAGAAACAACAATAGGCACCAGAAATAAACAAGTTACAATGCAAACCACCCCAATCCGATGCAGAGGGGATGCATCAATCTCGCAATCCATGTAGTGGTGGTAGTACCCGAACCAGTGGCGGATCCAAAAATTCATCCCAGAATAGTCATAATAGAACCCACTAAGCTATTAGAACGAGACGATTCTTTGCCCTCTTTTTTAAAATACCTTAACATCCTATTTTAATAAATTAATCATAAATTAATCAAGCTAATCGTTAAATAACTAATCTATATAAACCTAAAATCTGATATCGAGAAGTTACCTGCAAATCCAGATCTGTGCACTGTGCGGGCGGTCGCCGGTCACCATGTCGGGACTTAGGGCGGTGGGTCACGGGAGAAGAATCGGAATCGCGGAGGAGGGTTCTGATTTAGGGCTGAGGCTTGCCCAATTTAAGTCTTATACGAAGGCAGGCAAAAAAAAAAAAAAAAAAGAACAAACACTTGTTGCAGCGCGGAGTCGAACTCGCACCAATGTTTGGGCTTACCTTCGGCCCACCACTACACCACGATTCATCAATTATTTTTAATTACCACAACTTTTATATATTAACACTACATAATATATATATAATAATATATATAATATATATATATATATATATTAATATATATAATAATATATAAATATATATATATATATATATATATATATATAACCCCCAGTCTCGAAAGCAGGGTAGTCAATTGACTACCCTGCATATATATTGGATCCGCCCCTGACCCGAACCACTTTGTTCGTTGATCCGTATAGTCTTATCCAAAGATATAAAAGAGATATAACATTAATGTTTAAAAAAAAAAAAAAAAAAAAAAAAACAATTACGTGATCCCCCGTTAAATATTTGATTATTAGTATTATGTTCTAGCCAAATGTAAGTGCACTCTTCATAAATCACAACACATGCACTTCCTAATGATCCTTAGTTAAATTTGAGACTGATCACTTTAAATTAACTTAAACGTTGGAACTCTTATACATAGCTTGCTATGTGCCCAATTTAATTCTATTTATGCAAGTTACACTCTATAAATGACATGAGTTTGTTGGACCATACTGTTAGATGAAAAATGTTAAGTCTCCTCCAAAAAATCAACCAATTCACTAATTCATATAATTTTATAAAAAAAAAAATTTGTCAGATTTTTTAAGAATTTTTTAACATATAAATAATAAATTTTGATGAGATCTTGAATTTTAGAATTAAAATTTTTCTGGAAATTGCTTCTAACATGATGTTTTGAAAATCTAAATTTAAATTGACTTCAAAACTGTTTTTTAGATCCTTCTAAACTCGCTAAACTTTGAAACTCCAAAATACATACTTTCTTAAAATTATTTTTTAAACAAAATATTTAATTAAAAGTTGAAATCTTATCAAAAATTACAAATTTTATATTAATTTTTTTTTTAAAAAAAAATTCTTCTAAATTTAGCTATTTTTTAAGAGTAATACTGTCGAGCTAGACCCATTAACTCAATTTTCCGTCCGAACGCGTAGAAAATACGATTCTCCACGTGGGAAAACGTATTTCACCACGCACGAAAACACGTCTCCTCCACGCTCGGACGATTTTCGAGTTAACGGACGTTTCTCCAGGTGGAAAACCATATATTCTACATGTTCGGACGATTTTCAGATTAATGGGTCGAACTCTTTAGTATTTTCTTTTTTTTAATTGAGATTTTATGGGGTTGGGAGGAGGACCAGCATTACTCTTGTAATGAAAGGAGGTGCGGTACGGTGGGCGGCGACAGTGAGCGAATCAAATATCGATCTCATGTCGCATAGATTTTCAGGGAAAGGAAAAAGAGAAGATCGAATCAGACAGATTAAGTGGAGTCGATGGAGAGGCGAGCAGCGACGCGACTCCGTCGGCTGCTACCTGTCGGAAGGGAAGAGGCGGACGTACAAAACTGTGGGCCCTGCGATCAACTTCAGCCGCACGATCTAAATGATCACATATCACGACGCATATATCCTCTTCGACTTTGTTCGTTCAACCTGCAGGAGAATAATTAAAGCTGCTTCTTTTTCATCTTCTTTCTTTCTCTGCATACAGATTTGTTCTTCCTCACAATTTGCTTTTGAGAAAGTGGATGAAATTGAGGAAATAGGATTCAATGTGGACCAATCCATTCACAACATCAACAGCACCCCATTATTTTTAGTGCTGCGATGGTAAATTAGACCATAAGAAGTCTTTTTTTTTAATATAATTTAACTCTCTATTCTATCAATAAAAAAATAAATCTTCTATTTTTCCGACATATGCATGAGTGACTTTCACGTACGACGAATTGCTTCATCTGAAATCGGTTGCAAGGTAAGTGTTCTTCCGAAACAGATAGGATACATGTTAGGATGGTAATGTAGATCGATTCTCAAAAAATTCGCTTTTTTTTTTGGTTGAACAGACTTTACGAATGCAAAATATACGCACATATTTTGAATGAGTCTGTTTTCGTTAGTACGTCTAGCATGTATATATATATATCTAAGCTTGAGCTAGGATAGAAGATCTACTTTGTGGAGCTTACTTTGTGTCTGATATATATATTTTTTTAAAAAAGCAACTAATTACCTGCATCACCGACACTTTCATATGAAAATATGGACTTTTCTCCTGCCAAGAGTTCATCTATAGATTCCCTCGTTAACATTATTGCATGCTAAACAATTTTCCAAAATTAAGGCAACATTGTTTAGATGCTGACATCTTCATTAAGCAAAATCATGTCCAAGCTGATCAAGTCATCGTCATAGTGAGTGTTCACTATATTCGAAATTCTGGACACTTTTTTTTTTATCTTCCAATCATCTTTGCTATGGTTGATTTCGTTGAGCATTAAATATTTATCATTAGTGATTGCCATCTAAATAATGAAAATATAGGAAAAATAATAAAATACATAATGTTATAATCGTATAAACGATTAGTATATGAAAATAATTACCTTCAAGTTTAGTAGGTTTTGGAGTGTTGCAATGGTTTTTGTAATATTGTAAGACTATTTATAGTTATATTTTGACATTTTGTATGCTGTATAATTCTATACTGAATGTGTAACTTATGGTTTCAAGATTAGTGAAGGTGAAAGGTTTATTACTCCAATTGAAGCAGACAATTTGCTATTGTCTGGGTTGGCCCTTTGAATACTATTTATTACTGTGTCATCTGCTCTTTTAGGGTTCTTAAGAGGCTTGCTACATTCTCTCCTATTATATCTTAATTGATCTTGTTATTTAAATTTTTACTGTGTGCTAAATTTTCGGTGTTTTCATTGAACGTATGATTGTTTGTTATATCATTAATGTGATTATTTTATTGCTGCAATTTTCTGTAAATCATAGGTATGAAATTAATCCATCATTATGTTTAGGTGTATTAATTTGTATCTCACCGGAAAGCATCTGTAAGGACGTATGTAGATAATGGAGATATATGAGATGCCACATGTCATTTTATAGATAATGGTGGATGCCACATAGCATACATAGAGATAATAGAAAAAGCCACATGACAACAAAAGACTTTGATATCCAGTTTTATATATATATATAGTTTGTCCAGTTGATGGCTGAGATTTAAAGTTCACGATTCGAATGGCTAAGATGTCATTTGGAGGTATGTTTTAAAAGCAAATGATAAATATCCAAGAGCGGCTCCCAATTTCATTTTGTCCAGTTGATGGCTTAGTTATTTATGACGCATTTTAGAAGCTCCGTTATCCACGCCGTCATTTGTTTTTTTTTAAAATACACCCCCAAATGGCATCTCAGCCATTGAATTGAACTTTAAATCTCAGCCATCAACTGGACAAAAGAGTATATAAACGATCTGAATGGGATCCGGACCCTGGGCTAGAGTGATGGAATCCGCATGTGTAGCTAGACCATCAACTGCCTACTTTAGTTGCTTGTGTTGGGCTCACTAACCTCAGGTCAGGAACTTTTCAGCCCATTTCAATCTTTTTTTTTTTTTTTTTTCTTTTTGAGAAAGAATAACGTGAATTCTGTCTGGATGGGTGTGTAGTTCCTAATTCCTATTCCTAAAATACCTAAATGTTTATTATAATTTTTTTTTTAAAAAAGAAATGTAAACGTGTATCATTTCTACCAACAACTCATCTTACTTTACCAAAATATTTCTATTTTAATAGCCAAAAAGCTTTTAAAAGTTCTGAGGTATGAATGTAATTATCAATAACTCTAAAATAAGAAACAAGTTTCAATAGCTATATTTCATCTGTTAATGTTAAGCAAAGTTGGGATTAGGGGTGAAAAAGAGCCGAGCTGCTCACTACTAGCTTTGGCTCCAACTCATTTAAGCTCTGTTCGAGCTCGAGTATTACTGAGCTCGAGTCGAGATCGAGCACGGAGTCAAACTCAGTAATTAAATGAGCAGAGACTGAGCATCGTTTTAGTCGGCTTGTTAGGCTCACGAGTCTAAACGAATTTTTCTATTTTATTCAAGTATCTTTTATAATAAAATTATTTAAACAAGTTCGAGTTCAAGCTCGACTCGAGCTTAGTCTAATTCATACAATCGAGTTGAGTCTGACGAGCTTAGCTTGATTCGATTCAAACTGACTCAGTTGATACAATCGAGCCGAGCTCGAATTGATTTCGAGCTCGAGCTAAATCAATCGAGCCGAACTTGAGCTTAGTAGTACTTGACTCAAACTTGCTCGTTCTCACCCCTAATTAAGATTGGACAGCAAGGGCACGTTGGGCAATTCAAAGCAGTAGGATGAGACGATCTTCAACTTTTTTTTTATTTTAGCTTTTTACCTTTTTCTTTTACAAAAAAAAAATACAACTAAAATTACAGAAACAAATAGGGTCAACAAATTTTGGATTCCCTACGTTGGGAAGTAATGAAGCACGACCTAATTGTTGGGTCGCCTCAAAGTTCAGCCCGGCCCTTTTAACCTCGATCAAATGTAAGGATCCTCACCTACATACAATCACAGCCGTTGATTAAGAATTTTCAAAATTAAGATCATTGTAAGATTAAAAGGGAAATTGCATATTAGCCCCATATTTCCAGGGCCAATATATATCAGTCCCTGAAAACGGGAAAAACGCCCGACGTGACAATGCGCGCGTCGGGCGCTGATATACAATTTCCCCAAGATTAAATGTAAGATTCCACACCTACATACAATTGATGCTACTACTGACCATACTTGGACGATTGGAGGATGTGAGAATCGCTATTTTTTGTGAAGATATGTGAAAAAAAGTATTGTACGATCATCAACATAAATAAACTTACGCAAATCAATATTTCATCTATCAAGTCTCAATTTTTTAATCTGAACCCTCCGCATGTTTGCAAAACTAACAAGTAAAGAATTGTTTGAATGGAATTTTTAAATTGAAATCTGAAAACCCACAATGGAATCTCAGGCTTGACATTACAATGTCATGGTGCAACTGCACCATGAGAAATACAATATCTATCACAGAAAGTATTCATGCCCAAATGCCAAACTTTACAATCTTTCTGTTCTATATACAATTATACAACAAGCGGTCTGTCGATACATAAACTTGCAGAATCTCAATGCGCCTTAGCCTCCCTCTCAGCCTGCATATATATATATATGTATATCAATTTTGAAAGAAATGTAAGAGCTGCAAACATAGGACCGTGCAATCGAGTCAACCCGAACTGACCACAAATTGATTCCAACCCAAACAGATCTGATTACAATTCGGTTTGGTTCGGGGTTCATTTGGGTTGACCCAAATTACTAACTTAAGTCAATAATATGTACATTTGTGTATAAAGGTATGATTCCACACCAAACCACTAACATAAATAATGTATATGTATGTATAAAATTGGGTCATACTAAAACCAAATCCGAAAATTAAAAAGTCAGGGTGGGTTTACCACTTTGACGACCCTCTCAAAGGCAGCAGGTCCATACTTTTGGATGTATCGCTCGACCGATTTTCTTGCATCGACGGTCATCATTTGCATTACCCTCCGCTGTCCTGCCGGATATTCTGAGCTCACATTCGTGCCGAACTTCACATACTTTCTCACAAAATTATCATATATGTAAGCAGCTCCATTGAAGACTGGTAGAACCAGCCACAAACACACCAAAAGCTTCAAGTAAGGCCATAATGGAAACCTATGTCATTTTGGTATCAGCATTAGCTAACATAGATGCAAGAAACAAACCAATCTAACGATATATATATATATATATATATATATATATATATTATATTATATATGTGTGTGTGTGTGTGCGCGCGCGCTAATCTCCACTCGACAGGAGCACAACTCGCTCCTGTCGACTCCGCAGCCGTCGGATCGCAGCTATCCGACGGTTGAGATCACACGCGTGTTTTGGAAGAGCTCGGGTCGGTTTTAGCCGTCGGATCCGACGGCTGAGATCACGCGCGTGTTTTTGAAGAGCTCGGGTCAGATTTCAGCCGTCTGATCGCCGTGATCCAACGGCTACGGAATCGCCATGAGCGGCCGGGCTCCTGTCGAGTGGAGATTAGCCTATATATATATGATTGTTTGTGATGCCTTTTTGGTGAATTTTGGACTATCTTGTTTTATAACAAAAAAGCGTACCTCAAAATAATAGATAAATTCGTAATTTTTTAGTATTAGTTTAAACATTTATGAGAGTTTGTATTCGATTTGATGCTATGGTAAGTCTGCAACGATGCAGAATGTGCAAGTAATTACTAAAAATATTCTTTAAAAAAAAAAAAGTTAAAAAAATAATAAAGAAGATTACCAAACTAGTATTCTGTAGCAGGAGAGCTCAAACAGAGAGATCAGTGAGTACAGAACCCAATATGTTAGCCATTGCTGGTCATCGAGTGGAGACGGGCTCTCAATTGCACGCATCGAAGCATATCTGGGCATAAAAAAAGGAAGAAGAAGAAGAAGTAGATACATTATTATTCTGAAAGTTTTAAAAGGATTAAGATTATTATTCCGATAAATGAAGCACTTACAGAGGATAAATCAACTCCGCCCCAGGTCTGTTGCAAAACCGCAAATATCAGCGATATTAGTGTAAGAACAATGCAGAAAAACAAAAGCTAGAAATCAAATTTTAAAAAGAAATTATTAATAGAACTCGGTAAAAATCTTACATGATGAAGGAATCCATGTTTCTGGCGACGGTCTTCAGAAAACCCATGTTGATGATGTTAATTTGTTGGTTTTGATTGGTTTTTTGTTTCTAAAACAGATTTTGCAGGAACAAGTTAAGGAGAGTTTCAACTCCGGATATGAGAAAGAAGACGTACGATCGTTGCATTTAAACTGGTATTTGATGAGGAGTTGGTAAGCAAAGCATTCTTGTAGAACTCGTTGAAAGCCTTCTTTTCTTCAGTGACGAGCAACAGGAAGGAATCAATCTCATAACCTTCTCTGTTACTCTAGACGCAGAATATAGGCATGCAGAATACAGGCGAGCCCGCGGCGCATTCATAAAGATTATTTCTTGTCAGTATTTGTGCGAGTTCGAATTCTGTCGAAAGTAGGATAAAATTATACACTAATAATATATATGTGTGCGTTTGCCGTCCCACCGAGACTGAAAAAAATCCTATGTGAGCTAACGGAGACTGAAAATGACCTTGTGCTCTATATTCGCCTTTAATGTAGTAGATATGATATAAACAACCGATTTAAGATATGAAAAGTTATGAAAAGTTATGGATTCAAGCCAATAATAAATATTTATTGAAAAAAAATTATCAAAATTGTTCCATCTCCTAACCGAATTAATTTCGCCAACTGTGCGGGTGGGATCTCTTGGGAAAACCAAACAAGAAAACTCGTAACTGGTGCTAAGATGAACTCAGTTTTCACTTACAATAATTTAAAATTAGCACTAGTTTTTATACTTCCCTCCTAAAAAAAAAAACTCCAACTATTTCCTAATAATTACTAAATCAAATAAAAATACATACATATATATAAGTATTTTTTTTAAAAATTCGAATGCAGGTAAAAATAAATTCTTATGTGCCTATATAATATTTGTATTAAATTTTTAAAAATATCTATAAATTTATCTTCTAAACTTTTGAAGTCATTACTAATTACAAAAATATTAAAACATCAAAAAGTCTACTTAATTCTTTAAAAAAAAAATTAAACATAAAAATGGTAAAGCGAACAATATATATATATATATATTATACATACACATTCGTGTGTATATGTTCTAGAATAATTTTGTAAGTTTTAAAATTCATCAACAAAATTTTATAAGGATTTTTCCGACACAACTCTTCTAAATCAGTTATAATATATTGCTAAAGTAATTGTCAGTAGATATGCGAATTTAGTCTGCAGTCCGGCTCGCCGGCCCGAGGGCTGGCTCGCCCCGCGAGGCCGACCGTGCGGGCCGCGGGCTGGCCTGCCCTACAAGGCCGGCTGTGGGCTGCGGGTCGCATGCCGGCAGTGCGAGCCGGGCTGAAAAAATCAGCCCGCTCACGCGGGGCGAGCCTACGCTTTTAGTGGGGCAGGCCAAGCCAGCCATCCCGCCGTAGTAAACGTACAGGCCGGCTCGGGCACGCACAATTTACAACACTAACTGTCGGCAGGTTTACAGCACTAACTGTCGGCAGGTTTACAGCCTTCAGGGTTTGGAGTCTTTGGACTTCAACTCTAAGGATGCTTTTAGATGTGCCTAACGTCGTTGGTTACATACAACATTGTCAATGAACTGCAGCCACGATGGCCTATTGCTATGAGCTTTCATAATCGAGGGAGGCCTTCAGGGTTTGGAGTCTTTGGACTTCAACTCTAATGTTGTAGCGGATAACAGAGCCATAAGTCACATATGAAGACATAAATTTGATGTCATAAAGTTGATCAGACAACATTCTTGCTGAAATCCTAATGTTATCCCACGCTACTACACTGGTATGGATTCAAATCATACTAAAGACAATAGAAACATCCTCTGCTAGTAGCAGATATAAATACATATAACACCACAACCCCTCCCTGGTTCAAAACCCACCATGCACCTTTCTTAGCAGATATACAGTATGACAAGTTTTCTAAAACAAAATTACAATTTAACACTTATAATCCCACCATGCACCTTTCTTTTCTTGCAATGCAACTCTAACTTGTCCTCCTTCACAAATACAAGTATGCGGTGCAAAGAGTCCAAACATGAAAACAAAAAAGAAGAAAAGAAAAAAGAAAATTTATACACAACAGCAAAATAGGAGGTCCTGCACTTCATGTCCTTGATTCTTAACATTCACTATCGCTGGTTAACAACTAATAACTGTAGGGGTGTAAGGGGGACGGAGATATTTTACCAGTTGGAGAAAATCTCAATATTTCATGTTAAAATGCAATCCCAATGAACAATTCAGGTTGCAAACTGTAGAGACTCAAGGAGAATCAATATATAGGCAGAATATCCATCCGAAGCTGTTCCAGCTTTTCACCAAATCCCTCGCAGCAGAATATCTCCCATTTCATATCAGAAACTAGATCGAGATGAAAGGGAAGAACGAGTGCTAGACCTTGAATGGTCCTTCTTGAAGATGGCCTCTAAGTTCTGGAAGCACATCAATGGTCTTACCTGGTAAACGCAAAACACAAAATGAATAGGTATTACGATACAATGAAAAGGATGGTATGCTCGTGGATTCATAGATCAGTTGTTTTGATGTGAAAGAGGATCTCGCAATTTTTATTATCTGGACACTATCATTTAATTACATATTTTGGCTTCAGCCCAGAAAGTGCACACAAAACAGTCATCAACATATATTAGAATAGTGAAGTGTTAAAACAGATATCTCTACCAACTACCAAGATTATAGACCAACTTTATGATAAGCATTCAAGGATACAAAATGAGGGCATCAACTACAAAATTTCTAATCAAACAAATAAAAGAATTAACCATTGCCTTCAAGTTAGCATCTATATTATGTGGTAATAACTACATGAAGGATGACTTGTAGGTTTGATGAAGACAGTTGACACATGACAGGATCTTGACCATGGAACTTGTTAGCTTTTTTGATCAAGATGTCATTTAGGGTAGATCAGAAGCTTGATAAGACTCTCCATATACAGTTATACTTGTGAACTTGAATGAAGGGTCCATCCGTAAACATGAGGTAAACTTTAAAAGTTTTAAGTCAAGTTTCAGAAACATACCTTCCATCGTTTCTTACTAGCAATCTGATTCTGAATATAAGTTAAGCGGTCAATTATGTGCTTAAAGGTCGGTCGATCAGCAGGGTTTTCACTCCAGCAATCCTCTATCAACCTATTGGAATGGGCTATTAGATGCTTCAACATTAAATGCATGTAACTAAGTGGTAAAGATCTAAAAAAGCATATGATGAGAAATAACATTAAGAGCTTACTCTCTCAATCCATGTGAATATAGCTTGAGAGGAGCTTTAAAAGCAGGCCTCTCTTTGCGTGCATATGCTTCTAGAACTTCGTCATCTCTTTTGTTAGAAAAGGGCAGGCATCCTTCAATCATCTAATCATTGCGGCACACATAATAATGAAGATATCAGTAATTAAACATGGTTATTTCTGCAAAAACCTTTATAATAAAAAAAATGACAAGAATTTGAATATAGAATGTTGAATCACGTCTTTGTCACTCCCATCAATGCAAACCCATCACGCACCGCTATTCTAGAAACTTCATGTCGCAATGTCTCCTACATTGGATCTGACTACGTATAATGATCTTTACCTAGATCCTCAAAAGAAAACAACATTTTCATTGTAGGATTTTCTAAGCCAACCTGCTTCACCAGATCATACTCGAGAGGGAAAGTGCAGTTCTATCTATAAAGCTCAATAGAACTTATAATCTATACTAGGATTCTTGGAGAAAGTTATGTAGCCTAATCTGAAAGACGACCTAAACCATTAAGTATCATAGCCATTCCTCAGAAGAGACGGTGTGTACATAGGGCCCTCAACCCGAGTATCCAACACCCAAGCACACAAGCAAAACTTATTGCTATTTTATCACAGACGAAATTCAATGTTGGTCAAAGGCGCAAGGCGCACAATGACGCAAGGGGTGGTCCCGGAGCTAGGCGCAAAGTCCAAGGCGCGGTCGCGGGCCTTATCAACGAAAAGGCGCACGTTTCCTTAAGATATAATATCCTCCATAAAAAATACAAATTTAAAACCAAAAATTGAATAAAAATATCAGAACAAGCCTATTAGTAAAGATCTTACACATATCAAAATACACAGATAAATTTCTTACGTCATTCTTAAGACTCTTAGCTCTTAACATATGTAAACTTGCTAATTACCTTTAAATTTTGCGGAAGTTAGCTTTATTGATGGATTCTGAACAAACCATATTGGAAAAGCACATAGTCACATCACACAAACATGTTGACTCAAAGTCTCAAAGTGTGAAAAATAATGAATAGCTAGCTTATTTGGAGATGTTCACATGATGAACATGTTAATTATGAAAAACAAGCTCATCTCCAGCCTTTGTCTTCCTCTTTCAATCCATCAGGCGTGTTGCTTGTGAGAAAAATTAGGATTTTTTTTCCTATTTAGCCCACTGTAGTAAGTAAGGAGCTCTCATATGGACTAAACAGTAAATTCTGATGGTTTAATTGGGCTCACATAGTTTATAAATGGGCAATGTTCACTTAGGCGCAGCAAGGCGCGCTCTAGCGAAGGCCGCATCCTAGGCGCGCCAAGGCGCGATAAAGAACTGTGCCTAGTGAAACGGGGGCCTTGCCTTGTTCTTGGCGGGCGCAGATTCGTGTGGCAAGCCTAGGCGCACGGCAAGGCCGCGCCTTGGCGCGCCTTTAACAAACATGACGAAATTTACGAATAAATACAGAAAATAGCTGCAAGAGCAAGATTTGCCTTCTAAGTCTAAGTAATCTGCCATGATTAACCTAAATAACTAATGCACATATTCCAGTACTACCTCCTGTACAATCAAAGAAAAAGAGAAGACATCGACTTTTGTATCATATTCTTCATTACGGAAGACCTCAGGGGCCACATATCTGCCTGTCAGATGAAAAAATGGGTTAGCTAAAGAATATCATGTTAAAAGAAAGAAGAGCAAGAGTATAGACGTCTGGAAGAACGAGAAGAACAATGATGAACACTCTGTATACATAATTTGGCATATCGACCGCAACAATATATACGCTAGACAAAAGCAAAAAAACAACTGAGCCACCATATTGCATGCATAACCAATAATAACTTTAGCAACTTCAACTACTCTTAAATGTGTCTAGGAAATTCTTGTCTTTCGTTTCATCATCTTGACTTCTAAATGATGGTGATTAAAAAGGGTTTCTTTTGAGATTCTTAACTGAAATCATATTTTGCACCATCATGTTAAGAAACATTATAGTGACTCCGATAATGCCCACGTTGAGTCACCCCTGAGATGAACAACTTTCCATAAATCCATATAAAGATACACACTACTTCAAAAAGTATGGCATAGAGATGCATAACAGCAGAATACTCGTCCCCTAAGTTTAAATGTAATGATAGTTGTCTGAGAAGTCATGGATGAAAATACAGCTATATCCAATCTAACAAAACAAGGGAGGATACTGCACATTTTGCAATTTAAATATTATAATCAATTAACAGATATACCAATACGACAAGATAGTTCAAGATTGCTAGAAGCAGAAATAAAGCAAAAACAATGCCAAAGAAGAATTTTGCAACAGCTAGAAAGATCATAAAAACTGGATTTCCTAACCACAAATATCCATCCTCATTACACAGAGACAATGAGCAAAGATGAAAAAAATGCACACTTACAAGCAGTGTACTGCAATGGCTTATCCTCTTTTACTGTTCTTTTTACTTTCATTATCTTGCTTATTCCAAAGTCCGCAACTTTAAGATGCCCAGTATCATCCCGCAATACGTTACTGTTTTCTCGCAATAAAACGCAAACATATCCAATCAGATTTAGCCTTGCCAAATAAAAACAAAAGCAAGACATAACTAGCTGAAATTCAATAACTTCTTTTTTTCTTTTGGAAAATAACAGTCACTAAACATTTGAAGCATTGGAATTAAGTCCCAGGTAATATCATTACAAACAACTCCGATGTTTTAGCTACTACTGAATAAATTCGGGAAGGAAATCTCGCGCATCAGTTCAAACAGGACCCTTCTTAGGAAATATTATCTATGAACCAAACCATAAATACAAAATAGATATCATATATGGCCTCGATCACATAAAATCTTTTTAATGTTTCTCAAGGCACCATAATATAGCATAAAAGAGACTAAAACATCACGTACTTATATTGTCCGGGTCAATATGAATATAGTCTACCTAAATAAAAGCGCACAGGAAATGAAACTTACGAAGGCTCAAGATCTCTGTGAATAATAGCTTCAGGTTTATGCTCGTGCAAGTAGTTCATCCCCCTGCAAAACATATTCAGATATTTGAATATGGTAAGTAGATAATGAAATTGAATTAAACAAAGATATGATTAACAGAGAATATGATCAGAGGCATGTGAACTATTAAGTAAAGAGGCAAACCTTGCAATGTCGAGTGCAAATTTTACCACCACAGCTGGCTTTAGGGCTCCCTTCCTTTTCAAGAATTCGCGAAGATCTCCCTGCAACCAATAAGAGATCTCTAAGTTCATTGGAAACTGAAGCAGACCACCAAATAGGAATTCAAGCACTATCCCAAAGGCATCCTTCACCACAATTTTATAGTTCAACCATAACTTGAATTACAAAATGCAGTACTAGTCCAACTAACTCTACAAGGTAGCAGTCGCTACAGTCCATAGAAACTCGGGCAGTGTTGATCTTCAACACATATTCACGTAAGGTACTATAGTCAAAGTTCTGGATGGAGGAATATGATATGTTATTTTAAATTCATTTATCATATTGATAGTACACCCCTACTCCTGAAGCATGCAATACACTTATATACATTTTCCTCTAAGAGGTATACCTAGTATTGAGCTGCAAAGACAAACATTAATACAACTTGATGTATCCAAACTATGCTTGACACACAAAATTACTTTAGACAAAAAGATACAAGTCTAATAGACATTCTAACATTCCAGCGTAACTGATATGAAGACGTTGGCTAGACTGCAGAACTTACTGAAGCAATGGAGCAATGGTTACAATCCAAGCTACAAGGGACATTAGTGGTATTTTGCACATATAAAAGCCAGACTGATAATGTTGATGCAAGTGACAGATGAAGTTTGATAAAATTAAGAGCATGTTGATAAGTATTTAAGGATTGAGAAAGAAAGAACCTTGGGCAGATATTCAGTGACAATCATCATCGGGGTGCTCTGAGTTACAGCTCCCAGAAATTGGACAACATTAGGATGACGCAGCTGCTGTAGTAATGCAAGCTCATCCGTGAATGCCGTCCTGGCAAAATGATAACGAACATATTCAGAAGAGAGAGGGAACACGGTGGGAGCACCAACTATCACATGAACAGAATAAACTAAAAACTGTTGAAACAGGACCAACCCACACTTTATCCTCATCAAAAAACACTTCTTCACTGAGCTTTTTGACAGCAACTTGGATACCACGCCACGTCGCAAGCTGATAAGTCCCCTGTTTCCATACACCATTTTCTACTACATCAGATGATATACAACTACTAGTACAGGGGAAATCTATGGTTTGTACACATTCATGATGACATTAGGAGTTCAGCAATACATCATATAGTACCTTCGTAATCTCAAAACTATTAGTGAAATCTAGTTCCTTCGGATCAATTTCATATTCTGGAATTTCACGTGCATTCTTGACATGCATGGGAGCCATCTGCACTCAAAGAAATAAAAACATGAACAGTGCTACCTCTTGATCCTATAGAACACGACTCTACTGCTTTGAGATAACGAAGCAACCTCCCCTTTCCATATGCTCAAAGTATTCAAAAGTTTGTTAATCACCAACCGCGGCACGATTTTGCGTACCTGGGCTGCAATCAGGGAGTAACCACCAAGCTACATAGGCCAGACATGGCGTGCATGTCCTTAAAGCCCAGACACCAGCTTCAGGAATTTCGATGAAAACTCAACGAAAATCCCATACGCACCATTGTAAGAGTAGGACTCGAACAGGCAAACCCCTCGCTTCATGAGGCAGAGTGCTACCAGTCGAGTTACCCGGGATCAAATAGGACTTAGAAAGGGAATCTTTGTCACTCACCGGGGGATTAGCACCATGTTTCTCCAGAAGTACAATTACATCATGATTCTTGTAATATATAGCATCCGCAAGAGGCTGTTGACAACACATACACAAGAAAGAGATAGTTATTAAGAGATTCAACGAAATAATAATGGGCTAATACATAGCCTAAAATTGTATCTACCGTGCTGCCCCAACGGTCCTTGGGATCGACTTCAGCTCCTCTCTTGAGCAACAAATCGACAACGTCTGCGCGACCCTGACATGCGGCAACATGAAGCGCTGTGCGATCATCGATGTCTCTGAAATTGACATCGACGCCGCAATCGATCAGCTCCTTGATCCCCTCCACGTCCCCCTCGTTTGCCAGATACATTAGACGTATGTTGGCGTCGATTTCCTCCGACACTCCCACCTCTGAGTCCTCTGTCGTCTCCGCCGCCATCGCCAACGCATCGCCGCCGCGCTCCGGCGCAAGTGACGACTGCTTGCCTAGCGTAAATCTCCCGATCGATTTCTGCGACTCCATTAGCGAATTACGAGCCTCTCTCTCTCTCTCTCTCTCTCTCTCTCTCTCTCTCTCTCAGATCGACGAAGTTAATCCCCTCTGGATCCAACTAAGCAGGGGGGGGAGTTAATAAAGAAAGAAATTGCTAGTGCACAGCATTTTTCATAAAGAAATTGCCACGTCAGAATGATTAGTGGGGCCGACTATCTGCCTCTGAATGTCCTACGTGGCAAGTATCTATGGTGGAGTTTGCTGTGGCGTGGATTGAGGCGGCGCAGGTGCCGACAGAAGCCCCCGGGGGGGGGGGGGGGGGGGCGCATTGAATGGAAAAAAGGTCGTCGTGTAGAAAGAATATGAAAGACATCGATAGAGAACGCGAATTTGAAATTAGTTAATAATTAAAAGTAATTTTTATACGATGATGATATAATCCCTAAATTAATTATTGTTACGATAATAGACAAGGAAGCGGCGAACCAAAATTTCGTCGCATATAGCATTTATACTGTGTTCAATATAAACACGATCGAACATATGTATGATACATTAGAAAAATATTTAAAAATAAACAAATTTTGGATATGTATGTTTAAAATTTTTTAAAGAAATAAAATATTATCTAGTACTACCATTATATAATAATAAGTAATATAATATAATTATATATTTAAATATTATATTTTTATTTTTGTTGATAAAATTAGATTTTTACTTTTTAAATTTATCTAAATAACCTAAAATATAGTATTTGTTGATTTTATTATTAGATATTATTATATTTTTAGATATTTAAATACATCATATAAATTTTTTAATTATTTATTTTTTTTACTATCATATCCAAGCTTAGTATCCTTTTTTTTTAAAAAACTAGTTGTATAACCGTACAATGCACATATATTAGTTAAATTTTATACAAAATATAATATTAAATAAATAATTTTATGTATTGCATTTGACATTTCTTCTTATTTTAATAATATATTATGAATAAGTATAATATTTTAATAAAATTTATATAAAAAAAATATAAAAAAAATAAATTTTACAGTATTATTATTTATATATATAATTATATATATATATATTACTTATAACCGTGCATCGCACGGGTGCAAGACTAGTAAGTAAATCTATTCTTGTTTACTATGCATCGCATTCGCAGGCTGCCAATAGTGGATTTTTTAGTTTTCTAGATATTTTCCAAATACAATGTTTATTACAACGACTGTAGATCGCTTTCTAGTTGTGCTAATCCAACTTTTTTGCCCTGAAAATTCAGCTCATCTGATATTTGACTTCGCAAATTGCGACGTAATGACAGAGAAGATAAGTTGTGTTAGCTGAAAATATAAGATGGCCGTCATGATCAAATTTTGTAGCGTCAAAATAGAATTAACTAAACTTAGACTGCTCATAACTGAACTATTGTGGACCCAAACCAATTGAAATTTGATTCTAATTTGAACTCATTTCAATTTATATCGGCTTACCTTCGTTTGGTTTGACCCAACTGTCTATATATATATATATATATATATACACACACACACGATTAGATCCAAATAGAATAGATAGAAAGCGACCCAACTTGAACCCACAAATTAAAACTTTTCAAGTCAATTGGATTAGAAATATCAACGAAATGAAAAATAGATGAAAGATTATTCTCCACCCCTATTCTAGAACCTGATCTCTCTTTTTCGTCCCTATCTCCATCTCCGGACGGGGAGGAAAATTTACTTTCCCATTTCTATCCCGCGGAGGATCCCGCGGGAACAGAGAATCCCCCGTTTCTATTAATTTTTTATATATATATATATATAAAATATTATCCTAATATTAAAAAATCATAGATTTAAAATCTGAATCATATTATATAATATTAGATAAATGTTCCTAGCCCTAATGGAGATTTTTCTTTTTTTTTTTCTTTTTTTGTTTATTTTTTTTAATCTTCATGCCGAGAGGAATCCCTATCCCCGAACCTAAAAAAAGGCGAATCGTCGTTCCTAAGTTTGGTTATGTTTTTTTAGGTAAAAAGGGGTAATGGTCAGCTCTAGATGCAAGGGTGAAACCTCTAGCATTTCCAATAAGACGGGGTATTGATGCTGAAGCTTGGTATGATTATTCTGAACAAAGTAGAAGGATGTAAAAGGAGGGGCTTTTAGTTAATTGTCATATATGAATAATCAAAATGAAGGGATAATAATCTAGGGATAGATCATCTCTATTATGTATCCCTTAAATTTTTTTATGATAAAAATTAATATCTAAATATATTTTTTAAAAAAAAATTAAATATAAAATTTATAGATTTTGATAAGATTTACAACTTTTATGTTTAAAATTTTTCTAAAAAATATTTTTAAATATTTATTTTGAAATTTAATCTCTTAACAGGTATAAATAAATATTACAAACTGCTTTAAAATTAGTTACTATTTCGATTCTCCAGAATGAATATTTATTTAAAAGTATTTTTTGAAAAAAAAATTTAACATAAAAATTATAGATCTCATTAAAATATACAACTTTCGTGTTCAAATTTTTTTTTCAGAAAATACGTATTGATATATTATCATGAATTGATGAAAATTTGAGGAATACAGTTTTGTCCCCAGTAATCCAACTCGTTAAAGGAATATGCTAATCACTTATACGTGGTTAGAGATAAGAAGCATCCTTCCAGAATCAAGACTTGGAATAAAGGAAGCCGTGTTGGTTGAATATCTTACAACATACTACCAAAAAGAATAGCAACCGACAACTTTAGCAAAGGTCACCATAAACCAACACATGATAAGAAACCCCAAAAAAAAAAAAGAAAAAGAAAAAAAAACCACACAGAGACCCCCAACAAAAAAAAAAAAACATTTTAAAAAATAATAATAATAAAGCTGTCTTAGTAAGTAAACATCACATTTTGAATATAAATAATACGATCCGAACAAAGTACCTTAAGAACAAGAATTTTGTAGAAATGCAAACATAATGTTGAACATGGTGCTTCAATGAAACAATATTGTAAGACCGAACAATGCAACTCCAATTCTTGGTGCAGGTGCCCCCAAAAAAAAGCAATATTGTAAAATATCAATTTTAAAATATACCCATGATTTCACCTTTGCCCCTACTACAATGATCTTTCCCTTGTGAGGCGATCAAACACAGATCCTCTTGATGCAGGTGGCGAAAAAAAAAGAAAAAACATTATTGTAAGACCGAATTAACGCTACTTGTTGCTTGTTATTTTCTCAAAGTACCAGGAATTTTAATATGCATTCAAAATACCTTTAGAACAAGTTTGGTACAAAATACAAATATAGTACTGGTCTGGTAGAGAGAAGAACATTATTAAAAGACTAAACTAATGCAACTTGTTAAATCCTCATGTTCAGTGCCGAGATGTTCGGGTCAGCTAGAGAAAGCCACATGCACGGTCAAATGCGCCATCTCAAAGCATTTTGAAAGCTTAAGATACAAGCTTGCATAACTGGCAAGGATTTGACCAATGAAGTCTCTACAAGAAGGTGGACATATCATCTGATCTGAAGACACTTTAAAAATGCAAAGAACATTCCTAGAAAAACCAAGTATCTTAATACAGATCGATGATGCTTATAAAGAATCCTACTACAGATCTCAAAGTTTTCCTGTAATTTCTCCCAAAAAGAAACTCCACTCTCCAACGTCATCTCACTTCTGAGCAGTACAAAGTTCAATACATGCAAGACAGTAAAACAAAGAAACTTTCGGAGAAATTTGGGAGCTGTAAGCTGCAGCAATTTCACCAATAAAGTAACAAAAGCAAAGAATATAGAGAATCATACCATTGCTTTCACTTTTTTATTTGTGAAAGTGATTGATACCATGTGAATACACCAAAATGGATGCGACTAGGTGTTGCTTCAAGTTATCGCCAGAAGCTCCAGATGACAACGTCAAAAACCATTAGTCAGGCTGCATTTGTTTATAAATTTTTTTTCCTAAAGCCATGTAAGAAGGATCTCTGCATTAAGAGTAACATTAACTTTAAAACGATGTGTCAGTTGAGTGAAGGACAAGGATATAAAAAACAGAAGCAATAGCTTTTGCTTTGTTGGAGAATCGATGAAAGTTGTGCTAAAAATTAGTATTCTCATCGTCCCACTTAATTATGAAGGAAGTTAGCCTGCTGCTTTCATCAAATAATTTGTGTGGAACATATCAAACAAGATGTAGCATACTTTCTACCTAATGTTAATTTAGCTGGAGGAGGAGTAAAAAATGATAGGAATTGAAATAGAGATTGAGATCCATCAGGAAACATATAATTATTGTGCATTGCAAGGCTAATAACCTAGCAACAAGTATGTACCATGTATAGGAGGGTTTTTTATTTTTTTTTATATAATAGAAGAATAGAGGATGCACTATCATTGTACAAATACTCAATTGCATGTGTACTAAAAGTAGAATATTGTAGTTTTGCATCTAATTATGAAGTTTACTAATGGCTGAAATTTACTTGGTTAGACATTTAAAAGTAATCAAGTGCATGTCTAGTAAATTCACACTTATGATCTGTATGTTTCTACTTTCTGCTAGGATGTTTATACCAAAATCGTAGTCATATTAGATGTACATGTTGCTCATAAACATATGATTAACGCCCTTGTACCTGCTTAGTAGCTAGCTGAATTTGAAGCCTGGTCACGGAATTCAACAGTAATAAAATCAGAGCTGTGAATCTGTGATACCTCAAATTTCCATAATTTTTTTTTTTAAAAAAATAGAAGAAAGAAACTTAATTTCTCAATTGTAATGTCGGATTTGTCTATGGAACTCAACTATGTTGGCTGCTAAATATAATGCGCATCACTTAATACCAACATTCGTAACCTCCATACCAAACTATAGCCTCATAACAACTCTCCTCATATACAGTTCTTTTCTAGAAGACCAAAATGGTTTATTAGGAATAAGTTTAAAAGGTTAACCTAGCTTTCAATATATATCTTCTCATAGATCAGGTTTTAGCAGTTTTCCAAATGGAAAAAAAATGACTTTCTTGATTAATGTTTGAGAAGCAACTGAAGCTTCTAGCAAAGAACTGATGAATCACTTCTTTCCAAGCAAGCCAGCATTCACCAACTATAAGTTCAATAGGGACAATCTCATAATTGCAATATACCCACAAATTGAAAAACATTGCAACATATATTGCATTTATATCATCTATTTAAAAAGCATTATTATGTATTAGTAGTTCTTGTATGGGCAAATCTCTAGGCTAAGCTTGACATCAATGCTATGACACCTTTTATAGGGGAACATCAGCTAAATCCGAATTAGAAATTCTGCCTTGCAATCAAACAAATCAAGTCACTTACATGTCCTACCTGATTGAGATGCAGAAAATTAACAAGTTGCTTGTGGCATTCCATATGTAAAACCAGTAACTTTCTTTCCAAAAACAGACTGTTCAACATTTAAACAATACACAGCATTATTTTTTATATAAGATCGAACATACAATGCTCTCATGGTTCCCACGTGTACATCTCGCATCTAATGTACAAGCACTACAAACACGCTACAACCAACCATTCTAACTTAGCAGAACTAAATAGAAGAGAAACCAGTAAGTAGACTCTCAACATGAAAGAAAGCATCAAGCTACTTATCATTCCGGAGATCGCAAACCTCCACCAACTCCCAAGACTCCAAGCTCTTGTCCTGAGTATCAGTCTTATAAAGAGCAAATTGGGAGAGCTCGAAAGTTACTCCAAGAATGCCCTTAGCGAGCTCCTCAGCTCTTTTCCTAGCTTTCTCCTTCTCTTCATCGCTCAAATCCGCATACAACAAGCTCATATGTGGCATATAAGCTATAAAGTAAACAACACGAGTCACCAAACATCCAAAGACTTTCACAAAATGTGAACAGAAGAGAACATTTGGATGTGTTCACTTACGAGTTGAACGCTGGTAGCCGAAGTGACTGCATAAATTCTCACTCGCTTGCATTACCTACAAATTGATATGTGATATTAAATTCAGAACAAATATTAAATATATACCCACTTACCTAAACGACCAATTGATTTTCATTAAAAAAGCTCGAAGGGCATGTTGGAGCTCCCAGAAAATAATCAAGCAAATCGAACTATCGCCTATAAACTCGAGTAATGAGTCTGCAACGAACCGGATCTCGAGAGGGTCGGAAGTCAAATTATGAGCCATAGATAGAGGTGTTTGGAGAATTTTATACCTCGGGCGCGGGGTTGATGAGGAAGTAGACGCACTGATAGAAGAAGGTTCCGCGGGAGGCGGCGTCGACGCGGGCGGAGTAAGGGGAAAGGCCGGCAACCGCAGAGCGGAGACGGCGGATGGCTTCGGAGCGCGGAAGTAAGATGGCGCCGACGACGGTGATGTGGGGCTCGAAGACGGGACCACCGAACTCTTGGCTGAGAGACGACATAACGGGTTTCACGAGGTCCCGCACGTCCGGCGGCGGGAGGGCCCACACCGAGTACCATTCTTCCCCCTCTGATTCTGCCGCCGCTGGAGCGCCGCCGTGTTGAGGATCAGTGACAGTCGCCATCTCCCACCGCCGATCGGTAGTTCGAATGTGATGGAATGGGAATATTACAGTGTGCAATCGAAAAGCGGAAGACTCGCGTAGTATTGGTAGTGCACAACATGAGGAATTTTGATACCACATGCTCGACGACTGCATACGCTCTAAAATAATAATAATAATTAAAAATATATATATATATATAATAACAAATATTAATAAAATGTATACTTTTATATTAAAATATTTTGGTATTTTAAAATTTAACGATTTGCAATAGATTTTAAAATTATTTGTAACTCGTTTTTAAATATCTTAAATTTTGAATTTCTAAACTATTTATTTAAAATACTTTTAAAAAAAATTAATATAAATTCTAGATTTTATTAAAATATATAACTGTACACTACAAATTTTTTCCAAAAACTAATTATAGTCGATAATATTATTGATCCATAGTTCGAACATATCAAATCGGAACTCCAAAAATACACTAATATTTACTGACATCTAAATTAGATAATTATAAATAAAATTGTTCGAAATCTGTCTTACAGTTATTACTTATTACTTACAGGGCGAGGCTCCCCTGTTCAGCAAAAGCAGGAAGCAGCGAGTCGCGGCCATCCACCATCCATTTCTATTTGTACGAATTTTAAAAAATTGTATAAAATTTTTGTTTGTTTATTTGACCTATTTGTAAATATTTTTTTGAAGAAATTTTAACTACAAAATTATAGTTGGAAAGTTTTTCCGAAACATACAAAACGATGTGCTAACATTCACAACTTTGTCGTTGAAAATTTTTTCAAAAAAAAATATTTACAAATAGATCAAATAAACAGACGAAAGTTTTTAATCAAAATTCGTACAAATAGAGATGAACGGCGGAGATGGACGCGGCTCCCGGCTTCTTGCTTTTTGCGTGGAACAGGTGAGCCGCGCCTCGAAGACATGTCTCATTCAATTTTTAGCTAATTTTTTTTAGAAAAAAACTACTCACCCCCAAATAAACCACCCAACAAACCACACACACCCAATTTCTACCGCACACGTGCTTCGTGACGCACAACTCCCTCGTGATTTGTACAAAATATCAAAATTACAGTTATACCCATCATGATGTGTGGTCTTGATTGTGCAACGTCAGTATATGTGGTTTCTTGTGTGATTTTTTGGGAGTGCATAGCAAAGTTCTTTCTTTTAACTTATTTATTTTAGTAGCTGTGTTTTATACGTAAAAAAACATACTCGAATTATTTTACTGTAATACTTTTATGATAAAATTTATAATTTATAGTTTAATATTGTATAAATTAATAGTTATTTTTGTGATTTTTATTTTGCTCAATTATATTTATCGAATTATTTTTACTTGAAATTAAAATATTTTCAACACACACGACAAAATTTAATCAAAAGCTATTTGAAGAATCTTTGCATGATCACTTGATCAGATTCGGAGATGTCTGAAACTTAGATCTCAACGCATCAAGTTTTCTAACACACCCTATGCTGCGATCTAAATAGACATTTAAATTTGTATTTGGAAAATGCTTAACATCATGCTCGCACGAGTTCCACACGTGAAAAAAAAAATATATACAATTTTCACACGTGTCCTTGATGAATTCCGTGCACATGTGCGTAAACCTCAAGCATCGCCCGGCTACAACTAATCAATATATACATTCATTCAACGGATAATTGCGTATCAGCCTCCCTACTTTCGGAGGTGCGCAAATCAGCCCCGAAACGTATTTTCGGAGGGCTGCAAAAAAAAAACAACCCCAAAAACGTATTTTCGGAGGCTAATTTGCGCAAATTTGAAAAACAGAAGGCTGATATGCAATTGCCCCTTCATTCAACTCTCCGTCAAAAAATATTCAAAAAAGGATAATATATAAAAGAACAATATTAAATTTACTAGATAATTGTAGCAATACAGCCCTCAACAAAAAATTAAATACAAGTAGCATTGAATGATTTCCGAGAACCCATATACAAAAAAAAAACTATGACCACCACCTACATAGCTTGTTAGAGAAACCTCTTGATTCTTATCGTGCGTGCGACCATGAAACTTGGGCAGGGCCTCCGAAAGAGTATGTCCAGGTTACTTTCATTTCAGCCATGTCAGAACTTGATATTCAGTGCAAAAAAAAAAAACTTGACGAACATTGCACCACAGTCCAAAAACTACTACAGTCAGTCCTTCGTAAATGCAAATTCACAAGCCAAAGAAATGTGGTCGCTTCCCCATTTCTGATTACAAAATTAAATAAAATAAAATAAAAACAAAGTTAGCTACCTTGGTTCCTATAATAAAGCTGCTTATTAACAAGCTAGATTAATGCATGTAGAACCTACCTTGGTTGGGAATCCAGGAGTTTGTTCCATAACATTCCTAGGTATTGTATCGAGTACCTTCACTGTTTGGAGACCTTCGGTGTACCTAATTTTAGCAAGAGTGCTCATAGTTTAGAAAACAAGCCAAGATGGTTCAGCAGAAAAGGGGATCAAAAAACAACACGTTTGATCCCTGCAGGACAGTTTTCGGCATGCGCCAGTACTACTAAACATACATAGACTAAGAAATAAAATAAAAACAAATCGGAGATGGCTGTCACAGAGGACACACTATTAAGCGGGCATACTATGAAAAAATAGTTTATATGTATTAGTTTTCATGTTTGTAGAAGCTCTCAAAGATCCATCTGATTATATTATAGAAGAGATTTACAGAACTAAACATCCTCACTTGTCCCTACCACACAGTAAGTATAATCACAAGCGATCCTAATGGGAGCCTAAAACAGCATGGTGCAGTACTACCATTGAAACCTACAATCATATGGGTCATAATGCTTACACTCAAACGCCCAAAATAAGAAAACGGAAATAAAATCAGTGCATTGACGAAAATACAGAATAGACATTACATACATGCAAGTATTTCCCTAGGCAGTAGGCAGTAGTATGGTGACTGACACCAAAAAGGTTAATATTATCCTTTTTAAGAAAGAAGTATTGGTAGCTTCGTCTAACTGAATTAGAAATCCAACTAGTTAGATTTGGCAATGAACTAGTAGCACTAAAATAGAAAAACAACGAGAGTAAACCAAAAAAAGCACAATATGCTAGATAACGGAGTCTGTGAAAAGAAATGAGATCATCAACTTAATAGTGCACTCTTGTAACAATTCAAAGACGCTACTTACCATATATAATCAACTGTGCCCATGAATAGCCTGTGGTAACTAGTCACTTGTGGTTCTCCGCTTGAGTCTCTCGTCCCTCCATAATCCTAAGATATTAGTAAATTTGAGATGGTTAGTCCAGGTTACTACCACATATCAGAGGGGATCCCTACCCAAACATAAAGCAAAAATAAGCAATATCTTGATTTATTTCGATATACGTGATATCAAGAATACCAACATCAAAATAGGACCCGAATCGTTACAACTACGTCATGAAAATACAATAAAAGAAAATTGCACGAGAAAATTGTCAACTGTTCACTTTAGATACGTGCAAACATTTATGACCATTATACGTTATCCTATCCTGCAATGCAAGTACACCTCTAAGTGTTCAAATATTCAATTAAATTGGTCATGCAAGCTTACTTTGTGGGTTTAGCTCAATCTTCTATAGCCTCTTAGCCTTATGTCTCAACTACTTAATGCTAACGGGCATCCAACAGCAAACAAGACGTAATGGACCATAGATATTTAAAACCACGCCCTCACAGGTTATAAACTCTAGTCGCCGGTGTGCTACTTAGACCTCAAAGTGGCATAAGTTCAGGGACCCTAATAAAATAATAAGAGAGATATTTTTGGAGAAAAATCTACTTGATGAATGAAATGAGTGTACAAGGTCCCTATTTAAGCAAAAGATATGGCAAGTTGTAATTCCCGGTCATTAACAACACTGCCTTAATTGCTTCTATAGAATTGTGCAACTCTAACACTGATACTGCCTTAACGGCACCTCTTGGGGTGCCGCAACCATCGTGAATTTTTACTATAAGCTCTAGACTTACTGACAACGAAAACGACAACACTTAGTGAAATGAGGGAAACATTATCATTCACAAGACTGTACCTCTACATCTGTATAAGCACTCCTTAGTTTCAAATAGTGTTCTGCAGTCATGCGATCTGGACTTCCGGAAGCAATTCCAACTTCTTCTGGCGTCCATACATTTGGGATGTAGGAATGTTTGTCTTCAACGGTGAGGACATTCTTCTCATGCTTTCTAGACATGGTTGAGGTATCCTTTGAGCTTTCTGGAGAAAGTTCCTCCGAAGCCATATTAAGTGACGACATTTCAGCGGCAACTGCATCTAGATCCTGGCCGCGCTGGAAATTATTGGCTTCCCGATGTTCACAATCATAAAATTTTCTACCAGATGCTGATTCCTTTGAATCACAATGGCTAAATGTTGACGGCTTTGGCAGATATAAAGTTGCAGAAAACTGTCCAGAAATCTGATTACGTGGAATTCCAGAAAAGTTTATCTGCAAACAACATAATGTGTTAAGAAATATTTATAAAATCAGCAAATATTCTATATATAGTTTCAAGAGCATCAGTACCTTTTGCTGAGATATAAAATTGTACAATGCGCTCTGAGCAAAACAAAAAAAAAGAGTGAAAGAGTTAGTTATTGCAAGCTTTGGAGAAAAACAGCGATAATGAGTTGCACAATAAATAACACATTAATTCAATTACAAGATGACTTTAGGAAAGGCAGACAAACAATCAACAAAGAAGTACCTTTGGAGTGCAATTAAAATCCCCACAGACAATTACTGGTGCATCATTCCACATTTTTGAAATTTGATAAGCCCTATTTAGAAGAACCCTGACCTGATTAGAAGTTAGAAGTTAGAATGGGATCGCAAGCATCCTACTTAACACGTATCTCTTAACCATTTAAACATTAATTAAGAAAAAACATATTTCTCACAATTGTAAAAGCAACACGAATCCAAATATTAACTACATGAGACGTATCATAAACAATACTTTTAAATGAAGGTTAGTATTGCCTATTAAAAGACAAACTCAAATTTTAGTTCTTTGTAGAAACAGCCAAAGCATAATTTAAGCACAAGGCATAGAAACAGTTGCTTCTGCTGCTTATACGCTTGGTTAGGTATGGAATTGTAGCCAAAATATGAACTCATAACAAGCAGAGAAATTTCATTATGTAAACAATGGTGCAAGATTTCATGAGGTAAATTTGTGAAAGTATTGTGTGCCAACGCCAAGTCTCCATACATCATATAGAGACCAAGGTAAAATATTGCACCAATGTATATGAAAAGCAATCGATAAACAACTACAAAGAAACTATCACATAAGCAAAATGATCTGTGCACAGTCTTTATACAAATCTTAGCATGCAGTGCCAAAAATATGATGACATCTTGATTGTGATATTCTTACAACTTAGCTGGTGCAATCGACTTAGACATAAAAGAAGGGAGAATGCAAGTCATAGTTTGAACACCAATAATAAAAGAGATCGTACAACTAATTATAGACATAAAAGAGCAATTAGGAGAGCAATATGATCTAATCATGGTAGCTGAACAACCGATACCTGAGCAAGTTTAACGTCTCCCCTCTTGGGATTGAAAAGCACATGAATGTTACAAATAACAATTTTATGAGGTCCTCGTGGCTGAGAACTGCAAAAAAAAAAAGAATTTATTTAGAGATTGGCATACTCTAGAAGTACTAAAGTGAAGGTTCGTGCATGCAAAAGCAGAACAAAATAAAAAGGGGTCATGGTCAGTATCCCATATAAACTGCTTCCTAGACATCAAAGAGCGTACCACCACACAAATTAGCTAGCAAAAGAATGCTAAAATTAGGTAAACTAAAAGGTAAAAGATTAACAGATAAAATTCTTGACATGTTAATGCTAACCACATAGAAGCATCAAGCAAGCTAATTTGCTTTTGCTAGGCTTTCCAGAAAGAAGATTGCAACCTAGACTTGAAGTAGGTCATCTCTCTCAAAAGCATAACAACACGTTCAAGGAATATATTGACACAAAATATTTGTCAAATTTCAATTAAATGGACACACCTTGTTGATGAAGCATTAGGCTCATTTCCAGCAGGTCTTCGATTTATTGACTGACCAAATAAGAGATTCAGGCTTCAATGAAACCAGGAATTAAATATAAAAAGAAAAGGTATATATCTTATTCACATACCTCAAAAACACAAATTTGAGCAACGTTGTCTCGAAACCCAAATTGACGGTATTCAATCTGCTCTTCATGTAGCAACTGAAATCTGATTAAAGGTGGTTACATAAATTAGGAGGACATATTAACTTATCAAACAATAACAATGTGTGCATGTATAAGGGTTAAAGCGATCTTTTTCGTCTCCAATAACAGTAATACAGTTAAACGTAAATCCACATAGACTATGACTTGGAATTTTCTTTTCTTTTTTTCAAAAAAAAACATCAGTTATCTGGCTATAGATAGCAGAACATTCTGACATCTTCATTCAAATTTTAGAAAAGACTTCACTTACTTATGCATTTCACATTCCTTAGAAAAGTGTAATATGTAAAAGATTCTTTAAACGACAGGACACAAGCATTTTATGTCAGTCTAACAAGTCTACAACTAAATTGGAATTGGTATCTAAAAATTACCTGTTCGGACGCCAGAATATAGCACATCCATCAACTGCATTCCCTGTGCGCATCTGTGTGATCCAAAAGTTATCAATGAACTTTAGAAGACTCAAGTTATAAGGATGATATGATTATGCGAAAACGAATAAAAAAAGATGTTTTACTATTGTTAGGTTACGATAAATGTCGAAATCACAACTTTTGTGCTAAAATCCAAAGAATCTCTAAACGCTCATGATGCTTCTTGTTTGTTTGTTTTTTTTTTTTTTTTGGTTGGAAGAATAAATTAAACATGGAGTAGAAGACCAAATGTATATGTATATCTTTCAAGTCAATTCAATTATCAAAAAGATTACTCAGCCTTATCAGAAAAATGTGGGTCAGTTAGTGGTCGCTAAAAATCAATGACAAGAAAAGCATATGAAATTCTTTAAGAACATCAATTGATTCATATCTAACACCCATTCCTACTCTCTCCATATTTATTGGACATCAACAAAGCGACAAGAGCGTATGAACTGCAAAGTATATTTAGTTAATATCCATGTCATGTGTCTGTACTCTTCATATTCTTATTGTGTAGCATACATAACCTTCATTTTATGTTCACAATGTAATGTAACTAGGATTTGAATTACAGAATTGCCACATATAATATACAAAACCATAAGAGAATATCAACAAGTTATGCCTGTTCTAACCTTCCACAAACCACTGTATCCTTGCAATCCCAATTCTTCCTTGCTTAGAATCCAATAAAATTTGTCCACCTCCTAAAAAAACAAAAAGGTCATAAAAGCATGCACTTATACGCATAATAACATTTGAGGAAGAAATGACATTACAGGGTAATAACTTCACGTGGATTCAAAAAGCAGTGTGGTGGAAGTACCTGAAGACACATGATATCAGGTGTCCACAATCCAAACTCAATCATCAGCCTTCTCTTTCGCCACTCCCAGTTCAGAATATGGTGGGGTATATGAGAATAAAGTTTTTCCCTGTGGTCCATAGCAAGGTAGTCCGCAAGAATGTTGTACGAGAGCACTTTAAACTTATCTGCTTTGTTTTAAAAAAAAAAAAAGAAGCAATTAGATCACATAAAGTAGACTAACATATATATGCAAGACATATTTTACTACTGGAACAGAAGAATTGTTGTCGATGCAATGCATACACTTTTACTATTGTACATTCATTATATTTGTTATTAGTGAAAGTTTTACCGTAATAAGATAAAGGTTGAGACGTTGCATAAGTCCAACCCCTAAAGTCTGCAGGTCTAGGAGGCGGATGAGGCCGACTGATTGGAGACTGAAACTGACCATGTCCTTGCGGATGCTGTGGAAAATATTGCAGAGGTTGATAGAACGGTAGGTCCGGTTGTCTGTAACATTGCTGGAGAGGGCCCCAATGAGGCAGGTGCAAGTAGCGGGCCGAAGACATGGGCGGATCCACCATTTGATCCCAGTCAAATACTGTGAAACTACATGCCATGGTGGTGATAATATCTAGCTCAGCAGCGGATCAGAAACCGGAGGCAGAACAATCAAGGGACGAGGAAATTCAGTCGCTTGTAGACACGGACGGATCCAATATATAAGCTGACCCCAGGCAAATACTCTGAAACTAAGTAGAAAAGGGTAATCAAAGAAACATAGAGAAATTGTTTGCTGAGACTAAAAAGTTCAAGTTAAGATTGTTTAGCAAGACTAACAAGCTTGTGCAAATTCAAGAAATGGTGGTTCTAGTAGTTCTTTGAAGATGAATTACATGTTCAGGTTCGAATTTCGTAAGCATTATGGACTTTCGAATCTGTCCAAACCAAAAGGTTAGGACTCCTTGATTGGTGGAACATTAATCAATATCATTCGAGAATTTATCTATTACAACGGTCCCACTAAAGTGGGCTGAATACGGGCATACTTTCTCACTATGATCTCAAAATTAAAAAAGGAAAAAAAAAAACAGAAAGGTTAATACACGTTTGGTATCTGCATGAAATTTTGAATTGAAGTGTTTAATAGCTAAAGTTTTTTTTTTGGTAATTAAGCAAGCTTATATTGATCTAAACAAATAATTACAAGAAGTTTGAGTTTTCACCGGAAAGAGAGCCCCTTTACATATCCATCAAGACACCATAAAAATTTGGCTATTAGAGCAACACCAAACAATTTAAAGTTACTCGTACTCGGCTGCAGAAACAGTTACTGCCTCTAGGACAAAGCACATTTTGTTAACTTTAAAAATTGTATTAACTATAGAACAGGGGCGCATCCACCACATAGCCAGTGAGGTCAATTGACCCCACTCAAATACTGTGAAACTAAGGCACCAAGGTGGTCATAAATACCTCGTTTAGTGGCGGGATCGGAAACCGGAGGCAGAGCAATCAAGGGAGAATGAAATTCAGTCCGCTGGAGGCAGAGCAATCAACAAGGGAGAATGAAATTCAGTCCGCTGGAGGCAGAGCAATCAAGGGAGGATGAAATTCAGTCGCTGGAAAAAGATGGTCTCGAAGAGGCGGGTTCTGAAACAGCCGAGGAGATTGATGGATATATATATATATAGAGGATCGAGGATGCGGATCCTCTGCGACCGAGGCTTTGAAGACAATTCGGCTATGAAGCCAATTCGGCTCTGACATATACAGAGGATCGAGACTTTGAAGCCAACTCAGCTCTGACATTTAACTTTGCGGATAATATGGCGTATTCAGCCCCCTATTTTGGGGTTTCGCAAATCAGCCTTCCGAAACGCGTTTTCGGGGGGCTGATTTGCAATGGGCTGATTTGCAAAAAAAAAAAGCAAATCAGCCCCAGAAAATACGTTTTCGGGGGCTGATTTGCGCAAGAAAGAAAAATGAGGGGCTGAAACGGCAGAACCCCTTTAACTTTTGGCCCACATCAATGGGGCGCGGCTCCCCTGATTCGGCCGAAAGGGTGTAGGAAAATGGACGGCCGAGATCGGCCGATCAGTAAAAATACGGATTTTGAAATTTCGTATAAAACTTTCGTCGACTTATTTGACAGAAAAAGCAGATGTTTACAGCTTCGGTATTGTGATGCTAGAGATTATTAGCGGAAGGAGCAACAAATATTGCTTGCCGAATAAGGACTTTCTTTGTCTTCTGGATTCGGTAAGTCAAAGTATATATTAGCAAGAGCACATTACTTTTATCAATTTTCATTTCTTTTTGTTTTTTTTAGATAACGAGGCGAAATCTATCTGATCCCAAACTAGGATCATTTTCTAACCGACAGGCATCAAACCACATTGGCTCGACCTGCGGTTAGATAGTAAAACCTAGGGGTGGCGTTCACTCCCAGACCACACAGTGGAGTAGCCCTTCGAACCCACCACCTTCGCACAACCGCCTGAAAACTCGATGATTGCACTTATCTCACAGCCACCCTAAATCAGGCGAGTGCGCTCCCGCCGCGGTTTGAACCGAAGCACTCGCTTCAGGAAGCGAACGCCCGAGCCGCCACAGCTGGGGGCAGGGGGCCAATTTTCATTTCTTTAAATGGTTAGATTCTCACTGCATCTGAATGTTTAGAACGAAGCGATGATTTACAGATTTTGAAAACGATTGTGAAGTGAACGCCCGGACCGCCCCAGCTGGGGGCAGGGGGCCAATTTTTATTTCTTTAAATGGTTAGATTCTCACTGCATCTGAATGTTTAGAACGAATCGATGATTTACATATTTTGAAAACGATTTCCCAATTGAATTGGACCTCTAATAAAATCTCTAAAATGTTCAAATTAGAGCATTGCTAGATAAAGAGAGATGCATTCTGTATGCTGAACTAACATGTTAAGCGAAACTTACAGGCCTATGTTCTAGAAAAGAATGGAGATCTTCTTGAACTGGTAGACCCCAAGCTCGGATCAAATTACCCGGACGAAGAGGCCTTGCAAATGTTGAAATTGTCCCTAATTTGTACCAATCCATCCCCAACTCTAAGGCCTACAATGTCATCTGTGATGGGCATGTTAGAGGGAAAGAACTCTGTAGAGGTCCCTTCAATGACATTCACAGTCGTAAACACAGAGTTCTCAAAGTTCTCTTGGAATCCCTCGATTGACAGCCGATCACCGAGCATATCAATAGATGGTCCTTGGGTTGCTTCTCTAGAAACACTTCCAGAGATTAGCAATCTTGCCTCTGATATTTCTGCCAGCTAACATTGTTATTGTTATTCAGCATTAAACAATCTCTTACTTTTGTAACACATCTTTTTTTGGTTCAACGTTTGTAACTGTAACCTGAAATAAAGGGAATGACATCTCTCTCTCTCTCTCTCTCTCTCTCTCTCTCTCTCTCTCCTCTCCTCTCTCCTCTCTATATATATATATATATTATAATTAAGCTATTATATCATGTGACATTTTGAATAGTTTTTCTGAGCTATTTGGCATTTATTTTATTTTAAAAAAGGAACATAGTATTTATATTGATTAATAAGAATTTATAAAATTATATAACTTATTTGAAAAATATGAAAAATCTAAATAAATATTTAATCAATAATAATTTATTAAAATAATAAATACAAATATAATTCTATTATACTAGATAATTTTATTTTTTTAATTAAAATTTTATTTATATGTGAAAAACTTTAATCATACATATATACACACTTAGCATTACCAACATTTTACATCACTTCTTAAATATTTTTATATCACTTCTCAAATATTATTATATGTGAAAATTTTATTGTAAATTAAGATTTTTTTTTATATGTGAAAATTTTATCAATATATGACATCACTTCTCAAATAATTTTTATATATGACATGTATTATTTCTTCTTTTTCTAATAACATATAACTAATAAAATATAATATTGTAATAAAAATAATATAGAAATTATAAGAACTAAAGTTTTTATCATTATTGTTTATATATATGACTAACATTCGTGCACCGCACGGATGTAAACTAGTGAGAGTACAAAGCATACAGTTATTTTTCAAATACCTCTGTGTGCCCTTAGTATAAATATTATTCGACCAAAAAAGTAGAGGAATACTCTAATAACTTACAAAACATTATTGGTAAAAGTTATGTAAACTGTGGTCGTCTTTGGGGTGCGTTTTACTAAACACCTTGTACATATAAGATTATTATATGTAGAATTGTTTCAGTTACTGGGTATACACTGCAAGCAAACACACCATAATTCTACAATTGGATGATGTGATATATATGAATTTGTAAAATATTTAAGAATTATATACAAGGTTGAAAATGTGCAAGTCGATGATTGACATCTTTCTAAGTGGATAATAAGTGGGCCGAACTCCACCAGGGCAGATCTAACTTTACAACACTGCAAATTTTGTTATCCTCACCGAGTATCAGACCCTTTGAAAAACCTAATATATATGAAAAAAGGTACATGTTTGGACTTACAATATATTTATGTTGTAAGACATTTCTTTTAATTTGAAGATATACTTGAGCTGGAGACATTTTGCCCCCACATTGCCATGGGGACTGTTGTGGGACTTGTAATTTGCCCTGGAATATCAGATAATAAAATCCAAAGTCCAACTTCACTAGCTCAACCAAGAAACGACATGAAGCTGATCATATACATAAGTCCACAATTGATCACCATCATAAAATACACCATAAATAATTATGAATACCAAAGGCCATTCACCGGATGCGAGCGCTTGGAGCTACAACTTTCGAGTAAAGCTGCTTGTGATCATTATTATCACATCCCGATCCAGAGGCGAAAACCTTTTGGCAATGGACTATATACAGCTGCATGTCGACTAGTGATTCTGTCGTGTCCGTATGTACAATATGTGGAAGTATCAAAACTCAAAACCGCTATTTAGTTGAACAGAAAAAGAAGGCCTGCCAATATTACTAAGAGGAGTTTCCAACCTCAGGACTACTCCAGATTTCCCTATGTTCCCATTCCACTTGGACCTCCCAAGCTGCCACAACAAACAGATAGTAAATTAAAATTAAAAATTAAAAGAAAAATGCAACTATATCTAAAAAATTGACTTCCTTGGAACAGCTAACTTACAGATACTGATGCGAAAGCAGAAGGATACATTGTATAAGCACAGCCGCAGATTAGGCTGAGTTTTTCCTTTAACGAATGACTATACTCTGCACGTAACCCTGGATTGGTTCCGCCAAAAGTTGGGCAAATGCTGGAATTGAGCAATGAAACAGCCAAGTTACATAAAACAAATAGATTATATGTTTCAAATGTATTCAATGAAGACTGATATAGCAGTTAAATCTAACATGATAACTAAAAAAGAAATCAAACTGTGTTCGCTGCACCAGGACTAGGAATAACTACATAACAAGAATGTAATAACTCATAAACACGCAACTCACATTTTTCATTAGCTACACACTTAATTCTCAGTAACTGTTTAGTACAGATGCAAAAAAAAATAGTCATCATTAATCAATAAACAATATTTTTAAAAAATCTTTCAAGAAATACAAATTCATAGAAGAAGACATCGAAAGTAACCCGATAATATAATGCATGAGCACCAACCTTCTTACTGAATTGGTGAAGTATATTGTCTAACTCTTAGAATGGACAAACAAACTTACAAGACATAACAAAAAGCAACATCTTAATGATATTGAATTGTGTTGTGCAAAGGGCTTTTCATAAAAAAATAGTTAGAGCCTGGAATTGGGATAATCATAAGAGGTATACGGTCTTCTACTTGAAATGATGCTCAAAATTATGCAAACCTCTTCCTTATCTATCTCGCGTATGTAATCCATCAACAACCAATAACATTTAGCAACAATAGTAACAGCAAAATGGTAATACCAAGTGTACAAGATGTAATCATCAAAAGAAAAAAATGAAAAAGTTACATCAGCTACCTGAACTGCATGCTTGGTCGTTCCATGAGGCCGTATCTCTTCCAAGCTAGTGCTTGCACAACTCCAAGTGAAAAAGATTTATCAGGCCACTGCACCGTTGGGGTAATTCGTGTGCCCCGTTTGTTCTAGAAAGATGACAAGATGTAATTACCAACACAAAAATCGACTTTCAAGAGAGAATAATTCCAGAAATTTGGGGAAACTGCTTAACTATAAAAGTTATGAAATGATTAACAATAACGCTTTTTCGGGCCTTCCGCGTGCCCAAATTGAAAGGCTGTGATTCCTCGATCTGTGAATCGTGGACCGGTGCCACCCATGGGTTTATCTGTTATAACGGTCACATAAAGTGGACCGATTATGAGCAGAGTCTCCCCCACGATAATCTCAAAAAAAGAAAAAAACCAAATTAGTTTTGCACCAAGGTTCTTCTCTGATTCTGCATCCTTCTTCCTGTTAGAATTTTGAGTGAAACAACAAATGCAGAAGTGCATATTTGTTGCTTTCTTTACAAATACATAGTTTTGTCATCCAATTTTACCTTGCAAGAAAAGCTAAACCTCATTTCCCCTGGGAGTTGACCTTGAGCTTGAAGCAAGCCCCCAAGAACAGGAAAGAAGGCCGTGGTTGTCAGACCCTCGCCAGCCACATACGTAAGTTGACCATTGGGAAACTGCAGATCCATGAAAGACTGCAAATACACATAAGTTAATAAATAACAAGTCCAGACTTAGAAACAAGCAGCTTTCTAGTAAAAGGCAACTATGGCATAGAAGAGAAAACTACAGATGTCGTCGGAACATGGATAAAAAACAAAATAGGTCCAGCATGGACCCACTCAAGAAAATGTCAAATATTCAGATAGGTGCATATCAGTGAGCCTTCACAAAGTTTATACACTTGCAGTACTGAGGTATTTGTATTCCCACATAATCTCTATGCTCAAAATGAGTGTTTTCATAAGTAAGAACAAATTAAATAGTTAAAAGCATTAGGCTTGCTAAGGTTAAGATCAATGCATATTCAGATTACTTGTATATACAACACAAATATCATTGGAAGCTAATATATATATATAAGAATGGAATTCCACAAGTTCTGTAAGTTCATATGCCTTCTGAGTGAATCAACATACGCAAAGTAAGTTAGTAGCTGCAGTTGCGTAATGATTACTTAGTTAAATAGTTAAGGAATGATTAATTACTTAAGCTTAACGAAGCTATCTACCCTTTAGAAGCCAGCCTTATCAGGTTCAACTCTCTATTCTACATATACATTATTGAACCTAAATATAAAGGGCCTACGAAATGTCCACGATCTTTATATAAGATCTACTTACAAATTCCGCCAAAGATACGAACATGCAATAATAGAATAAAAAAGAACCAACTAGTAAAGAACCCCAAATTGCGTCTAGAAGTTGTGAAAGCTTCCATCAAGATAAAATCACCATTTCACAAGTATAAAACTTACACAAGCAAAAGGGTTAAGACAGATCATTGACATGAAGAGCCATCTTCTGTGCTTGGACCACAAAGCAGGACAGAGAGAATGCATTCCATTCTGCCAGAAAAAAAGCAACATTATGTAATATCAGCACATTTGTATAAAGACTATTCAAGCTACTTGCATGGTAACAAAACCTACAAAGCACAGTAACTGAGAAAAGAGAGATAGGTACATGATCCAAAAATCTTTAGGAGCACAACAGAAAATATTCATGGGTTAGTGCCATACAACTTATCGGCCGCAGCCGCCACATCAGCCCTTGTCTTCGGAGGGGCGGCGGGGGCTGAGTCGTTCAAGAAAGGAACGGGAAGCTGGCGGAAGAGCTGCTGAACGAGGCCGTTGAGAGAATTACTAAAATCGACGCCGGCGCGACCGATTCGGCCGCCGATGTCGTCAAGGATTGCGGGAGCTGTGGAAGCGCCGACGGCGGCGACGGCGAACGGTTTGGAAGGCGGCGGATTGTGGGGCCAGGGAAAGGGAGGAGGGTGGTGGAGAAGATCGGAGAATCCCTGGGCAAGGCGATCGGCAAGATCCTGGCCATGCCGCTGGACCTCTTCCCAAGCCTCCAACGATCGCTCTACCGACATCGATCAGTCGATCGATAGACACCTGATGCTCTGTTCTGGACCAGAAATTAGACGATTATTTGCTTCAGGGTCGGTTTTTGTGGAGAAGATAAGGAGGTTACAGACGGCTTGTCCGAGACGACGTCAAATTTACACAAATTTCAAAAGAATTTTTTTTTTATTTAGAGATAATGTGACGGTGGGGCGCCTACTTATATATTTACCAAAGGAGCGGGCGCATCTGTAAATATATACAAAAATTATTTAATTAAATTTAGAATTTTTAAAATATAAATTATAATTATAATATTATTTTTAAATCTTTCAATTATATCAATATCTTAAATATTATATTTTTAAAAACTAATAAACATATGTCTTAAAGTAAATCTATAATAAAATTAAATATAATGATAAAATATTAAAGATATTTTAAAAAAAAAGATAATTTTTTAACTTACTATATAATATAGTACATAATATTTATGATAACTATTATATACCATTTAAATATATTTTAACTATTAAATAATATTTTGGACTATAAAACTATTAAACTTTTATTTTACGTTTAAATATTATAGATAGACAAAGTATAATATGCATAATATTATAGTTTAAAACAAATCAAAGGAAAAATTGGTGCATATTTTATATAAAATGGGTCATGGGTAGAATATTTTCACTTTAATTAAACAAATATTGTTGCATGCTTATTCAAAATTTCAAATCCTATTAGATTAGATCATAGCAGGAAAGGTGAAATTTGTCTTATTATCTCAAATGAAAAGGTTTAACAAAGAATCAGAAAATTAAAAAAAAAAACAATTAAGTAAACGTCAGTAACGGTAATATAACGGGGGAGTTTTGTGGTTAATTATATATCTCACCTGGTGACTGGATCTGAATAAAAGGTGAGACTTGTCACGTACGTGTACCGACTTTTGAGCAACTGTGACACAATTTTAACAGGGCTGGGCGGACTCAGATCCTCTGCGCCGCTCCGGCGCGTCCATCCGCTGCTATCTTCATCCTAATTGTCCATAACGTATAATATTTATCTCGAAATATTATTTTAAATTTTGTTAGCTCATTTGATTTATTTTTAAATATTTTTATAAAAAATTTAATTATAAAATTATAAATTTTAATTCGATAATTTATAGTTGAACAATTTTTTTAAATATTAAATAATATATTAAAATTTTAATTTTAATATTTTTTTAATATTTTTTAAAAAATATTCAACTAAAAAATTATATACTATATCAAATTTTATAATTTAAATTTTTTATCAAAATATTTAAAAATAAATTAAATAAATTAATAAAAATTTTATATATTATTTTGATATATGTGTTAAATATGATGGACGGTAAGGATAGCAGCCAAGCGACCTGTCGCAGAGACTGATCAGTATCCGGGCTGGGCCCAGTTCTGCTGCCACCAAAATTATTACATCCAGATAGGTCCAAACTGATTGTACGATGGTAATCAAGACCAATGACCATACGACTGAATCCACTTCATTCCAAAGCTCGAATTTGTTTTTCTTAAGATTAATGATAAAAGATATGTCCGCAGGCTGTATGTCTACCATGAAAATCAGCTTGATTGGTTTAGTCCAAATTAAAGTTTGAGTACGAACTTGACGAATTTCAGAGGTTAAACTTAAACTCGACTTGACTCGAAAAAAATCTTGAGCTTGCTTGATTGTATCAACTGGATGAAGCTCAAGTTGAATTGAGCTGAGCTCGACTAATGCTCAAATCGACTACATAAATCAGGTTGAGTTCGAGTTAAAATCGAGCTCAAATCGTTTAAGTAATTTTGTTGTGAAATTTTTTCAATAAAATAGGAAAACTTATTTAGGCTCGTAGTAATTACTCGAGCTCGAATTAATACTCAAACGAGTCGAGCCCAAGTTATTAGTGAGCAACTCTGTTCATTTTTACATGCAGATAACCCTTTGGATTTATCACGTGATAGATAAACTTTTGGATAATTTGTAGGACATGCATGCTGTGCAATTGGAGTATTTAACACACATATTCTTATTTATATTAATTTTTAAATATTTTTTAGAATTTTTTTAAAATAAATGAAATACTATATATTAGTAAATATTTAACAGTTAACAATATAGTATAGCTATACACTCCAATAATTTATGTATTTTATTATTTTAGTGTGATTAAATTTTTAATGTTTAAATTTGTCAGACTGACGTAAAATATTATATTATATTTTAAATTTTTTTTCTTACGTTTTATTATAATTAATTAATAAAATTATATATTTATACAAATTATTAGGTGATTATGGATTGGTACAATGAGTTGTAACAATGATAGATATTTTTGTAAAGTGAAGTTAGTTATGAAATATTAATTACGATATTATTATTATTAAAAGGTTGATTAGAGATAAGTGGTAGGGAAAAAAAGTGAATTAAACAAACCTATTGACAACGCCTGATGGTAGAAATTGAGACCCAAACTAATAAAAAGCTTCTGAATGCGGCCTCATTCATAATAACATATTAACCCAAAATAATAAGTCCTAAACTAGCCCAATCCAAGCCCGAAATAACCATTTTCTCGATCGGGTTTGCGTTTTTTTGATCGAGATAGAAGCTTCAAATCAAGTCAGAATCCTGAATCAGTGGTCTCAAAATGCTACGATCGCTGATCCGGGCCGGCAGGCCGATCCGCTCGTCGTCGGGCGGCTGCCCGGGCGACCTACTACGCGCTCGGTTGCACAATCGCGAGCACCAGCGGAGGCGGCGTCGCGATCCCGCCCGCAACGAGTTCTTTGTTGCGACGCCTGAGCCCGCTGCCTGGCTCGACACCGCCACCATGCCGATGGTTCTCACTGCCGTCGCTGTCGCCCTCTTCGCCAAGCTCCTTATGATGGTTTGTTCCTATTCTGAATAGCAAATATGAAAAATGCCCGTGCGTGCACGTACTATAGTTATCGAACATCACTCTTTAACTTTTTTATACTTTTTTTTTTTCTAAAAGTTTTGATCTGTTAGTGTTAAATTCGACCATTTATTATGTTGGATGGTATAAAATGTTAGTATAAACTAAATCTTAGATGTTTTCCATTTGTGTGAAATATGAGATGTACAAAATAAGCAGGATAGCATGATGGATTTTTACAATTATGACTGGAACATCCAAAACACTTGAGATATAATCCATTCATATGAAAGAATGTTGAGATCACATCCAACAGTTCAAATCGTACGCTCATATGTTATGTGCCGTCCATTTCGATCTACCCAGGAATAGTTAAAACATATTAAAAGGCTTTGCATAGCGTTAATATAAGTTCTGATCTCCACATCACATCCAACAGTCATGATTGTGGTCTATTGTTTGCTCATCTAAGTAGTTTGTTGATACTTTCTTGAGTTCGGCAGTGGTTTCATTGTGGTCTATTGTTTGCTAATCTAAGTAGTTTGTTGTCATGGAGTATATGTACTAACGACCAGTCATTTTCCTTCATATCATTGAGGCAATATTTCCTTTTCATTTAACTCTATGTATGCAATAAATGTAGTTCCTGGTCTTTGGCCGTCGAATGTTCCTGGTTAATTTTGCCTAAAATCTTGCTTGTTTTTGTTTCTGGCAGTACGATGACTCGAAAGCCCAAGAAAGACTTGAACGCAAAATACAAAAGGCTCCTCCAGGTCAAGGAACAGTGCGGATGCTTACTCGTGAAGAATGGGATGAGATTCAAGAAATTAGGCCGAGAACTCCCTTTGAGTCTAAGCTTGCCAGGCCAAATGCTCGTATAAGAACAGGGGAACCAGTAAGCCTGGTAAGATAATTGTATGACTTCTTCAATTCTTCATTCAGTTTGCTTGTTGTTTAATCAACTTATTTATCTAAATAGTTTTCATATTATAAGTAAAAAGACTTTCCAGCTACCTATGTATTGTTGTCCCACTTTATTCTTTTCTCGTTCCACCTTTAGGCTTTAGTTCTTAGACATGAAGCATACGATTGTTTAAAGAAACCAGATGATCCAAATTCTATGACCTAACCGATAATCATGGCTTTCGGTGCTGGACGGCACATGCCTGTTCTGGCAGTTATCGACACGGCACGAACCGGCACGACACGTGTCAAAAAATTTTATATTTGAATTTTTAAATTAATTTAAAAATAACAAATAAATATATATCGCCACGGTTGGCACGTGCCGGGATCTGAGTTTACTGAAACTTGGCTCGGCTCGGCACAGAAAACCTTGCTGATAATCACATCCCAAGTTAGCATCATTTGAGTCAAGCGTTGGGATTGCGTATTCATATTGAGGTTTTTTATGAAACCTGTAGGATATCTAGTGTAATTTTTTCCTTAACACAGCTCAAAGTGAAAACCATATTATAAAACCTACTATATAATATTCTGTAATAGAATCTGGAAAACAATAGTTCAGTTTGTCTTCAATTTTTTTAAATAGACGTACCTCTCATGTTTAGCTTTGAAGGGTCTATTGTTACACTGTGATCCTTGGGTTATGCACCCCATGTTTGATTGGGTCGTCGTTAAATTTGTGTATGTTTGTTTCTTGCTACTATTTATTGTTGTTTTCTGCTGCAGGAGAACGTAAAGGACTGGACAATTGACGTGTTCGCCGATGCTCTTACTAGAGTAGAGGAGAGTGCAAAGCATACATGATTGAGGAATTACATCCAAAGCAGTTGGAAGTTACTTGAACTAGAAATTTCGGAATTTCGTTGGCAAAATTATATTTTTGATCTTTAAATGTTTTTAAAATGGGCTTCCTAATCTTAAAATTTTAAATATTATTGCGATAACCTAAATTTTCAAAAAAAGTCATCCGCTAACATTACTGTCAGCTCTCTTATTTGTATAGGAGTATTTTTTCCCTCATACCTATCAAATTATGCAGACGATAGGAGTTGGGGAATATATCAACCAAGCGTCGTTGGCGATGGCCAGATCTGAGACAAACGAAGCATGTAAGAGAAAGTTGTACCACTATTACTATGTTTTCCTGTTTTTGATATTTGTGTTTTTGGACAATGATATATGTTATAAAGAATTATTAGTGTTGGTTTAAGACTAAGTTATAGTGCTGTTTTTCAATTGCAATTCATATAGTATGTTAAGGTTTTCAGTGCCGAGTTGAGTTTCAGTAAATTAAAATTTGAGACACGCCTAATGTGCCGATTATTATAATTTTTTATTTTTTAAAATATTTTTGATAAATTATGAAATATTTATGTAATTCACTGAATAAATAAAATTTAAGAAAAGAACAAAAAAATTTTTTTTTTTTAAAAAGAAAAGAAAAGAAAGCGTGTGTGCAATGCATCTGCGATTCACGCCTCAGGTCATGCACGTGACGTGAAGACCTTCGGGTTCACGCTCTGCGTGACTTGTGCGTGACTTGTGAAACAATGTGATAGATTTTAAAAAAATTTTGAGACGTTGTGTTGGCCACCAGTTCAGCCTGGTTCCGTGCCACATCTTTACGGATTCAACGCTCAAAATCTTGATCATACAATAGAGATGGTGTGAGGAACTTGGATGACGTGATCGGTGACGCTGGCCGCAGAATAAATGCTGGAGTGTTTGAAAAATAGTTTGTGGCGAAAAAATTGAACTTCTACTAAAAATGAATGTTTTAGATTGATTTTAAGATAACTTATTACTTATGTACTGTAACGATATTCTAAAGAGTATTACATAGCAGCACAATAGAGAACCAATTATGGAAACCCTTGTGATTGGCACTCCCTCTCAGAACTTATGATGTCTATCTGAGGATAGAAATCTTCGGTCCGGATTTTTTTTATTGTTCAGTGCACTATTATATATATTTATTAAATTATAAAATTTGATGAGATTTATAATTTAATTTTAATTTTTTTTTTAAATATTCTTAAATAAATATGTTTACGCTTCAAAGTCTTAAAAGTTAATATATCTCAAAAGTTATTTTTTAAATCTATTAAGATTTTAGAGTCTCAGAACACATACAAGTATTTTTTTAAAAAAAAAATTAAATATGAAAGTTGTAAATCAACCGATAAATTTTATGTTAATTGTTTTTAAAAAAAAGTAATTATATAAGTCTTATTTTTCAGGTGTAAGAAGGTGCAGAAAATCCGGAACAAGAGAATTTATGTCCTATCTATATAAAGCCCTTGCCCAATGGGTCGATATGGAGGCTAGTGCATATTACTCCAACTGGACAGATACGCGGAGATTTGTGGAGAGGCACATATAATATGTCCGTGCATATTACTCAGCTCAAGAATAGCAAGGTTGGCTCCCACAGATCATATTTTCAGAATATGAGTTTCAAATAAGAGATATGCACATCAAACAGATTAAAGTTAGAGTAACTGTTCAGATAGTGCGTTTTCATACAATTCTATACCAATATGTTATGCACATAATTTTAAAAATTTAAATTATTGATGTTAATTTATATATTTATTTATTCGTATAGATCATAATTCATCCAATTTGATAATCTAAATATAATTATATTATTATTTACCTAAATAATAATATATAATATATATATATATATATAGATGATAATCACAGTGGTGTCTTAAATAATTTTTAGTGTATTATGCGGTATTTTTTCTTTTCTCTAAAAATAATATAATATTTATAATAATTGATAAAAAATTTAAAAAATAACATAACAAGTTGTAAGAATATAAAAACTTTAATATAAAAATACAATAATTTAATAAAAAAGTTTGTAGAAAATTTTCAAAATAAAGTTATAATAAAAAGAAATTTAAAGAAAATGTTTTTTCATATGTGAAAAAACAATTTGATAAATAGATATCATTACCACCTCCAGTGCTTGGCTCGGGTGAGTGGGACGTTGTGCCTCGAAAAGCGTGCATTTCACCCAAGTTCCATCCTGCATACTCTCTTTGTAGGGAATAAATACGTGCACCGAGTTTTCGGACGCGCGTGCAAAGATAGTGGCACAAAGAGTACACCACTATTTGATCTGAATGCTACTGTCAGACGAAAGTTTACCACCTGATCAGGTTCGGTCCAAGACAAACGGATGGATCTGGTTAGAAAATCGTGTGGTGCATTTTTATGGATTTCGCATCTTCATCTAGGAAAAATAATAATATCCTCATCGGTTCATGTCATATGTCAAATACTTTTATATATGTTATAAGGTATTTGTTCTCTCTACTAACATGTGAATTTTAATATTATAATAAAAATAATTATTAATTTATATATAGAGTTAAAATATAAAATTTATAAAAAAATAAAAATTATTATTTATATATATATTAATATATGTATATATATATTATAAATAAGAAACTAGTGTGAGTACGATTCATGAGCTAGTGCTGCGTTGATGTTCAATTGTATCTAATTTTTCCTATTATCTTTTACAAAATGAAAAGGTAAAGACAGAGCCGAAGTAGTTTTGTCACTTTGTGAGAATTAGTTTTTTTTTGTTTTTTTTTTGACAAAAAAAAAGTATTTTTACACCAGCAACAGTGCCGATAATATGTCTGAATTGTTGACGGAATGTATCAATCTGTGGATTAATACCAAATGACACAAAAAAAAAAAGAAAAAGAAAATCTTTTTATGGACACGTGGCGTGATTTTTTGTGATTGGTGCATCGATTGATGCAGATCATAGATAGAGAAGCGGATATCTCTATCTCTATTTGTGTAAAAGAGGGTCACTGGTCTGCTCCTGCCGCTCCTAATCAACCAAAGTCAATTATTGCTATACAAAAAAAAAAGTTTCCCCTTTTTCCATTCACCCCTTCTAGAAATCTCGTCGACGCGTGCTGCTGCAGCTGATACTCCATCCGCAGCTCCATCGAGATCTCAATAATCCTCGCGCTAATTCTAGGGTTTCGTTCCAATTTGAGAATTCAAAGATAGTGGGACATCAGCGGCGTTGATCCCGAGGCGGAGGTGGATACAGAATGGATGGGCCCCACAGCGGCGGCGGCGGCGGCGGAGGGTCGAGCTCGCCGGCGCCGTTTTTGACGAAGACATATGATATGATTGATGACCCGTCGACGGATTCGATCGTGTCGTGGAGCCATAGCAATAGTAGTTTTGTTGTCTGGAAGCCGGCAGAGTTCGCGAGAGATTTGCTTCCCAAGTATTTCAAGCACAATAATTTCTCCAGCTTCGTTCGTCAGCTCAATACATATGTAAGTAGTGAATCCGGTATAATTTCGTTTGTCATTTCTTATGCATGCTTTCATCTAGTTGTGTTTTATGAGGATTGAGATTATGGCTTATTTCGAGCCGATTAACTAGAAGTGTGGGGTTAGGTTGACAGCCACCATAAAGCGTTGCCTAATCTCTATGCCATGGATCCCAACACAAAATTTAATCTCTATATAGACCTCTGTGGCATACAAGGATCATGTAACCTACTCTACATATTGGGAAAGGTTTTGCTGTTGTTATTCAACTAAGTTTTTGTAGAATATAATTTGAATTTTAACTGTTTTCTTTACTATTTAATTTAGAATCAATGTTCATATCATATATTGAGTGGTTGTTGGTACCTTTCCATTCCCGATGTCTAGAATTCTTAAAGATAAAACGAAGTAATAGAAAGCAATTTTAGATTGCCTCTGAAGCACGGATTCTTCTCCGGGGCAACCAAGTCGGATGCGTATTCGAAGGGTGCGGCCTGCATGGGCGTCTGTTGCGGCCAGGCCACGTCTTGAACTATAATTGGGCCTAGCAGCGCCCCGGAGGCAGGTGGGACGCGGCCGGGCCCATTTAACTGATAAAAAAAAGAAAAGCAAAGAAAATACTCGAGCGATGCCATGATGGCACAGTGAATGTTGATCTCGCCTCTTGCTTTCGTCTCACACTGTGACACTGCCTTGATGACCTTGTTGCACGCTCGGAAGCTTGAACGCCGGTGATTCTCGAAAGTGGATGCAGGTGATTTCGAATGCCGGCTTGATTGCTTCCTCAATTGCCTCTCGCCTCGATCGAAGTTTGTAAGCCAGTGATTCTGCGACACTACCTCAATTGCCTCTCACCTCTCGAAGGAGCGGCCACTAGGGATGCTAGTGATTCTCCAAATGTCAGCTTGATCGGCGATCCTCATCGCACGCTCAAAGTTCTTCCCGAAGAGGAAATGCGAGCTGAAATTGCTTATCATTAAGATACTGCTCGTCCTTCTTCAAATATTATTATTTTGAGTAGAAAATAGGGCTCACATTGAGAGGTGATCGTCGGAAACTGCAATCGAATTATCGACGATAAGGGTCGGCGACAGAGAAACGTGAAAGATGTAAAATCTCCTTCTCTCTTAAGGTTATTGTTGCTGCGGTGATATATCGCATGAACAAATGACCATAATATGCAAGAGATTGGCTGAAGCTGATTAGGCCAGTAAGTTGCTTGCAGATATCTGTTTAGCAAAGTGAAGAGTGAATATCTTTGTGACATTATGTAAATGTCTTTCTATTGGCAATTTAATTAGGCTTTTTACCATCCTTCCTTTCATCGTCGTTATCGCGTCCCTATGTCTCTTCCATCCTTCCGCAACAGCTATTCCAAGAGGCAAATGTCATTGACCTCCACAGTAAAATCACCAGATAGTATAGTAAGCAGATTGTAGAATGTAAACTTTCTTAATAGATACTTTGCTATGTTTTCCGGCGATCGAATGAGTATCTTCTATGGATGTGGCAAGTAGTAAATAGTTACTTTGTAAGTTGATTGAGTATATATTCCATTATATCAAAGAAGTTTGGCAACATCCTATAAATTTTTAATAAGCTAGTGAAAGATATTAAAAAAGTTTATTTCTAGATACAAATGTTTATTTACGTACCATATCTTTACATTTTAATATAATTAATACATATCATGTTAAAAGATTCGGCCTATCCTCGCCGTGTCATATCCATGCTTTCTTGAGAATTGTCTAATTCCCATGTTCGTATCAAGTTTTCCCGTGCCGTGCCGAGCCGAGTTTTGATAGATCTGAAACTTGAGATGTGCCGACCATGCCGATCCGTATAAATTTTAATATTTTTAAAATATTAATTTAAACAATAATAAAAAAGATTAATAAAATATTAAATACAAAAGTCGTAGTTACATAGCAAAAGTTTATAGTATATAATTCAATGTTACAAAGTGTCGATTTGGCTGATAGAAGGAATCTATAAAATCCAAATTAAAAAAAATAGAAATAAGAAAAAAAAATATGTGCCGACTGTATGTAAACCATCGTTCGTATCGTGTTGTGCCCCAGAATCTGTATGTGCTTCATATTAGATTGCTCATGATTCAAAATTATGTTTCAATTTTATGAAATTGGAAGGCAGAGAGATTTAGTGCTTTTTGAAATTAGGCTATGAAGCTTTCTTCTCACAATACATACCATTCTTAAATAACCCTTAGCAGTTCCTGTGCTCTGTAGGATGGGTTTAGCCATGCATCATGTTGGGTAAGTGTTAAGTGTTAAGAATGGAGGTAGTTTAGAATTGTTCAAGAAATGTTGAACCTGAGGCTTTATATTTCTAGGTTTTTACGCAAGTCAAGGTGGCCGACCCACCTAATGGGAAAAAGAATTTGTTGCATCATATGAGCCCACCTAATTCCTTCATTAGTTTTGCTTTTATGCTCTCTTCCTATTTTGTTATCTGGAGGCGTGTTGGTCGCCTTTTATTTCTTTGTATTAGCAAGGCAATATCATGCATTTTTAGTATAAAGTTTGCGTTGTTCATCTGAAAAAGTTTTATAATCATCTTTCTCTGATAAATTTGCTCCGTCGCGGACTAGATTTTTTTGAATTTTAAGGAGAAGACCTTGATGAATTGATGAATTTGTTGTCGCTGGGAAAGTCTTGATCTTCATCGCTCGCACAAACTATGATTTATAGTTTGTTTTTTTTTTTGAAAATATGTGTAAAGTAAGCTAGGTCAGTACTTCATGTGCATTGTGACTTGTATTTTGTTCTTGTATGTGAGTTGGTGTTATTTACTTGTGTTATGAAATTAAGCTTGTTGCTTGGAGGCTTGGAAGAATTTAAGGTATAGTATTACATTATATTTTGTATAATTGTGTTTTTTATCCCTGAATTTTTCGAATATGGACCGTCATAAGCCCGAAATTGCAAACGTTATTGCGGTAATCTTGAAATCTCGAAAAAGCCTTTCGCTAACCTTGCTGTTAGATTTGCGCCGTTTGAGCGGCTAATGTGGTTACTAATGTGGCAATTATTTATCCTATGTGGCTTTGCCGGAGCCATTATTTATTAGTGGCTGCTGACTTGATCATCATTTATCCTACGCAATGTTGTCAAAGGCGCAAGGCGCACCAAGGCGCAAAGGTGGTCCCGGAGCCTAGGCGCAAGGCGTGGCGCAAGCCTTATTAACGCAAGGCGCACGTAACAAGGTCTGATGGTTTAATTGGGCTCATATAGTTTATAAATGAGGCCTGTTCACTAGGCGTAACAAGGCGCGCCTAGGCGCAAGGCGCACGTAGGCGCGATAAGGCTGCGCCTAGTGAACGGGGGCCTTGCCTTGTTCTTGGCGGGCGCAGATTCGTGTGGCGAGCCTAGGCGCACGGCAAGGCGCGCCTTTAACAAAACTGATCCTACGTTACTGCTGATGCGGCCATCACGTCAAAAGCCCGTACAATAAATGATTGTCACGTCAAAAGTTCAAAGCATTTTAGAAAAATACCATGGTCAAAAGGATTTCGCCTTATATTTATTTTGTTTTTGTTTCCTAACTTATATATTTATCATGATAAATGTCTTGTATTAGCACCTTACTTCGTTCGGGCTAGCCCCTGGTATAGCATCTCTCGGCCAGTCAGATAGGAGGGCAGAGCTCCTTAGAGCTCATTGCGCCTTTAATAACACTAGATGCGGGTCGGGTTATTCAGACACATCTCCAGCGTGGCCCAAATTGTTAAGAAAAAATCCAAACACATTCCATTTGTTTGCGCCTATTCTTCTTGTTTGGTGTCATCTGCTCTGCCGCACCCCCCAGCTTGTCTGTCTATCTGCACTTGTTCTTCGCTTCCCTCACTGTCTCCGTTGCCTCCTTATGTTCTCCCTCTTCCTCTCCACTGCATACTTACTGTCTTTGCTGCCTCATCTATGATTCTGCACTCGTTGAGCTCCACTACTTGTTTCTCGGGCTTCTCTCATCTCTGCATTAGCAGTGGCTATCATGAGAACAATCCAAGAAAAAGAGCTGACAATTTTGGTAGTTAATATGTGCAATAATATTGTGATGGGTTCGCATGTAGCTGGACAAAATGTGGAGTGGTAAATGCGTCTAAAACGTACTCTTCCATTAACTAAAATATATTTTAAACTGCCGATTGTTTTACTGCAGCATAGGATATTCAAAGAGGATTGAGGTTTAAAGACAATTGGGGAGTAACTTAAAGGGCTAATACTGGTAAAACTAAAGGATTAGTTAAATCGGATACCGAGAATAATTGACAGTTTGGTAGGCGTTCTTTGATTTGGTATAGGAAATTAGGAATGTAAAGACAGCTCATATTCCAAATTTGAGCACGATACTTTAAAAGAAAATGACAGTATGCATTAAAATTTGAATAGAAGTTAGTTTTCAGACTATCAGATTTATGCTTACTAATATGCCTACTATTCTCTCAGGTCACAATATGCTATTCATTCTCTATGCTTAACTACAGTATCAGAGAGTTTTTGTCTTATTCTAAGCGTTGTATAGAAACAAAACTCGAAATGAGGGGACTATAATAGAATACATGAATTCCCACGGTGATAAAATAGACACTCTTAAGCTGATCCATGTCCCACATGCTTCAGCCCAAGGGATCTTGTAACTATTGTTTCCGGGATGGCTGCTTTTCCATTGTATTAATAGCTAGTGGGGGAAGCGTACCAATTAGACTAGTATAAGTAATGTAATTACTTTGATTGGCCTTGATATACATAATAGTATTACTATATATTGCACGATCCAAGTAATTAAAGTAATTACTTTAATTGACCTCTGCTTTCTACGAGGTCAAGAACACAAACAATATTATATGGGCAGTATAGTGATGGATTTATGACCTTTTTATTATGCTTCAACATTTACACATTTTTTCTTTTGTGTATAGTCTCAAGTCTGTTTCCTGTTTCTTTTCAGGGTTTCAGAAAAATAGACCCTGACCAGTGGGAATTTGCAAATGAAGAGTTTATAAGAGGTAAGAAATACTTGTTGAAGAACATCCACAGGCGCAAGCCCATACATAGCCACTCCATCCACCATCAAGGCCCATTAGCTGAAGCAGAGAGGCAGGAGCTTCAAGAGGAGATCGACAAGTTAAAGGACGATAAAAACATGCTCATTCTGGAGCTTCAGAAGCATACGCAGCAACAACACGGAATGGAGCGGCAGATTCAAGGTTTTGAGGACAGATTGCAGAAGATGGAGCAACATCAAAAGTATATAATTGGCGCCGTTACCCAAGCAGTCCATAGACCAGGATTTCTCTCTAATCTTGTACAGACATCTGATCTCCAAAAGAAGAAGCGGAGGTTGCCAAAAATGGATTATTTCCTTGAAAATGTCGACATGGATGAAAGTCAGCTGGCGTCATTTCGAAGCTTAGCGCCTAAGGATGCTTCCGACGGCACTTCCATGCAAATATTTGATATGGATTCATTCGAGAAGATGGAATCTTCCATTAATTCTTTGGAGAACTTCTTCCACAATGTTAGTCAGTTATCAGGGGAAGACTTATACTATGATATTGGCATATCTTCCCCTTCTCCTCCTCCTACTGTTGTTATTACAGAGATAAATGCTTCGTCCGGTAACACTGATGTTAATTTACAATCACCATCTTCTCTGGGAGATTTGCATTCATCACCTCAGCTTACGGAATCAACAAGTCACGTGGAAAGCCCCGGTCTCACTTTGATGGATCTTCAAACTGATTCAAGGTGTAAGATTTCTGAGATAGATGTCAATTCTGAGCCTACTGTTTCCGAGGTTCACAAATTATCAGAACAGACAGTAAAGGAAGGAGCTCCCACAGCTCCAGTAAATGATGTGTTTTGGGAGCAGTTCCTTACAGAGGCCCCTGGCTCAACCGAGACGCAAGAAGTCCAATCTGACAGGCGCGATATGGATAAGAAAATAAGTGATGGAAAGCTAGGCGAAAGAGGACTACTTGGTGGAATAGGAAGAATATCGATAACCTAGCGGAACGGATGGGGCATTTGACTCCAGCTGGAAAAATTTAAAAAGTAGTTGATTTCTGCCTGTCTTATAGAAATACGTCATTGATGTATAGTTAGGTTGTGCCTGCTGTATACTTTGTACAATATTGTGCACGTTTTAGGTTTTTGTTCCCTCGTCGCTCCTCCCAAATTCCACTCCTCTTATTTTCTGTTGTAGTGTGTGTATATATATATTAGCTTGTATATTCGTTCATGGTTGCTAACATAGGAGGCATATTGAGAAATTTTGTATCTAGATTTTCGTAGTTCTACTTTTTCATCCTGTGTGTGAAATTATTTGTCATTTTCATGGATAATTGATCAGGAAATTTGAGTTCTTATAATCGTTTCCACTTTTTTGAGCAAATCATTTTTTAGTGGGAGACTTGCACATAAGTCAGAATTCCGTGCTACAAATAAGTTTCATTTAAAATTTGTTATTTTTCATATCACAAAATGACTATTTAGAAATTAAATTTTTTTTTCTAAATAGCTGTTTTGAGATTTTAAATTTTAGCGAGATAATAGATTAATTTTTAAACTATTTGTGAATTTATCTGTTATGACGGTCGATAAAAGTGAACTAGTTATAGATAATATTTTTTACGATAATATTAAAAAAATATACATATTTAAAAATATGTTTTAAAAATTAATTTGTAAAACAGTTTTGAAGTAGCACCGAGTAAAAATACAAAATAATCAAACAAGACTAGTAGAACTCCTTTGAAGACGGCAATTGAGAAAAAAGAGCAAGTCAACAGGTATAGCACTGCTAAAGGGGTGCCACAAACATAGCGTCGTCCTGGTTATGTATGATGGTCGGATTAGTGTGATTTACATATATGGCCTAAACGTATGCTCTCTCTCTCTCTCTCTCTCTCTCTCTCTCTATATATATATATATATATATCACTACAAGTAAAAAAAAGTCAAATAACGACTAAATAGTTATTGTTGTTTAGTCATTTATAGTACGAATTTTAGTCACAAAAATTTTTAATGACGAAATTAAATAACATTTAGTTGCTAAATTCTTATGATGGTCGGATTAGTGTCATGTTTGGATCATGGGTAAAAGGGTGGTAATCATTATTCGAATAATATTTACCACCACTTATCCATATTTGGTTGGATGGTAAATGTTACCAGATTGGATAACTTTTCTTCCCATTCATGGGTAAAGTGCTATCCACCTCAAGAGGTGCGTAGAACTTTACCCATATAACCATATAACCATTACCCATTATCTCATCTCTTTTAGTTAATTTAGTTTTAATTAATTTAATTAAATATTAATTTAACTATTTTATTTATTGTATATTTTATTTATTTATTTTTTAAATTTTATTTATTTAATAATTATATATAGCTAAATAAACTATTAATTTTTTTTAATAAAAACTAGTTAACTATAGCTAAATAATATTAATGAAAATTTTATTTAATTAATTATATAATAAAAATTAATTAAATTTTATTAAATAATTAATAATAAGTAAATTATGTATTACTTTTAACATAATAGTATTTAATTTTACTAAAACATACTAAATAATTATTTATATAAATAATACTTTTTAATATTTTATTTGTCTATTTTGTTAACAAAATGACATTAAATATTTATATTTTAATAAAAATAAAAAAATTGGTTAATTGATTACATAATAAATAATTAAACAAATTGTTATTAAAATAATTAATAATAAGTAAATTATTTATTACTTTTTGATAGACAAGTATTTATTTATTTTACTAATATTTACTAAGCATTTATTTATTTTAAATTAATTATAATTTATTATGTTATATATATATATATATATATATATATATATAATTTATTTATTTATTTATTTTTATTAACTAAATAACAATATTATTAAATACTTAATTACTTAAAAAGAATAATTTATTAAATTATCTAATAAATAATTAAGCAAATTCTTTATTGAGTAAATTATTTATTACTTTTAGTAAAATTGTATTTATTTATTATTTTATTAAATATTTAATTACTTATTTTAGAAACATATAAATAATTTAGTTATTTTGTATATAAAAAAATCAATAAAACTTTATTTGTTTTATAAAAAAATTAATAAATTAGCTATTTTAAAATAAATAATTTATTATAAATAATTTTTTTAATTTATAAATAATATTTTTGAGTATAATTGACATTAATTCCAATTATGTCATCTGTTACCCATGTAACAAGTACCAATAATCAAAACATGGGTAACTGTTACCAATCTATTACACATATAATAAGTATCAGTAATCCAAACATGGGTAACTGTTACCGGTCTATTACCTTGGTAACATATTTACCAGGATAACTCTTACCCTTACCAGGGATCCAAACATGACCTAGTGTATATCCATCAGAGCCTCGTGACTCTCATCTCACCAGAAATAACTAGCCGTTCATTCATTCCGTAGGTTGGTTAGACCATTGCAAGAGAAAATGTTATAATGCTTGGAGGAATCCAACACTCCAACAACATTTTGCTTCAATTCATTCTAAAAATCGTTACTTACCTGGCATTAAAGAATTTCATTGATTATCCATTAAATATATCCCGGTAGCACATGACACCATGTGTTCCCCTCACCAATATAACGACCAACTGCCAAATTAACTACCTTTTTCAACTCTTTCACATCATAAAATTCATCCTTATCATATTTTCATGCAAGCACACTACTCTCCACGATGAATCTCTCGATCAATCATTCGAATTTCAGCCATGTTTGATCCCCTTTATTCCCGCCACCCAACACATGAAATTCCTCTATATAAACCCTAACCAATGGTCATTCATCAACCCCAAGAAATTAAGTATACAACTTCAAAAACATTGATTCTCTGCAACTCTGCAGACATTCTAATGGCAGATATTCATTCCAACACCTGCGCCTTCTTCGCCACGACTGTTCTCCTGCTACTAGCGACCCACGCTAGCGCCACCGCAAAGCGTCGGGAGCTCGACGGCGCCGCCAACACGGCGGCGGAATTCCTCAACCCACACAACGCGCTGAGGAGGAGCCTCGACCTTCCGCCGCTTCAATGGAGCACACAGCTCGTCGGCGTGGCTAAAGCGTACGCGAACCAGAGAAGACGTGACTGCGCCCTGGTGCATTCCACGAACAACTACGGCGAGAACTTGTTCTGGGGACAAGGGCGGCGGTGGAAGATCTCCGATGCGGTGGCGGCGTGGGCGGCGGAGCAGAAGTACTATAACTATAAAACGAACACGTGTAAGCCTGGGATGGATTGCACGCACTACACACAGATGGTCTGGAGGACGACGAAGAGGGTTGGATGCGCCAAGATTATATGTAAGAGTGGGGATACGTATATTATCTGCAACTATGATCCCCATGGAAATATCATTGGCGCGTGGCCGTACTGATCGGCGGCGCCACCGCCGCCGGAGATTAGCCATGGTAGCTAGTTTCCGTCCGGAACCGTTATTATTCTCTTCAAGATATATAGAAGTTCACGTAGTACAAACATGATTATGCATGAATAATGTCATTATATTGATGCTAGCTATACGACCCAAAAGAATAGCCCAAAACTTGCTATAGATGCACATCCAATGTGTGAACTAAGGGTTATGATCGTTTTTACACATCCCAAGACACTGAGAGATGTGTTTTGAATAGGTACTGTATCTTTTTTTGAGTCTAGTATTAGGAAATTACATGTGGCATGGTTGTGACACTTATGAATTGCATGATAGTTTTTAAGTTCAATTCATCGACCATTAATGCTGAGTTTTCATAAATAAGAGTACTGCACTGCTCCGTTCTCTGTTGAGATGTAAGATTGAAGCCGAATTCGGCGATCACATACAAAAAAAGAAAAAAAAAACACAATTTTTACTTGGTGATAGAAGTCAAATGCAGCACCCATATATAGGGTCCTTTTGGCTTCCGATCAGGAAGTGGAATCGAAATCAAAATAGAGTTCGTTAGAATCAGAATGTAAATGGCTCATACGATGATTGTCTATTAATACGGAACGAAATCAGGTTTATCTTTTGTCAAAATTAGTATAATTTGTATTATAATGTTACATCATTACCGCAAGCAACTAATATCTAATCAAAATGAGAGATAATGATATTAATGTTATGTGTTATGCACATGCATTATTTAATATAATAAGTTTATAATATCTGAGATATAAAAAGGGGAGGTTCATGAGTGATTCGGAGAGAAAATTAATGAAATCTATAGATGGGATGGGTGCCATTGGCTCGCATGCAGATGGGATTCCCATCTCTTGTACCATGTTTTAACAAACTGGAACAAATCTGCCCCTCATATATATATATATATATATATATATATATATAGAAAATTCGGTATTAAAGTAGTTGAGCGCCATGTGGCATATTGTGATATATATAGAAAATTCGGTATTAAAGTAGTTGAGCGCCATGTGGCACTTCGTATAACTCACAATATGCCACATGGCGTCTCTATTATCTTACCATTTAACATGTGTCACTTAAATATAATAAATATATAATTAATCATATTTTGATAATGACATTTAAAATTCGTCATTACATAGCAAAAATTATGATTTTGATAATCCATTTGTATATGTTGTATATAATTATATATAAATTATTAAGAATTTGATAATGACTTTTTAAATTCTTCTAAATTATTATAATTTATCTTTAATATATAAAAATAAAATATTATAAATTATAATTAGTTTTTATATTTAATAAAATTATTAATAACACATTAAGTATGCATTGAATTCAAATTCCTATTAAATATATGATTAATTACATATTTATTATATTTAAGTGACACATGTCAAATGGTAAAATAATAGAGATGCCATGTGGCATATTGTGAGTTATACGAAGTATCACTTAAATATAATAAATCTGCCCCTCATATTTTAAAAATTTTAATTCAATCCTTACTTTTCCTAACATGGTTTAAACTGTACAGATCGATTTGGCTTTAAAAAAAAAAAAGGGCTGAATGACCAAAGCTCTAATGGAACTCAATGATTCTAGTCTCATAAAACAAACATAGAATACTAACCAGCGTTCGTCCAGTTGGTTAATACGGTTAGATGCTGGAATGAGGCTATGGCATACAGCATACTCCTCAGAAATGGTAGGTCAAAAACTTGAATCCAGTAATATCTAGTTAGGAGGGACTATACCTTAACGTGCACCTCCACAATCATATTGTAATTTCTAGAATGTTCTTAGATATTGTATTATTTCATTAATAAGTAATAGTTTCTCGATAGTATATATTGTTTATCAATTAGAAAAACAAGACTTACATATCAGCCGCTCTCTTAAAACTTTGTTCACAAAAATTTTCTTTTTCTACAGCTTGTCACCTTCGGCACACAAAATACATATCATAAACATTTTTTTAGAATTCAAAAGGTGTAAATTACCACAATCAATTTGTATTCCAAGTTTTTTAAAAAATATTTCTAATATATATTTTGAGATTTCAACATTTCGAAGGATTAGCATATTAATTTTTAAACTCATTAAAACTAAGGTTTTCCATGCCGTACTGAGCCAAATTTCAATAAATTCGAGACTCGAGACATGCCGTGCCAATGGTGCTAATCCGTACAATTTTTTATTTTTAAAATACTAAAATTATTTAAACAATAATAAAAAAAAATAAAACATTAGATTTAAATATCCTAATTACATAGCCATAATATATAGTATATAGTTTACTGCCACATATAGCATTGATGTGGCTTATAGAAGAGATATGTAAAATCCAAAGTGAAAAAAATTATTTGCCGACCGACACAGCTCGGAGCAGTACGGAAAACCTTGATTAAAACTTTAAAATCAAATGCTTATGGCACGAATTTTGAGAAGAAGACCGATTTATAATAAATTAAAATTTAGATGCTGATTTGTAAATACTTGCAAGATTAGGGTGTGATTTTTCCCATCAAAAAATTGAAATTTGAGTACTTTGAAACAAGATTGAATTAAATTTAGCCCTTTGACTAAGTGAAAATAGTTTAGTTTAAAAAGTTAGGTTTTGGGGAACTACCAGAGCTGCCGAAAAATCCGCCGAAATGTTCGACGGCATTTTTCTAAAATATGATATGGATAGATGTCCCGCACGACAAATATTGTTAGTTACAATTATTAAAATTTTTGTTATGATAAATTGTTAATTATTTAGTCCACAAATTTTTTTAATAATTACATCATCGAATTTTCTTTTACAATAAATGTGTTTACCAGACGAAAATCTTCTACACCGAATTTTATATACTGCTTCGTACACTGATACTTTAAAAAAAATGTACATATATTTTTTAAAAATATTTTTAACATAAAAATTATAAATTTAAAATTCATAATTTTATATTAAAATTTTAAAAATAATTCCAAATAGATTTTTTTGGTTCAAAGTTTTAACGTCTTAAAGATTTAAAAATTATTTAAAATCTATTAAGACTCTTGGAAAAAAATATTTAAATTATTTTTTTATAATTTAATATTAAAATTATAAATTTTATTATAAGAGATTTTTGCGTATCAGCTTCCGTTTTCGTCTTTTGTGCGAATCAGCCTTTGAGGGGGGCCGATTTGTTTTTTTTTTTTTTTTTTGTAAATCAGCTTTCCAAAAACGTATTTTTAGAGGGTGATTTGTGAACTCCCAAAAATAAGAGGGCTGATACGTAATTTTTTGTTATCATAATTTATAATATATACATATATATATATATATTATATATATATATATATATATATATATATATATATATATACTAGTATAATGCCCGCGCATTGCGCGGGGTCAGTTGAAAAAACTGTACATTAGAATAGTATTGTCAAATTATAAATTGGACATAATTCTAATCTTTCTGAAAGTTTTGTCATAAAAAAAGATAACTAATAATTGGAATATAAAAAAATAAAAAATCATAAAATTTCAAAAATCATATTACTACAACCATTAGACATCAATCATTCAAATTAATGCAATGACATCACTTTGACAAAATTCTGAACTTCGAAGATAAATTTACTTTTTCTTTAAGTAGTCAGAATATCGAACTCCAAGCTGTTATTGGTCTGTAGTTGTACGACAAACATAAACACCAACAACAATCATTTATGTTAAAAGCTAGTTGTATGGATACGTAGAAAGAAAATATTAATAGCGAACAAATGAATATTTAATATAAAAAGTACATAACAACAATAACATTTTTACTTGAAGAATGTTGCAAATTAAATATTAATTTGATTGTATATCTCTTACTCTCCCTTATATGAAACATGTGACTTCAATATTTTAAGGCCAAAACACAAATTCTTCAAAACCACAAATAATTCAAAAAGATCGGCCAAATTTGTTACACTGAAATTGAAGGCAAAAAGTAGATCACCGTATGTGTCAGCTATATAACACCATTGGCAAATAAAAATCTGCCAACTTTTAGCTTGTGCGATACTTGCAAAATATAGTTCGTTGGAGTTTTTCTTTTTCAATTAAATAACCAAATTTCTTTTCTATCTGTAATTCTGCATTCCTCTAAGAAATATATCCAACACTATTTAGTATTCCTAAAATATAATGAATGTAACATAATGTGCTCGGTCAAGAAATAAATCGTAGTAGTTCTAGATCCATGTATAATTTATTTCATACTCTCTATAAGTAATATATAAGTAAAGAATTTAGTAATTACGATAAAAAGTGAACCACGAATGCATACATAAGCTTGTGTGCTATGCAGTCTAAACCATCTATATATCAAATTAGAGACAAACTTTCAACTCAAATAAAACACAGTATTAGTCAGAAGATATGATATTGTATTGATTTCATAATTCTTGAGGAAGAGTTTTTTTTTTTTCCAAAATATGCTTCAATTAAATATATACACAGATAAAAAAATAATGCAGCTTGAAATCAAGCAGCTAAAAACAAACTTTTTGATTATAAGGACACACTCAGGCCCCAATTTTACTTTTAGAATGTGGTTCATGTCTACTAATTGGAGTCGACGTTGTAGTTAAATAATTTGAGTAGATAGCTTTTGTCTTTGTACAAAGACAACAATTGCACAAATGATTGGAATAACGTTTTTATATGAGATGAAAGATAAAGCATATGTGATATTCTATTTCTGCTGATTTTCAGTATTTTTAGAATGAATTATGCTACTGATAAATAGATTGAGGAGCCTTATATTAGATACCCCGTATAATATTTTTTAATTGGTAGAATAATGTTATACTTACCTGAGGAAGACCTAATATGCCTCATCTAAGTAATGGCAATGTGAAGAACCTTGACCTAATTTGTTTCTTACAATGGTCCTATAACAGTTAAGACAGTGGTGGAATCTTCTTTGAGATATAAGTGCATATCATTATTTTTTTCTAGATATGAGTTAAGAATGTGAGTATGGCAGCAAGAAATCGATATGTCATTTGCATGTATCAAGACTCATCCAAATTATATTGAGTGGCAATCAAATGCATTGAGATTTCAGCTAGCATTAAAAAAAAAAAAAATGCTTCACCACACTCCAGCAAAACTTGTTGCAGCTTTTTAAACTCTGAAGCTACATTTCACTCGCTGCATGATTTTATTAATTGGCCCTACCATAATCCGCAAGAAGTGATACATTAATTTAAGTAACTGGACTTAGAAACAGCAAAAAGCACGCTGATGAACTCAAAAACATTGAAAAAAAAAATAATAGAATTAAAAAAGAAAAACATGCAAGCTAAGTTGCAAACTTCATATTCGCATACTTCCAGATGGATCCTATGCAAAGTTATTGCAAGAAAATGCGAACAATTAAGTTCTAATAAACAGTAACTTTGCATAACCACATAAATAGGTGCACATGATATTTCTTTTATTCCCTCAAAGTAATTGATAAAACTGCACAGTTCCAATTCTTTGGCACTGGAAATGATAGACATAAAGTCCAATATTATATATTTCTACAGATTTCAGATAAGCCTCATATTTCTTATGTCCCTATTATTTTCTGTTATAAGATATTTATATCTATACTAACTTGACAGGCATTGTCCAAAATTTGTTAATTGAGGTTACATGAAAGCAGATAAACCTTTGCATATAAAGCTCCACAAAGAAACCCATTAAATCGCCAATTGAACACAAAAGTTGCCGCGAAGAAGTTGATCAGAGCGACAATCGCAAACCGTAAAAGAATTTGGAGCTACACAGGTATGAGTAAGAGGTAGCTGTGAGCCACCCATAAATCTCATTTCTGATGGAAAGTAAGGGTGCATAGGGGTGATGGTAATATCAGATGGTACCATCATTGTGCCGCATGGTGAAGGTATTTCTTGTGTTGATTTTTTTTTTCCTTTCAACGGGGGAGAATAAGAAAGAGAATGGGAATACCCAATAAACACCAACAGAAGTAGAGTTTACGTCAACAAAATGTTTAAAATTTGTTACAGACGAAGCACCTGTAAAAACATCAACAAAAGCACAACTATACCAACAACGTAACCAAAACGAACAACGGAGAACGCCACATGAAAATGAAAAATAGAACTAATTGGGCGCTACATAAATTAGCATATTGCTCATATCAACAAAATGCTAGAGAAAATAGGCAAGAAAAGCAAAAACTTAAAAAAAGCCCTTACCAAACAATGGAAGTCCTTACGGCTCTGCTGTCCTGATGATGCGAGAGGGTGTAAAAATTTGAGCAAGAAGAAAATGGAATAGAAGGGGGGGGGGGGGGGGGGACAAAGGCATGGTTGAATAGAGCATAGGCCACTGTGCGGTAAGGCTAGCCACAAGTATAGTTTGTCCAAAATGTTAACGCAGGCCATCACGCTGACTGTGAATGCGCTGTAGCAGTATGGCAACAACAGAGAGGGAGATCACGACATGGACGGTATCGCTGCGTGACGGGACTGAATATTGCTATAGACGAAGACCGATTTCGGCTAGAAACGAAGGAGGAGAGACAGAGAGCGGCGGAGTTTCGGCTAGAATGGGAGGAGAGACAGGAGAGAGAGAGAGAGAGAGAGAGAGAGAGAGAGAGAGAGAGAGAGAGAGAGGCCTGGCTAAAGGAATGCCACGCGGAGCTCTTTCTGATTGTAGGGAAGTACGAAGAGGGGATACGTGGAGGTAGTCGACGCCGAGAAAAATAGACGAAGGGAGCACGGCCGACATGCTTAACACACTGTAGTGTTGACTAACACCAAAAAAGAGAAAAGGGAGAAGGAGAGAAGACAACAGCAAGAAAAAAAAGGGGCAAGAGAAGTGACGACGTGGCCTTTTCTACGGGTAAGGAAGGAACTGAGGTTTAATGTAGGTATAGATATGAAATATTATTTATAAAATGATATATAAAATCTCACGCAGAAAAGATTATGTGGTTGCCACGTTACCCTGGTCATCTACTTGTACTGCAAGGGATAGTCAATGGAAGAATATCATTTGAGTATGGCAATAGACAAAAAGATTTATTTTTAAAATGCTAAATGAATTTTTAACGGCTATAATTCAGCGAGCAACGACCTCTCCATCTCTACTGAGCTCCTCCACGGCCCCGCCATGGCCTCAATTTTGCTGGCGGCGACGATCGTCGGAGCTCTTGTATTTATTCCTATCGTCCTCGGCGGCGGAGGCCGCTTCTCCGGCACCCACATCCAATTCCAATCCCAATCACCAATCCTCCTTCCAACAGACGGCGCCGTCGTCTCCGGCTGCCAACCGGCCGATCCCTCGCTTTACTACCGTCCGGTGATCGGAATTCTGTCGCACCCTAGCGACGGAGCGTCCGGCCGCCTCAGCAACGCCTCCGCCGCCTCCAACATCCCCGCCTCCTATGTTAAGTTCGTCGAGTCTGCCGGCGCTCGCGTCATCCCGATCATCTACAACGAGCCTCAGGAAAAGATTCTCCAGGTTAGATCTTCGATATGAGCGATCTGAATTTTTTCGGCAATAATTTATAATTTTGGGATGCTGAGCTGCGTGCAGAAGCTAAGGTTGGTGAATGGAGTGCTGCTCACGGGTGGATGGGCTAAGACGGGCCTGTACTATGATATGGCAAAGATGCTACTTCAGGTTATACTTTCTGGAAATTACTAATTTTGATCTTTGTTCCTTGAATTTCTCATGTTAAGCATTTTGTAAAGAGTCGGCTTCTATTGAAGACCGATAAAGGAAAGATGGTTGCGATGGTTTGGCCATGTGAGACGGAGACCTCCAACTGTACATGTTAGAAGATGTGAACAGACAACTAACGATCGGAAAAGAATAAGAATTAGGCCAAAAACAAGTTGCAGAAAAACTTTCCGAGAAGGCCTTGCTTATCAAGAACTTGGTGAAGACGTGGTAATTGATCACATTGAGTAGCAGCGAATAGTGTGTGTTAGCGACATTGTTGTGTAGTTGAACTAAGGTTTGGGTAATGCTTGTCTGTTGCCTTTTCTTTTTCTTTTTTTGTTTCCACTCCGTTTTTCTTGCCTTTTGGTTTTTGTCCTTTTTATTGTTGACACATTGTGTATACCTCTTGACTGTCCTGTGCATGCTGTGCTCATGATTTGTGGACTTTTTGCTTGTATGCCTATGTGCTCGTGTGTATAGAAGTTGGTTTTTCAAGCCGAGTTCCTATGGAAACTGCCTACTCCGGGGCTTTGCTGCGTACATCTTAACCTTCATAGACCCTGCTTGAACAGGATTTCACTGGGTTGTGGTTGTTGTTGTTGTTATAGTTATAATAATTTAAATAATGACTACTTTAAATGTTGAATACATAGTTTGGGGAAGAAAAAGCATATTGTTACACTAATGCATATGGAATAGCTTATGAAGTTGAGCTTTCCTTCAGCTATAATATAAATTTTGCTGCCACATGTTACACTAAATGGTTGAAAGTGTAATACCTTGTTAAACGAAGGGACATGTTAGAAAGTTCCAATCGTTGGTGTTTTGTCCGCATCATTTTTTCACTTTCTATTTGCTCCTACAGGTAACACTTGAAAAGAATGAAGGAGGAGACCACTTTCCATTGTTTGCCATCTGTTTAGGTTTCGAACTATTAACCATCGCCATTAGCAATGTAAGTTATTCTCTTCCTAAGCAATTGGCGTAATCAAGACATATTGTTGTTTTTTTCTCTATCTTATGCTTTGCAAGTCATAAATTTCCCTTCATGAGCAATTGGCATGACGAAGATGTTTTTCCGTGGGCTTTGTTGTCTCATGCTTTGATAGTCATGATTTATAACTCAAAAAAAAACAATAAGAGACTATTTCCCACTATTGTTTGTTGTGTACATGGATCCTTATACGCGTAGATGTTGTTGTCTCATAGTCATGATTGATAGCATAGCAAAAACAATAACAAAACCTTTTTCCACTATTGTGGTTGTGTACATGGATTTTTATACGCCACTATGTACATGGATTCTTTTAAGTCCATCCAATTCGATAATTCTTTGTAGTTTCCACCCAATTCTTTTTGGATCTTTCCCTATCTCTCTTACAGAGGTCATTTCTATCGCCCTACTCCTCCCAATGAGCACATCGATAAGTCTTACTATAGATGTCCAAACCATTTCCAACGATTCTCTCATCCCATTCTCTATTTATGCAAAGTTACCTTACTCTCTAACCACTTCATTTCTAATTCAATCTTGTAAACTTGCTCTTGTATGCTTATTTCTGCATGTGTTGGTATTTCACTAACATTCTCATCATAAAGCGTCGATATAGAGTGTAGCCGATGTTGCCGTTCGTAAACTTTTCTTTAATGGAAACTTGTGTTCGCATAGAACTAAAGATACAATACTCTATTTTCGTTTTTTTTTTCCTCCCACTTGTATCACGTGCGGGACACTCTCTTTTTCTCCGTTGCACTGTATAGGTTAATCTGTGAGATTTTAGGTATCCATAATTTGGGATCTCTTTATCTTCAACATTCCCGTTACTAAATTTATATTCCATGTACTCATGTTAGATATGCTTAAAGAAACGATATGTCTTGATTACAGCACATCTCCATACAAGTAATGTTAGATAGTACATTCATCTGAAGGCATTCCTTTTGGCTGTAGTTTAATATTTCTTTTCCAAGTCTGATTTTGGCTCAAATTCCAAATTGTAGAATCCAGGAAATACATTTTCCAGTTATTCAATGCTAAAGGCATTTTATAGGCAGTTGTTAATAAATCTTGTGGCTTTTGTTGTTCCTCTTTCCATCAATGGATGTAGGATACAGACATTCTAGAGAACTTCAGTGGTCTAGATCAAGCAGCTACTCTTCAATTTGTGGATAATGTGGAAATTCAGGGATCCGTTTTTCAGAGGTATACCTATTGCTGGTTCATGTTTTTACAACATAATCATGTTTACTTACAACATAATCATGTTTCAGAGGTATACCTATTACTTTGTGGAGTTCATACTTTTTTATTCCTAATGCAGGTTTCCTCCAGACTTATTGAAAAAACTGAGCACACAGTGCCTCGCGATGCAAAATCACATGGTAAATTGTTTAAAAGTTTATATTTTTTTTGATGGTATCTTGCTTGAAATCTTCGGGTGAGTAAAACTTTTTACAGTGATAAATGTTCCTGGAATCCTATTTTAGCAATTGCAGAACTTTGATGTGAGAAGTTGTTTTGTCCAAATACCAGAATTTTCAGTCTCTTTTAGCATAGACATTTTTTTACTTTATGGCTGCCTGATCTTGCCTTCCATATAACTTGAGCATTCCTGAAGTTCGGCATATCACCTAAGAGGTTGCAAGAGACTGAGGCATTATCAAGTTTCTTCAGAATTTTGACGACAACTGCTGATGATCATAACGAGGTAAAACAGAGGTGTCTCGCAATGACTTCGCTGTTGTCAGTTTAATTATTGATTGGCGGGTGTGATTTTGTTTAGGTATATGTTTCAACTGCACAAGCATACAACTACCCGGTGACTGCCTTCCAATGGCATCCAGAGGTATGCTACGTGTATATTGCATGCTTCACTCACTCTCAGTTATCGTTCCGTGGTTGCTTTGACATTAATTAGGCACCATAATATGTGTTGAAGATTTTTTCTTTTTGGTGCATGTATGAGTCTTTTATTGTATGGGCGTCTACTCTTTAATATTTCATAGCGTGTACAAAAATTCTCAAATAGTCGTCGTTTATGCAGTGGAATTCTAAAAGCTAACTAAGCGAACTGGTCAATTCACATATTGTATTCCTACAAAAAGAGATCTAGAAAACGATGACGGACTACTAGTTTTAGCTTCTAGTCTCAGAGGCTTTACTAGCTTCATAGATCAAATTTACTAAGAGAAATACTATTCTTCAAAATCATTTTGAACCTGACAAAATTAGGGCTAGTGTGGACAATGCCACATCAGCCCGAGTATTTAATAAAATAATTTGAGAATGACTATTTCCACTTTCCAATATTTTGAAAAGAATCACTTCCCACTTCTTATACAACTAACATGAAAAGTGGTTATTTCTAAGACATTTAATACAAAAAAGTAATAAAACGCCGGCTGATGTGGTATTGGCCATATCAGTTCTGATTTTCTTCAGAATTAAATTGATCCATAAGAATAGCCTTTCTCAATTACTAATTTTCCACTATTTATTTACTAAGTCTATTTTGTATGATACCATTATTTCTTTTTTTTTTTTAGATTATCGTGGGGAAACCCTGCCAGTAACCGGCCCTCATTCGAGTGACCGTCGTAACAGATAAACCCACCGGTGGCACCGATCCTTGTTCCACCAACCGAGGGGTCCCATTCTTGCGGGTAGGACAGACCCTGACGCATCCCCCCGAAGGGACCTCAAACCAGAACCCATTTCTCTCTCCACGGGGTACAGGGGGGCAGTGGCGGAGCCAGGATTTTCGGTTCGGGGGGGGCGAAACGAATATTATGTAAAGAATAATTTTTAAAATACTATTGGGCAGTATATTATGATTCAAAGAAAATTAAATTTTATCCACAATATAATTTCTAAATTTTGACAATAAATTTAAAGAAATATATAACCTATTAATTCACCCATTCTAATCCTATGTCGATGGTATGACCGGACTTTGGAGGTGGAGCAGTATGAAGCTTTGGAGTATCAGAAGAATGAGCTCCGACGAGACCAATAATACAGTAGCTGACCCCAAACTGTTATTGAGATGAGATTTTTAAAAGCATGCTAAAATAGAAATTGAGATTATTTGAACTTACAATAGAGATAATTACCGAATTATGGGCTGGATAAATTTGTGGGATAAATTCCAATCAACCCCTATTGTTCACCTGACACGTTCTATCAGCCCAGCAAGTTTACCCTTTTTTTAGCATATTTCTTGTGATTAATATCCGAGCCATTTTGACTATTGTATGAATATTTTTGAAAAAAACTTTCAGTATCAAAATTATAAATTTTGATTAGAGCTGTGACTTTTATATTAAAATTTCTATATAAAATATTTCTAAACAGATTTTTAAAACTTAAAAGCTTTAACGAGTTTTAAAATAATCTGTTAATCCTTTAAATTTTGGAGTCTTATAACATACATTTGAAAATATTTTTTCGAAAAATTTCAAATATAAAAGTTGTAAATCTCAAAAAAATCTACAACTTTTATGTTAAAAGTTCCTCCAAATAATATTTCTAAATATATCTATTTATTTATTTATTTTTAAGTAAGAGTGTTATGAATTTTTACAAAAGTTAGGGGGGGCGACAGCCCCCCCCCCCAATCATAGTGTGGCTCCGCCATTGCAGGGGGGTCTTTGACCCCCACACCTCCTTCGGAGGGTGCCCCTTGGAGTCGAACCCGGGCGCTCGCTTCCTGAGGCGAGCGCCCGGGCCACCCACGCTGGGGGCGCAGGACATGATACCATTATGTCTAACTATGATCTATTTTATATTGAGGTTTTGTTGATGTATGTCTTGTTTACATGTAGAAAAATGCTTTTGAATGGGGATCGAGTAACATCCCACACAGTGAAGATGCTGTGAGGGTCACTCAACACGTGGCAAACTATTTTATCAGGTTCAGAAACCGATTTCTTCTTTGCTAATTAGATCATATCCTCCTCTCATCATCGTCATCGTCATTGTTATTATTATTATTATTATTTCATCTAGCATTTTTTTGCAGAATGTGAGTATTATTCTAACTTATCATTTGAAATGCCTTATTCAAATTCAATCACAGCATTATTCTTTTTCTTTTTTTTGGGTCAAGAGGGGAATGAGGTTCTATAACAGCGTAATTGTTAATGCAAACTATTCTTATACTGAGACTTATAATTTTTTAACAGTGAGGCTAGGAAATCTATGAACCGCCCACCTGATCAGGAGGTGTTGGATAATCTTATTTATAATTACAAACCAACATATTGTGGGTACGATGGGTAAGATCCCCAACTTTTCTTTTACAATCCTCTGGATGGAGTCATTCATCAACTATCACCACTCAAATGTTTCAATTGTCCTCGTCGCAGGAAAGGATACGATGAAGTCTACATTTTCACATAATCTTTCTTCGCAGCGGATCCCACTTGTCTCCATCGTACACCAACGGACAGTGCTCAAAAGAGAAATACATCTCCTTTTAACATTATAAATTAGAACTATATAAAAACTATATATATATATATATATATATATATATATATATATATATATATATATATATATATATATATATATATATATATATATATATATATATATATATATATTCTATTATGTATGTGTGTGCCCCATATTATCTTTTGGGATGTAACTTGGGAAGACAATTAACTATAGCATGATGAGCCTTGTGCTACATATATTTGATAATTTAAATTATTTTAAAGATGTTGAAATTATGTCGAAATTGTAATTGAAAAAGTAATTGCAATTGTTTCGACATTTTTATATAATACTTTGAACTTTAGATTACAACATAATAGTTATTGGTTTTCCAACCCATTACCTAGCTATGCATGAGAGCAAGTACAGCATGGGCAGCCGGAGTTGGTGGCGGTTCTCTTTCTATGGCACTCGAGTTCGAACCAGAGCTGCCGGAATGTCTTGACGATGACATCATGGTGCTCGTCGGAGTTGAGGGAGAGATAAGCCGCTAGCAACCTCTCCATCTCCTCTGGTCTTCCCATCATCTCTTTCTCCCATATCATCTCCGCCATGGACTCTCTGAACTCCCTCTGCGGATCGCTCGTCCTCTTCACCACTGCAAATCTCTCCAACCCCTTCGCCGTTGCCGCTGACGCGGACAGCATCCGCGGCGAGTGCACTCTTCTTATCTTCGGCTTGCTCTTACTGTGCATGGGGAATTCGAATGATTTGCGCGGGAGATTGAGATTGTTGTTGCTACTGGTCTGTATAGGTTTAAGCACGGGAGGAGATATGTTAACGTGCTGTCTGTTCTTCTGCTGCTGGCGTCGCAGAGGCGGCGGGCGGATGCGACGGCGGTAGCGCGCGGAGTCGGACTCGCTGTCGGACTGAGTTTCGGGCGGCCAACGTGTCCCTGGCAGCGGGCTGACACGTGGCGCACGCTTGATATGCTGCCGGAGCTCGAGCTCGCCGAGAGAGCTGTGGCGGGCGGAGCGCGAGACGGCAGCGCGAGCGGGAGACAGCGGTATGGCCCGCATGACGTCGTCGCCGACGGAGAGCCGGCGAGGCTCGGGGTCGAGAGGGTAGCGAGCTTCGACGCGGTCGAGGGGGGCGGCGTATGGCGGCGCCGCCTTGATGCCTGAGCTCGGCTTGGTGAGCTTGGATACCCAGGAACGAGGAAGCACGCGGGAAAGAGAGAAGGACTTGATCTTGTTGCATTCCTCCATGTCGTCGTCCTCGTCGTTCTTCTTCTTCTTCTTCTCCAGCTTGTTCTTCTTCACCCACTTCATCTTGGCTGATAACTAATCTTCTTCTTCTTGCTATCTTGCTGTTGGTTGTTGGAAAAGTTGGGCGGTGGTTAAGGTGTAATGGAGGACGTGGGTTTCATATGACACGAGAGTGTTTAAGTAAGGGAAGAAGATAAAGGAGGGGGAGGTGTTTGATTTCGAAAAGAACTGGCGGACTCTGAGAGACCGACTGTTGGGATATGATTATTTTTACAGTGAGTGGTAGTTATTATTGATACCAGGGATGCAGATTCCTGCAACGGGATCATGCTACTGTATATACTATAGCTGGGAAAGAAATATCTAAATTTTTTTCAAAAATAAATTATTAATATAAAAATTATAAATTTTAATAAGATATATAATTTTTATTTTCAAATTTTTTTAAAAAATACTCTTAAATAGATATTTTACGGCCCAAAATAAATAATTTTAAAATAGATTCTCATATAAGTTAAGATGTTAAAATTTTGGATTCCTAAAAAAATCTATTTAGAAATATTTTTGAAAAAAAAATTGAATATAGATATTACAGATTTTATTTAAGCTACTATTTTTGCACCTGTGCGATGCAAAGTTATATATATAATTATATATATAAATAACAATACTGTAAAATTTAATTATCTATTTTTTATATTTTTAATTTTATATAAATTTTATTAAAATATTATATTTATTCGTAAAATGTTATTAAAATAAGAAGAAATGTGAAATGCAATATATATAATTATTTGAGAATTAACGTTAAATGGCATATGTATGCGATTAAAAAGTTTTATACATTATAAAGTTTTATTTTAAAAATTAATATTACATAATAAATAATATATAATATATAATTATTTTTATACTAATATATATATATATATAATATTTTAGTTGTTATTACAGTGTGTGTATTTTGTAATATTTTAGTTACACATTTGATTATGTTTACCTTACATATTAAGACTCATATTATGAAATATTTGTAATATTTTAGGAAAATCAATAGCAATAGGAATAGTTTTTAGAATTTCACTTACAAAATTATTAAAAAGTTACATAATTTCGTAATTTAAAATATATTCAATATTATAAAATATGTCAGCTAATTTATGAAAAGTTATCATTATTTTAAATTATGTTATACTATTTTGAGTCTCGTGGGATTGATATTTGACATCATACGGCTGATATTTAGGAATATATTATTTTCAAAAAGTATTGAAATAAAATTATGAATTTTAAGAGTATCTATAATTTAATGTTAAATGTTTTTCAAAAAACTATTTTGAAATATATGTTTGTGGTTTTAAATTTTAATATTTAAAATTATTTTTAAAACTCGTTAAATTTTGAAGTTCTAAAATATTTATTTAAAAATAAATTAATATAAAACTATTTTATAAAATTTGTAATTAATCTTAAAACTTTTTTAAAAAAATATATTTATAAATATCTGTTCAATACGCTAATCGGAATGGCATGGATCACCACTCGATTTGATAGTACGTTATCACTCGCCACAGGGGCAGGCCAAAAGAAAAAGTTAATTGAAAACGTGAGCTTCTTTTTACGCTTTTCCTGCTTCGCGCGTCTGCTACACTTTCTTTTGTGTTTTTTTTTTTTTTTTCGTGCGTAGCCCCGCCTGCAATTAACTGTTGTAATAATAATTGTTATTATTATGATTGCTAGTTTTAGATATATATAATATACGAATATTAGTCATATATATATATATATATTATAATATTAAAATAAATTTTAATATTTAAAATTTTATTATTAATTATTAATTATTTTTGTTAAAATATTATATTCTTTGTCATATATTATTAGAGAATATTATCCAGTATATCGTAAAATATTATGACTTTTTTTTATCATATATATATATATATACATATATATAATGGTTTAAAAATACATAGATTATGTTTTTATAAATTAAATTGTTAAGTGATTATTTAAATTTAGTCTTATATTTTTTAAATTAGTTATATAATTTTAAATTATTATCAATTATGTAAATATCAAGTGGCTTTTTTTTTTTTAAAAAAGCAAATGTAAAATGACACACCTTAAGTTACTTAACAGCATAATAGTTTTGATCATGTAAATTTATGTATATATTTAAAAATTATCTTTACTATTATTATTATTATATTATGTTATTAGCAAGTCCAACAGGACTTACCGAGAAAAAAAAAATGCTCCATGGAGCTAACTAGTAAGCATACTTTGTCAAGAATAAAAGTTCATGTTCAAGTCTCTTGTACCTTTAACAAGGATTAAAATTGAGTATAGAGTTTGCATAAAGAGATAGAGGCAATAAATCTAGCAGGCCATAAGAAACTAGGTTAAGGATTCATCCCATTCATATCTGACTTTATTTATATCTTAAATCTTAAAAAAAAGATAGTCTTATCCCGCGCCCCAGCGTGGGTGGCCCGGGTGCTGACCATAAGAAACTATGTTAAAGATTCATCACATTCATATCCGACTTTATTTATATCTTAAAAAGAAGATAGTCTTATCCCGCGCCCCAGCGTGGGTGGCCCGGGCGCTCGGCGAGCGCCCGAATTCGACTCCAGGAGGCGCCCTCCGAAGGAGGTGTGGGAGAGCGCCCGGATTCGACTCCACGAGGCGCCCTTCGAAGGAGGTGTGGGGATCAAAGACCCTCCCTATATCCTGTGAGGAGTGACATGGGCCATGGTTTGAGGTTCATTCGGAGGCATGCGTCAGGGTCTGTCCTACCCGTAAGGATGGAATCCATCGATTGGTGGAACAGGGTTTGAGGTTCTCCATCGAAGAAGAAGAAGAAGATAGTCTTAATCTCCTAATTTAGGTGTACATAAATCTAGCATTGGCAAGTCGAGTGAAATGCCATGGCCTACGAGTTAATACCCAACACCAATTCTGAAGCAGGCCGTATAATATATTGCAATATAGTCCGGTTTAATATATTTTATCAGACCGAACTGGCCACAAATTGGTGTTCGAACCTTTTGGATTCGATCGGTCTGATCCGGGTTTAATAATCTCAAGGAAAAATCACAGATCTAACTGTTTTTAAATGTCTTAGCAAATCAGCCCTTTTTTTTACAAATTAAACTTTTATCTCAAAATTCGTATCAGAAATTTTTTTACTATTGCATAAATATTTTTAGAAAAATTTTAAATAAATAAATTTTTGATGTAAATAATAATTTTATATTTAATTGTTTTTTTAAAAAGTAGATTGTATTTTGATAATTTAAAATTTTAGTAAACTTAAAAATTAATATATTAAATTGATAAAACTTTAGAATTATAAAATAATTTATAAATTTTAAATACAATAAAATATATAAATATGGATTATAATTTTATATTTAAAATCTTTTAAATATTTTAAATATCAAAATAATATATAATAAATAAAATATTTACCCATAAATAAAATTTCAAGAAGGGCTGATATGCAGAGTCTCCCATATCAATGTAGCTTCATAATTATGGCACTTGACTCGTTGCATGTAGGTTAGGTTGTACAACAGGCTCATAAAATCACATGTACCGCAAGCATGCTCAAAAAACAAAACATGCAAATACAATAAAGAGGGACGTTGCGCACCAATAAATTTATTATTAGATTATAATTTATTTAAATAATAAATAAAAAAGTTTGAATTATTGTTAAAAGTTCTAATATTAATTATATATTTTTTATGAGATTTTCTTTTTTTTTAATTCTAAATAAGTATTTTAAATTTTAAATTTAACATATTTATAATAGATTTAAATACAGATCCATAAAAGATTGGTCGGAAGTTCAAATTTCAGCAATACTAGTTACTGTTTACCGCTCAGTACCTGATCGAGATATATGATAGAAATTGAACTCGTCAGACGAGATAAAAAAATACTATTTTTAAAACTTGTTTTAAATTCGTTAAATTTTGGAGCTTTAAAATACAAATTTAGAGATATTTTAAAAAAAATTTTTACATTAAGATTATATATTTTATTAAAATATATAAAATTTATATTAAAAGTTTCTCAAAAAATACTATTTCAAATAATTTATTTTTTTAAATTATTGAATTTTGATGGATTTGTGAATGGTGGGCACTATTTTCCTACAAGAAAACTGCCTTACGTTACTTGTTTGCTACTCTTACAATTTATTGTCTCCAAAGAGCTCACTGTTGAAACACTTATTACAATTTGAATATGTTTGATTGTACTTGAAAGTTAATAGTCTGATCTAATTATTTATTTATTAATAAAATACATACTATTATATATTATATAAACTATTTTTTATAAAATATTTAGAAATCTTTATGTTTTTATATACCATTTGTAATTCAAAATTATATTTTAATACATAATAATTCAAAATGATGTTTTAATGTTCCCTTGTCTTTTTTTTTTTGTTTTTTTTGGGAAACGATAAGAGCTTGACGATTACAATTGTTATTTCGAATTAAGAAGACATATTTTAACGATTTTAAATATCGGGTTACTTAAAAATGTAAATGCGGCAAATGTTTATCTATAAACTAAACAAAAAATAGTGCGTATTAAGATAAAATTTCTTCCAACTAGATATTGCTATAATACTTTATACTTTATAGCACTATGATACTCTATATCTAGAGGTGTAAAATAATATTTGAAAAGTTAAAAGAAGGGTTGCAATTAATATAAATGTCTTAGTTAGCTGCTGAACTGATATAAAAATTACTATTAAACTAACATGCATGGTGTATTTGATTGAGTCCTACTTCTCCGACCTTATGCTCTTTTACAATGTGCAAACTATATTTATAAGATCTTTATTTAAATACTAAATTCAAATAATACTTTTTAAAATTCACTGACTTGGGATAGGTGTTAGAAAATGAAGTGATCCGCGATCTACTACGTGAAATTCACTCTATTGGGAGGGTGTTAGAAAATATCTTATTAAAATGATTGAGCATCATGTTTATCGTATTAACATTTTTTTTCTTGCATTTTTTTTTGGAATAATTGCAGATCAGCCCCTCCTTTTTTAGGGCTTCGCAGATCAGCCCTCCGAAATGCGTTTTCGGAGGAGCTGATCTGCAAAAAAAAATAGCAAATCAGCCTCTAAAAATAAATTTTCGAAGACTGATTTGTCTATAAATAAAAAACGGAGGCTGATCTGCAAGAACTTTTTTTTTTCTACCACGTGAGATGAAGGTGATCACAATCTAAAACTTAGGGATTGGTGCATGCAGATACATGGTTGAGATTTAATAGCAGATAACTAGGGTGATGAAATGGGGTGCGGCTCAACTGACAGGAAGTACGAAATCTAACAGTCCAGATCAGACCAATTATACGAAATATTATATAAATTTTTTTATTAATTTATTTGATCTATTTAAAAATATTTTTAATAAAAAATTTGAATCACAAAATCATAAATTTTTGATATTATCTACTAATTTATTGTTATAATTTTTTTTTTAAAAAATACCAACACTATAACATATAACAGGAAGTAGGAAATCTAATAATAGCAGATAACTATGGTGATGAAAAGGGGTGTGGCTTACATTATAGATCACATTTTTTGAAAAATTAGAACAACAAACTTATAAATCACAAAAAAAATATACAATTTTTTAATTTAAACTTTTTATTAAAAATATTTCAAAATATATCAAATAAGTTGATGAAAATTTTATATAATATTTTAAAAATTGCGACTCAGATTGGACGATCTGGTAGTACATTTTCTGCTTCATGCGAAAGTAAATCAATGTAAAAGGGATACTGATCACATGATTACACAATTATACAAATTCAAACTTAGAGCAATATAAAAGTAAATCAATGTGGCATCATGGTGATCAGTAATAAAGATTTCTGCAATCATTATAAGCAACAGAGATCTGGATTAAAATTGCATTCGTAGTTAAAGCTTATAATTATAATTTATAACAGGACATGCAAGTAAAAGCTGCCCAACATTTTCTACTGAAAATTTCTGATTTTGATCTCTGATCAACACTGCTAAAAGAGAGAGAAAAAAAAAAAGTTCCTTTAATTAGAACATCCCCTGCCTTCCCGACATGGCTGGTTCCACCGGCCTTTGCTTCTCCACTAAAGGATAGATCTGGCTAATGATACTATAGGACCTTAGACATTTATATCTGATCCGTCCTTTTTTAAGAGACCCGGCCAGTGAGACAGTCGAGAGTTGGTGAGACCAGCTAGGTGCCAAAGGCGTGAGATGTTAACTATTATCTTCTCTATTAAGAGAAACACTCCTTACAAAGCTACTATGATTTGGAAAACTTGGATTGAGGAAGTGTTTTCATTTTGCAAAAGAGAATAGCACCATGTTTATCATCTTATTTAGCAACATCTCATTGTACTATGATGGGATGAGTGTAAATCAATAATCTTTTCTTAGATAATGAGGTAAGATTTTTCTATAACATACACTAGATTATTTTACTGTCAAAGATTATTCTAGATCGCTATTAGGGGCGTGCATTGCCTCATGACACACCATTGAATACATGAATATGACAGTCTAGTTTTTAAATTTTTTTTTTTTTAATTGATATCCATCTTACCAGTCGAACTACTCGCAGGGTGTTTGATGGGTGAAATTAACTGATGGATGAGACTTAAGGCATTCTAATCCTGTTATAGCATGTGAAAGATTATGTCTGTTGAGAAAAAAAAAAAAAAAAAAAAAAAAAAAAAAAAAAAAAAAAAAGAGAAAGAGAAACAGCAGACCATGCATGCACAGATAGCACTAAAAAAAGGACTGGTAGGTTAATCAATCAGGCTTTAAAAAGAAAGATGCAGTGATTTTGGTAGCAGCAAAAGCTGGATTTGAGAAGCATGGAGAAAGTGCTCATGAAGAAAAGCTTTTAATTCAATCTATTACTGCATGTGGTTGATTATGTTGCACCAGGGATAAAATGGTACGAAATTCGTAAAAAGAAAAAATGTTTGAAGAGTAACCCCATGCATCTCTAAATTAATCTCTAAAATGAGATGCGAACATAGAAGTATTACATATTTAAACTCTCAGATCCTGAGATATGCTTAATCAAGTAATGTGGATCACTCCAACCCCATACATCGAGATTCTTTTGGATATTTATTTAGTGGTGTAAAGCATTATGTTAAAATACTATATTATATTGTTTACTGTTATATACTGCTAGTATTATATAATATTTTATTTTTTTTAAAATATTAAATATATATAAATCCGGACCTGTGTGTCCGAAATTTTCTTTGTCGGACACTTTACTGGCGTGTTTGATACGTGTCGGGATATGTCCGCGGAATATTGATGTCAGACATTGTACGGTACAAAATTTCGAAATATCCGTACTTTCTAGCTCTGAACAAAAAATTTGTTCAAATCATCCCATGGTTAAGAATTTCTTAGCTTTCCTGACAGCTTACGTCAGTTGCTTCTAGTATATTATATTATTCCTGACAGTATATCGTAATATCTGGTGTGGAATGTTCTAAACGAGATATGTTAGTGTTGTTAGCCGTGTACTATACTATTATGATATAAAGTATTATAGAATTGCGGAATTGAAGTTTTTGTCATTATAGAGATGAATTGAACAAACTCTCATAATCATCGTCATTAATGAATTCGCATGAATTGCGTAATATTTACCAAACTAACAACATGAGTCAAGACAAAATTTTTATTTTTTATTTTTTATTTTTACTTTGCTTTTATTATGTCATTATGTGTAGGTGTGGGTGTTTCTTCCACGCTCCCACAACTTATTTTATCCAATGGAAACTATTGTCTCAACTCAATTTAGTGCTTTTATTCTTTTTTTTTTATAATAATAATTGAATATATTGATTCTTATTGAGCCTTGAGGGACCATCACCTACAATTCCTTACAAGCAACAACAATCTCTCCACAAATTTGTCGTTACCTGCATCCTCTTCTTGTGCTCCAAAACCTAAATTGCGTCGAGTCCAATGTGGACAAGCATCCGTCTAGTGTCAATGAAACACTAAGATGTATAAAATACACATAATAAGGCCTAGGAAAGCCACTCAAGAAATAGCCAAAAAAACTTGGAGAGTAATCTAGAAAATGATTCTGATAGTCTTGATGCAGTTACGCCAAAGAATATGAGCACAAGCGAGAGCAACAATCCGCTTTCGTACGAACTCGGGGTAATTTAAGAACTCTATTCATGGTATAAGTGCATCTTGTTCAATCAGGATAAGCAGATATATATGATAAAGTGGACCAAATAAATCGTATTCGTGCTAATTTTTTAATTGTTGGTAAATTGTATGTGTTCAGTAACTTTTCGAGTTGTATATCTAGTCAATACCTTATTATGACCACGGATATTGACGTCATTCTATTTATGACTCATTCTTTTTGCTATGGTAATGATAATATTGTTTATTAACTATAATCAGCCCTCTTTACAAAACTCTTCCAAATTAGCCTCTCCTTTAAATTCTCTTCCAAAAAAGTCCCTGTTTGCTGTGTAAGTAGAGGGTGATTTAGAAAAGGGAACTAATTTAGAAAATTTTTGAAGCGCGAGGGCTGATGTGTCAATTGCCCTTGTTTGAAATGTTACTAGAAAGACCCGAATAACATGGACTAATCTTGGTTTACAGCCGCCACAGAATAATACGACCATTGACAAAAAGAGTATGAGTCCCTGCAGCCGGCGGCCGCCATGATGTTCGTGTTCATTTTTCATTTTATCTTCTGTTAAAAGCACTCAAAAAACTCAATGTTCTTCCACGAGTAATAACTAATAAGTCAGTCACCATCTGAAATTTGTTAAAACTTTTTCTTTTTTCATTAGAAAAACATGAATCTTTACGCGGCCACGCCACAAATCCGCGTCTCTATCTCTCTCAATATATATTAATCCAATCTCTCCCGCACGAGCTCTCCCCCAAACATTCACTCTTCTTCTTCTTCATCTTCTTCTTCTTCTTTTCCAATGGCGGATCAACGAAGGACATTAACGGTCGCTGTTGTCGTAACCATGTTACTGCTGCACTCGTTCACAATACTGATGGAAGCTCGGATCCTGAAGAACAGAGAAGAGAAGAAGACGATGGTGGAACATTTAACTAAAGTGTTTCCACGAGGCAGCATACCGCCGTCGTCGCCTAGGGTAGAAGGGCACAGTTCAGGGATTTTGGATGAGGGCTACGTTAAAAACAGTTCGACGCCGAGCCCAGGCATTGGCCATTAATGGAACTTCGCAATCAAAGGAGCCAAGATCTGTACAGTACACGCGGAATTTTTCTTTTCTTTTCAAAAATTCATTTGTTTTGTGACCAACTGATTCTTTTTTCTGATGTTTTTCAGAATAAGTTGATGAGAATCATTTATATGCAAGATGTATTTTTTTTTTTTATGACAAATCACAGTTTCATAATTTTTCCAAGTTACGAAAAAAAAATCATGAATTTCGGTACATTCGAGTATAAATTTCGCACAAACCACACGGTGATGTCTAAAAAAGTTTTATATATATATCCGGTGCTCACTAGGATCAACTCATTAGGTTTTAGCTGATTCCGCAAGCGTTCTAATAACAGTCTTCTGTGAAATATGGCTATAGTCGTTATCCCGTGCTCTGCTTCCTGATTTGGTTGAAAACTAAATTGGGCTGATGTTGGGCCATATTCTCTTGAATCATTTGAGCCCATATGGCCACAGCTAAACCAGGACTTTTTTACCAAAATATAGTCCGAAAAATTATGGATAATCCAAGTTTGTAAAAAGTTTTTAAACTATAATAATATCCTAATTTTAAGATTATTAATTTTTTTGAACTTTCTACCCTAAAATGACACTAAGTTTATAATGTTTTATGAATTACAAAAAAAAAAATATTAAAATAATACTAATAATGAAAAGATTTACAATTAATCTTCCAATCTCCCATGCACTCCGGCATATGTAATCAGAAGAAAAAATACGTAATAATGAGATTAATTTGTACGTTATAAACGATCGATTCTAGTAAGTTCTTGGCAAATTGTGGCCGAAATATATCTCCCACAAATTCTTACATCCACCGATCGATTCTAGTAAGTTCTTAGCAAGATAATTTTCAGAAGAGAAATGATATTCTTTAGGGTCATTTTGACTCTGAAAAAATCAAAGCTGATGTGGATAATACCACATCAGCATATATTTATTATTTTTTAATATTAAATATTTTGGAAAGAAGTAAATATTAATATAACTTTTTTGATAAGTGTGAAGTAATTATCTCCAACACATTGAGATGTGTTAATAATTAATTCCAACACATCGAGATATGTGCATAATTAAATTTTTAGTATTTTATTAAATACTTGGGCTGATGTGGCACCGTGCCACATCAACCTTGATTTCTTCAGGGTCAAAATGACCCTGAAGAATAGCATTCCTCTTTTCAGAAATTAAGTCGCAACTCTTGCGGCATCCACAGGTTGCTAATAGAGCTGGAAGCAGCGCCAGTGAAGCCATTGTCGGACAAATCCAAGATTTGCAAAGTCTCCAACTCTCCAATCCACTCCGGAGAGAGAATAATGGCTTAGATCAACGGAAATCGACGAATCCATGGTAGTGAAGTCCAGCGAGAGTCCTGGGAGAAGTTGTTGCGGGAGAGAGAGAGAGTTATTATTACATAATTTTTATTAACATGGATATTAAATTCAAATTAATGGTTACAATGGTTAAAAAATTAGCAAGTTTAAAATTCGATTTCCTACTGAGTTTAAAAAGATAAAATAACTTTTCAGAAAAATAGGAGTTATTCATAATTTTTCAAATATAGGTTACCCAGACATGATCATATGAAATTAAAAACCACGTCCATTTTCTTTTTCTCTATCCTGGACCTTGCATATTACGGGAGAGAATTGAATCTAGATACTACAAGCTTTTTATTACCGCGCGTTGCCGCGGTCAACAAAATATAGATCATTATATATTTAAAGGTATTAACACTTGTATTGAAAGTTTATTAAAAGTTGTTGAAACTTTTTTAAAAGGTTTACAAAAAAATAACAATTTTAATGTTGAAAATTTTATTAAAAATGCATTTAAATAAATTTTCTTTAAAAAAAAAAATCTGAACAGTATCATGTTTCACTGAATTATTAATAAATTTTAAATGAAAATAAAATCATCTTATTATATATGCGAACGTATAACACATGTATGCAAGGATAATTTTTGGAAAAGTTTTAAATAAAATAGTAGATTATGATAAGATCTAAAACTTTGATATTGAAAATTTTTTAAAAAATTATTTCTAAATAAGGGTTTTTTTGTTCCAAAATCTTAGTGAATTTAAAAATATTAAAAAGAAAACAGTTTTTTTTTTTAAATTCTTAAAGTTAAAAGTTATACATCCGTTAGAGATCTAAAATACTTCTTGGTAGAGATTTTGGGCTCTAAATACTTAACGGATTTAAAATCGTATTTTGGTATGCACAAATATATAAAATATATATTTAGAGATAATTTTTGAAAAAGCTTTCAAAATGAACATCGTAGATTCTAATGAGATCTACAATTTTTATTTTGAAAATCATTGAAAAAATATCTCTAAATTTGTCTTTTTCGGAATTTTAGAATAACTATTGAATTTAAAAAAAAATAAAAGCATATTTTAACCCGCCATACTTTGGATCCTCAGAACACGATTTAAAAGCGTTTTCTCAAAAAGGTTTCAATATGAAAGTTGTAGTTCTCAACAAAATCTACAATTTTCATTTCGAGAGTTTTCTGAAAAGACCTTTTTAAATGAGTGTTTTGATTGGTCAACATTTGAAAAAAAAGGGAAAAATTAACGGACTCAAAACAAAATAAAATTATATAGCGCTATGTACACATGTATAAAAATATACGTTTAGAGATAGTTTTTTAAAAAAATTTCAATATGAAAATCATATATTCTAATAAGATTTACAAATTTTATTTAAACATTTATTGAAAAAGACTTATAAATAAGCATTTTCGGAGTTTTAGAATAGCCAAAGGATTTAAAACCAAATAAACTTGTAATTTAATCCGCAACACATTGTACCATCAGAATACCTACTTAGAAACGTCTTCTCAAAAAACATTCAATATGAAAGTTGTAACTCTCATATACAACTTTTATGTTGAGAATTTTAAAAGCCTGTACAATTTTCATATTGAAAGTTTATTAAAAATGTATAAGGAAAAAAATTTACAATTTTCATCTTGAAATTTATTTATTGCATAATATTTAGATAATCTATTTATTCTTATCACACGATCACTGTTTATTCTCAGGCAACTCCGATTTGCTATAGTAATCAATGTTTATTAAATAGTGATTTTTTTTTTCATCGTCGTGACAATTCACGCAGTTACTGTTTATTCTCATTTCGCACGTACGATCTGCTCTAGCTGAAGTATCAAAATCAAAATATAATAAAAAGAAGTCATATCATTTTATTAATAATAAATTTTTATTTTATATGTTAAACTGGTTGAACAGATATTTGGTCCACAATTATTAATTCTGTTTTCATCTTGTGATAATTAATCATTAATCTACTTATTTAATTTAAAAGCGAAACATCTAATGTCTTAGTACTTAAACAAAACAATTATATATATTTTGAAAAAATATTAATATAAAAATCATAAATTTTAAAAAATTTCTACTTTTTATATTTAAAATATTTTTAAAATAAAATAAAATCGTATTTTGGTATGTACAAATTATAGAATATACATCTAAAGATAATTTTTGAAAAAATATTTAATATAAAAATCGTAGATTCTAATGATATCTATAATTTTCATATTGAAAACTTTTTTAAAAAATATTTTTAAATTAGAATTTTAGTGGTCCAAAATCTTAATGGATTTAAAACAAAAATACAATTTTAACGGATTTAAATAAAATCGTATTTCGGTGAACAAAAGTATATAAAATATATATTTACAGATAATTTTTGAAAAAAAATTTAACAATAAAATCGTAAATTATTATCAGATCTGGAACTTTTATATTGAAAATTTATTCACAAAATAGTTCTAAATTAGTATTTTCAGACTTTTCGAAAGTTATAACAGATTCGAAACGAAATAATATCGTACTTTGGTATGCATTAACGTATAACACGTTTATCTAGAGATATTTTTTGAAAAAATTTTTAACATAAAAATTTTAGATCTTGATGAGATCTACAATTTTTATGTTGAAAATATTTCGAGAAAATATTTCTAAATAGATATTTTGGATGTTCAAAATTTTAAAGGATTTAAAAAATATAAAAAAAATACCGTCCGTGCAGTGTGTACAGTGAGGCGGTGGAAAAATGCTAAATTTGCGTTTAAACCCAAAATTTTAAAAAAATTGCGTTTTAACCCGTCAAACTTCGGACCTCTAAAACACTTACTTAAAAGCGTCTTCTTGAAAAACTTTTAACAAGAAAGTTGTAGCCCTCATCGAGATCTATTACTTTTATGTTGAAAGTTTTTTGAGAAGACGCTTCTAAATAGATGTTTTGTCCGGTGCAAAATCAAATTTTTAGAAAAGATGGGTTTTTTTGCAAAATATACGGTTACTATTCCTTGAACAGTAGAAAAAAGGGGTTCGTTTTAGTATATAGTACAAGCTATTTGCGCCCGCGCGCTGCCGCGGGTCATTAAATTTTTTTTTTTCTATAGTTGAAAAAATATTTAATTAAAAATTATATTAATATTTGAAAATTTTCTGAAGAAATAATATTAAGGTAAAAATGTTGAATAAAGAAGTAAAATGTTAGAACATTTATATTTTTAATGCTATGAATTAGTGTAATTTTTTATTTTCTTAGAAAAGACTTGAAAAAAAAGTGTCGATTAGACAAAAAATCATCACCATTTGATATCTATAATTATCTATCAAATGTTATTAAATTTTAGAAAAGAAATATAATATAAATGAAATATAGCATGTTCTCTAAAATAATTAGTAAGACAAGATTCACCTAATATTAATAATTATACTATCTGATTTATAATATTTATTGATAGCTTTATGTTTATATTTGATGTTAAATTATTTTTTTTAAAAATATTTCTAAATGTTGTTATGGGCTCCAAATATTAAAGGATTTCAAAAATAGTTTTAAAATCCGTTATATTTAAGAACCTAAAAATATTTAATTAAAAGGTATTTTTTGAAAAAACTTTCAAAAGAAAAGTTGTACATCTAATCTAAATCTACAATTTTTATTTTAAAAGTTTCTAATTATTTTGGTCTCTTGAATTCCAAATATCAATGGATTTTAAAACAGTTTTAAAATCCGTTTTAAATTAATCCGTTATACTTTAGAATCCCAACCTATTTAAAAGTATTTTTTGAAAATATTTTTAATATAAAAGTTTTAAATCTCATATAAATTTATAAATTTTATATCTAAATCTAAAAATTTTATATTGAAAATATTCTCAAAAATACTCCAAAAATAAAAAAATTTTTTTTTAAAAAAATAACACTGTTCTGTAAACAGTGTTTGCTGTTCACAAAATAAAATTATATTACGATATGTACAAATATATAAAAATATAGGTTTTGAGATAATTTTTGAGAAAACTTTTAACATAAAAATCGTATAGCCTAATGAGATATACAAATTTCATTTAAACATTTGTTGAAAAATACTTGTAAATAAGTATTTTCGGAGTTTTAGAATTCATAAAGGATTTAAAACAAAATAAAATTATAATTTAACCCGCAACACTTTGGACCCTCGGATCACCTATTTAGAAACTTCTTATAAAAAATATTTAACAGGAAAATTGTAACTCTCATCAAAATTTACAACTTTTATAATGAGAGTTTAAAAAATCTATACAATTTCCGTGTTGAATGTTTATTAAAAATATATAAAGAAAAAAAAATTACAATTTTCACCTTGAAATTTATTTGTACTATAATATTTAGATATTTTGTTTATTCCCTTCACGCGATCACTGTTAATTCTCAGATAGTCCCTATATGCTACAGTAATCAATGTTAATTAAACATTGATTTGTTTTTTTATCATCGTAACAATTTACGCAACTACTAATTATTCTCATTTCGCACGCGCGATCTGCTTTTAACTAAAGTATTAAAATCAAAATATAATAGAGAAGAATGCATATCATTTTTATTTTAAAAGTTAAAATTTAATTTTATATGTTATAACGGTTGAACAGATATTTAGTCCACAATTATTAATTCTTTTTTTATCTTGTGATAATTAATCATTAATCTATTTATTATTTATTTAAAAGTGAAAAAAATTTGCTTCCTTTACTTTTATATCTCATGTATTCGTACTTAAACAAAAAAATAATATATATTTTGAAAATATATTTAAAAACTAGGGAAAATTGCGTTTCAGCCCTCCCGTTTTCCATTTTTGACGTTTCAGCCCCCCGAAACGCGTTTCTCCGCCGACGTGGCGGCGCGCGCGTGCCGCCACGTGGCATTTCGGGGGGCTGAATCGCGCGACCCCAAATTTAGGGGGGCTGAAACGCTATTTTCCTTAAAAACTATAAATTTTAAAATTTTTATATTAAAAATCGTGTTAATTCATGCGATAACTGTTGATTCTTTTAGCTGAAATATCAAAATCAAAATATAATAGTGAATAAGATATATCAAAATTTTTATTTTATATATTATATTGGTTGAACAGATATTTGGTACACAATTACTAATTCTTTTTTTTTATAATGTGATAATTAATCGTTACTTTATTTATTATTGATTTAAAAAATTTTGCTTCCTTTTTTTTTTCTAATCTAAAAAGTTTTGCGATCTGCTCTTAGCTAAAGTATCAAAATCAAAATATAATAAAAAAAAATATATATATCATTAATTTTGTGATATTAAAAGCGGAAACAATTATTTGAACAGATACTTCTATTTGTTGAACAGATATTTGGTCCATAATTATTATTTTTATTATTTTGTTTTATTTAATCATTAATCTACTTATTATTGATTTAAAATAGGAAAAATTTTACTTCCTTTTCTTTTCTATATCATGTCTTTGTACTTAAACAAAAAAATAATATATATTTTGAAAAAATATTAATATAAAAACTATACATTTTAAAAATTTTATACTTTTTTATATTAAAAATAATTTAAAACAAAATAAAATCGTAATTTAATATGTACAAATGTATAGAACATATATCTAGAGATAATTTTTGAAAAAAATGTTAAACAAAAAGATCATAAATTCTGATGATCTCTATAATTTTTATATTTAAACTTTTTAAAAAGATATTTCTAAATTAAAATTTCAGTGGTCCAAAATCTTAATGTATTTAAAACCAAAACACAATTTTAACAGATTTAAAACAAAATAAAATCGTATTTCAGTGAGCAAAAATATATAAAATATATATTTAGAGATATCTTTGAAAATTTTTTGAAATAAAAATATTAGATTATGAACAGATTTAGAACTTTTATAGTAAAAATTTATTCAAAAAATAGTTCTAAATGAATATTTTCGGACTTTTCAAAAGTTTAACAGATTCGAAACGAAATAATATCGAATTTTGATATGCATTAACGTATAAAATGTATATCTAGAGTTAATTTTTGAAAAAACTTTCAAAATAAAAATTATAGATATTGATGAGATTTATAATTTTTATGTTAAAAATATTTTGAGAAAATATTATAAATGAGTGTTTTAAAGGTATGAGATTTTAACGATTTTTAAAAAATAAAAATTTACTTTCCGTACAGCGTGCACAGGTAAGGCGGTGGAAAAAGCTAATTTTGCGTTTAAATCCAACGGTTTAGAGAAATTGCATTTTAACCCGTAAAATTTCGGACCTCTGAAACATCCGCTTAGAAGCATTTTCTCGAGAAACTTTCAACATAAAAGTTGTAGCCCTCATAAAGATCTACTATTTTGATGTTAAAAGTTTTTTGAAAAGAGGCATCTAAATAGGTGTTTTAGTTGGTGCAAAATCAAAATTTTAAAAAAGTATGGATTGTTTTGTAAATTTGTCGGTCACTGTTGAATGAACAGTAGAAAATGGGGGTTTGTTTTAGTATATAGTATAATAATTTCTTAACAATGGAGGGTGTTAACCGTTAATCTTGGGTGCTAACTGATTTAGGGCTTGTTTTGTGTACTGTACTAAATCCAACTCTAGCTATCAATGTTTCTTAAAAAAATCAATCAGCATTAATCCAGTTAGTTAGCAAATTTAGGCGTTAAAAATGAGACCGCGGCCTAGTTCTTTTTCTTTTGAAGGATTAGTCAGGAGTTCGAATAATCTACTTGGTTGGAATAGTCTACTTTTTATCGCTCAGTACTGATCGAGATGTAAGATAAAAATTAAACTCGACGATCAAGATAAAAAAATGTCTCATAGTGAAAACATTGCACTCTTTTTGAACTCTTCAAAGCTCCCCGGTGCAATAGTGCAACTCCTCTACAGTCCTAGAAGCTTGCTGACGGCAACTCACCACCGCCACCACACCTCCACAAGCGGCCATTAGTCAGACCGGATTGGACTTGTAATGTATGGCTATGCATTACTATGATTCCTTAACTGTAATAAATAAGCGATATTACAATTTCTGGTGATGGCGGAGAATGAATTTTCACTCTACCTGATGATCGACTTGAAAAAAATTCATACTAAAAGTGATAATTTTAACCAACAAGGTGTGGTTCAAGTAGTCAGCAAGCTAAGCTTAGGGGTTGAGAGGATTCTACAAAGCACCCGAGCTTACAGAAAAGTACATATCGGTAAGGGAGCTAACAATAATCGCTCCACCCTTCAAAAACGAATAATATCATTGGAGATGAAAACACTCGTAGAAAACTAAAAAATAAAATAAAATAAAGGGCTGATTTTGACACGACCCTAGGCACCTTCTTGGTTGGGCTAGATCTTTAAGCTTACAATAGGCCTTACGTATTTAATTATTAAGATTTATAGGTCCAATATTTTTGGGCTCAATTGGGCTTTCATGGATGTGCAAGTTTTTTTTTGGTGTTACTTTGTCTTTCTAGATACTAAATCCAGTAATATTCAACCTATGTGTTTTTTAGAGAATGCACAAGATCTGAGTTGGAAAAGAAATGAACGTACTCGGGACAGTGCCACCCATATATTTATCTGTTATGATAGTCGTATAAAATAGACCGGTTATAAATAAAATTTTTTCACGATAATCTCACAAAAAGGAAAAGAAACAAACGCTCTCGAGCATTATTACATAGGAAATTGCAAATGTAAACCATTCATTGGGATTAGAGTGGCTTACAAGCCGACCGATAGGGTTGTTAGTATTAGCATAATATATTTTGTGTATATGTTACAGATCTAATAGAGATGTCGCACTGTAAAAGCACATGTTGAGAAAATATTCCAATTATCAAAATAAGACATTTTATCCCCAAAAACGCTAGTATGAACCTAAAATTAAAGATTGTTATTCGAGAAAATGATAAAACAATCCTTATTTTTGCATACCTTTCAAAATCATTCCCTTAAATTTTGGAGTTTTATTTCAACCATTTATTTTGCTGACGTGGTGCTGCCATGCCAGCAAAAAAGGATTGCTGAAATAGGAGATGCTGGAATTATTTTATCCTGCAGTAGTTGTTTTGAGAAAATTCCTTGTTATGCCTTCCAATCCTAAGAGAGAAGCAGAGCTTATTTACCCCTAGACTTACATATTTAAGCTCTGCTACTTGCTTGCTGAAGATTGTTGCACTCCCATCAGTATTTGGATTTTTTACGATTCACTGACTTGCCTTCCTGCGAAATCAAAATTTACGGGTGCTAGGGCTCGAAGTGGCGACCGAGCGCTCGCAAACTGTCGCCAAAGTAGGTAGATATCCAAGTTTAGCCCGTGGCCCATAGCCTGAACTGTGGTGCGACTCGACAGTGTAGGCTGTAGCTCTGCCAATAGGACTTGCCGTATGGGCCACCTCGAAGTGGCGAACGAGCCCCCGCAAACTGCCGCCAAAGCAGATAGAGATCCTAATTTAGCCCATGGCGCGCCGACTGAACGGAGACCCGACTCGGCAGTACGAATCACAGCTCTGCCAGTGGGATCGGCTGTACGGACCACAGGCGCCATGCACGGCTCAGACGTGCGGGTCGTCAGCTACTAACAGTCCATGATGGCTGCATGGGCTGAGCCAGCCGCGGGTTAGCTGGCACGGCCACCCCTTTTATTTTATTTTTTAATTTTTTTACTATTGCAAAGTAATAATTGGACATGTAGCTCAGCATGCCTTGCAAGATTTCTATTTTTATTTTTTTCCTTTTCAATGAGCTCCATATATATATATATATATATATATATATATATATATATATATATATCCATGCGAGCCTGCTTGGCCGCATCGGTGCTTGTTCAAAGCAAGTAGGGTTCTTCCACCACTTGCCTTTCCCCTCATCAGAGATCTATAGAACTCTCCCCCTGCGTGAAGAAATCCTCAAGTCACTACTGAATTGTGATTTAATTGGATTCCACACCTTCGATTATGCCCACCATTTCCTCTCGTGCTGCTCACGGATGCTGTGTTTAGAGTACTATCTCACCGTGGGTATATAGGGTTGGAGTATTATGGCCAAACTGTTAGTATTAAAATCATGCCGGTGGGAATCCACATGGGACAGCTCGAATCAGCACTGTCTCAGGCTGATGGCGAGCGGCGCGCGGCTGATCTCCACCACCCTTCGATGGAAAAGTTGTCCTTCTTGGTTTTGACGACATGGACGTCTTCAAAGGGATCAATCTGAAACTCCTCGTGTTTGAGCATATGCTGCGCGTGCATGCCAAGTGGCAGGGCCGCGCGGTGTTGGTTCAGATTGCCAATCCGGCACGTGCTCGTGACAAAGATTTGGACAATATACAAACGGAGGTCCAACAGACGATTTCGGACGTGACGATTACAGCCCGGTGGTGTTCCTTGACCGGCAATTTTCTCTCTCTGAGCGTATTTCTTATTACTCCATTGCTGAATGTCTCGTTGTTGCCAATATTAGAGATGGCATGAATCTTACTCCATATGAATATGTAGTTTGTAGACATGGAGTTGGTGAGAATGTAGGTCCAAAAAAGAGTATGTTAGTCGTCTCAGAATTCATTGGGTGTTCGCCATCTTTAAGCAGGGCAATTCGTGTTAATCCGTGGAATATTGAGACGACTGCAGAGCCGATGAATGAGGCTATTTCGTTGGCCGAGGCTGAGAAGCAACTCAGGCATGAGAAACACTATAAGTATGTTAGTACGCATCATGTGGGGTACTGGGCAGGAAGTTTTATGCAGGATTTGGAAAGAGCTTGTAAAGATCACTTTAGGAGGAGGTGTTGGGTTATTGGATTGGGATTTGGATTCAGAGTCCTTGCGCACGATCCCAACTTCAGGAAGTTGAATGCGGATGCTATTGTTTTGGCATATGAGAGGGCCAAGAGTAGGGCCATTTTACTCGATTATGATGGTACAGTTGTACTGTATACTAGTATGAATAAGAAAGAAATTGATATCTGACCGCATCACAATTTTGTAGGTTGAGAAGAAATGAAAGGTGTGGATTCAGATTGCTGAACCTGTGATGAAACACTATACTGAAGCCACTGATGGATCTTATATAGAGAAAAAGGATAGTGCTTTAGAATTATGGCATCATCAGGATGCAAACCCAAGTTTTGGATCTGCTCAAGCAAAGGAGCTCTTGGATCATTTAGAAAGTGTGTTAGCTAATGAACCAGTTGAAGTGAAGACTGGTCAATGCATAGTTGAAGTGAAACCACAGGTATGTGCTATTTCTATTTGTATTGTTTTTCAAAAAAACTTCAATATGTCACAAGCTGTGCCTGAAAACATAAGAACAAAATTTGACTAGAGGCAACCAGATATGGATGGTTTCTTTGCTGAGCCGATTTTCGTAACATTCTCTTAGATTATAACAGCTTATGCTGAACAATGATTTGCACAATTTATTGCTTTAAGTAGGCTTTTCATATAGTGTAGATGCATAGAGGGGAAAATACCTTGGAAGAAGTATTGTGTAGAAATAAGACCGTGCTTTTATCAAGATAGCTTTGAATTACAATCACTTGACCAGAATCATTACGAGACTGTCATAGTTATGCGTATTTCTTCGGAAAAATATAAGTAGTTTGTTCATAATAACCATAAGGAAATTATGACAAATCATGATAAATTCTTCCATCACATTCCACATGTTAAGCACTACTATGTGTGGATGGAAGCAGATTTATCGACTTAGGTAGTCGACGGTTTGAATTATCGACTTTTTCATCCATAGCAGAACAACGAAAGGAAGCAGATTTTGTGCTGTGCATTGGTGATGACAGATCTGACGAGGACATGTTTGAATATTTTAGGTGTGTGATAAACAGGAACTTAGTGATGTCATAAACATGCTTGAAGCTCTTGCAGAAGCCTCGAAATCATCTTCCTCTGACTCATTCTCTGAGCAACTATCTTCAGTTGATGCTGAAGCGGAGACATCCCTAGGTCTTTCTATTAGTTCTTGAGGCTGAGTTGAAATTTGATTTCTCATCAGGCGAAAGTGAAATTGCTCGGTGCGAAAGTGAAAGGTACTGCACATAAGGTTTTAACATTTATAGCGACGCTGGATTTCTTATTGGAATTTATTTATGGTGCCTTTGATCAATTTAGGAGCATAAATACCGCTCAAGATTGGCGGTATCATCATAAAACTTCAGAAAGTCAATAGAAGTCGAATTCAAATATTTTTGTAGGTGTAAATCGATGGATGTAACCAATCTGTTCTCATTCGTTTCGCACCAGAGCTTGCAGCGTTGGAGAATAAGCAATGGTGCTGATTAACCAGCTGATTTCATCTAATCCCAGTTCGCTAGTTCATGAAGTTATAGCAATTTTTAATTCTACTTCCTCTCTTGTTCTTATTGCAATTGCCTCATATTTTATCGTCTTGATTAATATTTACATGATGGAGTAGCATAAAAGGAATTGCCTGCAACCATTATATGGTATAAATAATTCTGGATGCTATTTTTATCTTTTTCTGCTTTAGAAATTGTCAATTTTGTTTTACTGTACATAAATTTGCATACAACACATAATGTTTGTACTATTTTCTATTCTTGATGTTAGTCACCATGGTTTTTAAATTGTTGACTCCTTTTCCTATTAAAAAATTGTAGGATCGATTTGTCCCACTAGAATATAAATTATTCTTAAAAATACTTAATCTGTAATAAGTACATTATCTTTCAGTTGAGATGAGATAATTTAGATGCTACAGTATTATTTACACAAGCCTGAATCGAATTTAGTCAAAACATAAAATTCGTATTGGTCTACTGTGCGTTGTTTGAAAGTCACGCCTCCGTCTTGTATAACTCGGCCTCAATCTACTATCGAATTTAGTCAAATATAGGAATAGTGCTGTAAATTGTGCGTCATTCAAAAGTCACGTCCTGTCTTGTAAAACTCGGCTTCGGGTCTACTAATCTGCACGAGAAGTGAGTGGATCAACTTATGTTTATAGCCTTGCCAAATTTATTACTTATATCGCTAATTATTAGATGATGATGTAGTGGCGAAAAAAGGGCAAATTTAAAGATTTAACTGGTTAGTATAATAACGATTGCTAAGAAGAGAAATTCATAAGGGCAAATGAAACTGGTATTATAAACTTGGCATTTACCTTTTTGAAGATCTGTACATTGATAATGCAATTCTCTTTATCTGGTATTATTGAAGATTTGTAAATTGACAATGCAACTCTGTATCCTCCATTACTAAGCCAGTTGGTTGATAATAGCAACTTTGTATCCGCCGCTACTATTTGTACATTGATAATTTATTTTTCTTTTTATCTAGTATTATTGAAAATTTGTATATTGATAATGTAACTCGTCGCTATTATTAGCTAGCATGTAGGGGTGCCAACGGGTTAAATACCGTAACCAATAAGACCGAGCCCATATTAGCCCGTATTTTATTGAGATTTGTCATGTCCAACCCATAACTTTTTTTTTTTATTTAAGTCTAATCTAACCCAACCCATCTCCTATTATATTTCAGATTGGTCTAATCCAAATGTATTTTTATGAGTCAGCCCAAATTAATTAAGTTTATCCAAATAAAGTTATAATTTAAATGTGAACATAAAAATTGAGCTTCTAATCTAAATTTTATATAAAAAGTATACTTAAAATTCAACCAAATTATCCAATTTGGATCTTTTACACGAAAAGCATAAAATTGAAAAAAAAAAAAAAAAAATTAAGAGAACAGTTTCTAGAGAGTATGAACGGGGTGATAGGTTAACTCTTAAGTGTAACAATTAGTATTAGATCAACCTATACAATATTTTGGATTAGCTCAGAGTTTGATTAATTCAAAAAAGATTAACCTAGTTATACAATTGATCCATTAAATATTATCTATACACCCAAACTAAAATAATGGATTGGATTTTAAAGTTTAATCAATCCATTGGCACCCTAGTTGGTTGTAACAGTAGCCTCCCAGTGAAGTTTTATTATGAGTGGTGTCAGGAAAGGGCATGACACACACAGCTATGTTCCGAATTCGTTCAGAGAATTGTGTTCCTCTTTATGTAGCATGGACACTCCAAAAATATTAACGTATCTGTATCGTACACGTGTCAGATACGACACTCATCGGACACGTCCGGACATGTATCGAACACGCCACATAGCGTGTCCAAAAAAAATTAAAAAAAAAAATCAAATACACGTGTCAGTATTTATATTATTTTTTTTAAGAATTATTTTTTTATTTTTATTTTTTATAGAAACGCTAAATATTATTTATATAGTAGTAAGTAATATAATATAATTATACATTCAGATATTATATTTTTTAATTTTAATTGATATAACTAAACTCTTAGTATTTAGACTTATTTCAAAATACGAAATTATATTATATATAGACTTAATATCGAATGTCATTATATTCACTAATATTTCAATATTTCATATAAATTATATTTTAATTATTTAAATTTTTTATTGTCGTATCCGAACCGTATCCATATCTTTTTTTTTTTAAATGGTCGTGTCGTGCCATGTCCACGTGCCCGTGCTACCTAGGTTCCTGTGATCCACATCAACTCGCTCAGCTTCACTTGGTTAGTTCCAAAAACCAAAACGGCCCAACGGGTTACGGTGTTCCACCAGCTCATTCGAAGGAGTGGACCATGTGAAAACACCCTGAACTCTGACAAGAGCTATATGATAAGTCAGTCATAAAACTAGAAAGTTTCGGTTAGGAGTACAATCTGGACATTACAGAAATAACATTTTAAAAATAATAACCCAATGTTATATTCACATGGTCGACTTAGAGAAACAGCCTCAAATCTTGAATATGACATTTTTCATGTTTCATTTTAAGTATTTAGAGAGGCCATCAAATGGGTCATGCGCCTATGCAATCCATTAGCTTTTTCAACAACATGATGAACAAATAACACGCGAATTCAGCGAGTAAAAGAGCAAGGGCCTCCATCTCACAGGATGAACACTTTGCAATGCTCAGAGGCCTAAGAAAAAATCTTTGATACATTTTCTCCTCTTCAATTAGGTTCCGGAGATGTTTTACGAATTATGACTGCTCTCAGGCTGGCAGCTGAAGCTTAGAATTGGTCTTCCAGCTGGAGACATTTAAACAGTAATTTTCATTATAAAGATCCAGATTCGTATGCAAGAATATATAATATGCTGCAAGGTGTTATAAGATACCTTATAAAGTAGTAGTAGAAAAAATCAGCATATAGAGCTGTTTGGACCAGACCAGCTAACCAAGCTGTTGAAAGAGAACATAATCAGTCAGGTGTTGAGATGAAAAGAAATAATGTGCAGTACTTCGGACATAGAACTTACGTATCCATCTGCTGTAATGTTGCTCAGTGAAGTAGCGGTAAATCCAGTTTAGAATGTAAAACGCCCGGTAAGCCCTATATCAATAAAAAAAGCAGCACTACAAGTTAACACGCACCAATCAATAGCATGTTTTAGACTATCACTATAAACTACAAAGGCTACCATAGACCAAAAGAGAAAGAGAACCCTTTATGTTGCGCTTTGAAGAATAATCTTGGGCAAAGGCATTTCCTTCAAACTTGGATAAAAGCAAGTCAAGAACTTCAATATGATCGTAACATAACACCCAAACTGAGAATCTGGCACTAAAAAATTGGATTCATCTTGGGGCACAATCATGTCATAGTGAACTCCTTTAGCATAAACTAACACAAAAGAACCGTATTACGGACAAATGTACGAGCTTATCTTTTAGTTGGGCAATTATGATCTTCTAGTTATTTCTCATAGTATATTTATTAAGTCATATGGATAAATCGAGTATTCAGGCCAATTGGGTAAGCGACCATATAAACAGGATCAGTTTGAGTTGGTAGCATGACCCAAATAAGCCAAAATCTAAATGAGGTCAGGTTTCTTTTGACCCATGTTTATGGACTTATATTGATATTAGTTTCAACAAAACTAAATCAGGTCCAAACACAAATTAATCCCCTCTATATGACAGATAGTTGTCCAAAAAATTATGGGTGTAAAGAACAACAGACAAAACTGATTGTTAACACTGTGGCAAAAAGAACAATAGAAAAACCATCACAATAAAGTTCATCTACTGTGTAAAGTATATGATGGAATTAACATTGCTTATGCTAGGACAAATGTCTCTGATAAGTTCCCATGGCCATACCACATATTAACATAGGGCCGCACTCATCATACATCCATTTGTCAATCTAGATGTTGGAAGCTACTACACAAAGATGCATATGCTCCTACTAAGCTAAGAACTGCATGTAGCGTCTTCCAATACCAACTCAATACATAGTACATCTCAAGTTCTTTGTAAAACTTGTAAAGGGATTACATAATGCATAGGTTAGAATTTGCATTACCTGTAGTTACGATCATGTTTCTGAAGTAAAGGTTTGACTAAGAAAGCAAAATCTAGTTAGGCATATCATGGAGAACTAGTCATGTTCTAAATCTTTAAAAGACTTTTTCCCCCTATCTGTAAAGACTAACCATATGGTCTTCCCTACCCCTATTGTTACAACCATAATACAGCTGACACGTGCTAACTGAAAACCATAGCTCATATTTCAACTTATAAACCACCAATCATTCACACGAAGAGACTAATCAGTTTCTTCTCGAGTAAGAACCAAGAAAGTGATAAGTTTGGACATCATACCCGAGAAAGAACACATATTTCCCCGTCAAATTGTCGACGTTTCCACTTCTTTGTAGCAAAACTAGCTGAGGTAGAATAGCTACTGCCTCTAAGTATATTGAAAATGCCCACAACACCTGTAGGGAATCAGCATTTCAGTCATTATTCTTGAATAATCAGGAGATAGCAAAAACGAAAACCAAACAAGAAACAACTTTTACAAAACAGAAGTGAATTCTATCAATCTACTTGCTTTCCTTTTTTCTTTTTTTTTTGGAGATTTGAAGCATAGAATTGGAACTCGTTCCTCATACGTAGATGCTTACTATCCAACAGCCAGATAGTGGGCTTTCCACTACTCTTGTTGCTTTTCAAGCATATAGAGTTGCGACAAAAAGCAACCAAAACAGGAGACGGAGAACGAGGAAGGACATATATATAGATAAGATATGACATTTAAATAAAAGGGTTCATTTAAGAGAACGAGGAAGCCTTGGCCCTAACTACACCTGATTGTTACTAAATTTATGAAAAGCAATGAGTTCATTCAAATGTGCTTTCTCAAGACAGTGGAACACTTCTTTGAGGGGAACATTGAAGTACATTAGAATCTACATCATCTCCATTGCGCAATGAACAATGAAAAAAAAAAAACTAAATGGACAACCCCACTTTCTTAGCTTGTGAATAAGTTAAATTCTAAAACATCTCATAAGAACCATTGTCCCTTTGGTGCTGCAAAGCAAGGCCACCTATCTAATAGGTACTCACAGGCGCTTTCTTTTAGAAGTATGCTATCCTTCATTCTAAAAACTGAGAATAGCTTGTGATAAGTTAAATTCTAAAAAAATCTTATAAGAATCATTGTCACTTCGGTGCTGCAATGTAAGGCCACATATCTAATGGGTACTCACAGGCGCTTTCTTTTAGAAGCAAGTATGCTAGCCCATTTCACATTTCACTAAATTCCATTATCACAGCAAAGCATAAACATCAACACAGTAAGCCTACCTTTATAGAGTGTTTGTGGTGGTCTATTCGAGTTGTAGTGTTATGTGCTTCACAACAATGTTCTTTTTAATCTTATAGAAAACAGATAGAACATAGACATACAGGAATCGTGAGATACTTTCAATTAACATGGTGCCTACTCTACAATATCTCACAATGCATGAGACATTTCATAGCAAGGTTTCGTGAAAGGTAAACTTTCGAATAATATAGTTAGTACCATATTCATTATGAGTTTTAGAAGTAAAGTAGCTTCGTTTGGAGATGAATCATTATCTTGTAGCTAATTAGCAAGAAAGTTTAAATTTCTGCCTGATAAATGATATTACTGGAAAACCGCATAACCTCAAAAATAAGGAAGTTCGCAAACTAAAAAGGCCAAGGCTGGTACAGGCATTATGTATTGATGTATTCCATTTTAAAGAACAAAAGGATCATTGCACATTAACCCACTTCTACACCAAATCAATGAAGTAAAAACCCAAATGCAATTTTGAAGAGAAGCATGAGACCAAAATGCCAGACTAAATACAGGACCACCCAATGACATTTTACACAAGAGTCACGACCATCAGACCCAAAACACACAAATATCTGGACCATAGGTTCCCTTTTTTACTGATTTCTATGTAGAACAATGAACTAAATGCAACACCTACCAAAAAAAAGACACAATAATCAGACAAAAGTAACAGAAGTCTAACTCCAGAATTTAGTGTCCATATGATCAAACTAAGCAAATATAGGAAAAGCATCATTACATGCACCCAGCAAATTACCAACTCAGTCTAACTTACGCAATTGTACTAAACACAAACCAAGCATGTCAGGCAATTTGCAAATATAACTACCACTTTTAACTGGAATTTAACATCATACATCAGTTACAGTATGACCAGAGTCGAAAACCAAACAACTCAATATACTCACTTCTTTGAAAATAATCTGGGAGGGATAACTTCGTAATTGAGCTATGCTAGATTCATACAGTTGCGGCAGACAATTTTCTCTGGGAATTTCACATCATCCCGATATATTCAAACCTATCTCGAGACAAAGCTAAACACCACCATCTCAGGGATCATACCTAGGGCCAAAGTCCTCCATCTCCTAATACTAATCTCTAGAATGTGGAGCAACGAATACTACTGTTGATGCATTTTAGCATTTCCCTTTGGTAGTTCGTGAGGCTTACCTCGCGGAGAGTGAAGCGGTCGTGGAAGAGGAGGGCGAGGACGGCGGCGCCGGCAATGAGGAGGTAATGGCGGAAAGTGTCCAGGTGGCGGTCATAGGTGCGAGGAACGACGGGATGAGCTCGCATATACCACACGATCGCGAGCGAGCTCGAAATGAAAACCACCTTCATCATGCTGTTATACAGCGAAATGAAATCTGTCAACAGATCCACGTATCTCGTCAAGAACACGAGCGCGTACAGCTCCTGCGTCTTCAATGATATTCCTAATAACAACAACGAGATGTTAATAACCATTTTAATTGATTGATTGGTGACGAAAATTATAGGATTGTTGATTGGTTTTGTACCGGAGCAGGATTTGGTGGCGTAGATCTTGAGGAGGAGGATGAGGACGCTGGCGAGGTGGGTCATGTCGCCAGCAAGACGGAAGATGTTCATGGTGGCGGCGGTCGAGAGATCGTGGGCGGCGGCGGCGGATGCGGGGAGAAGACAGGATGGAAGGTTGGGAAATGCGGGGAAAATGTGGAATTGAGTGCGTCGGAGAAGAAGGTGCTAGGAGTTTCTCTTCGGACGTTGGAGAAGCTGTTTTTGGGGAGAATTTTAGTGATTTCATTGGGAACTCTCAAAATGAATTTCTAGAAATAATAATGTAGACCGACCATCCGCGTGTCGGCTACAGCGCGTGGCTCGTAGCGCTCAACTATGGCTTTGGACTGGTACCCGCGGGACAAGAGGCACCTGGCATGTAATAAGTGGCAACATAAGGTAATTACTAATTATTAAGTATTTTCTGTTTCAAAAGAAAAATAACATTGTGATATAAGGTTTATATATATTTTGAAAATTATATGGTATTATCTTCATATTTATATTTAATATTTCCAAATATAAATGAAAATATGAAACAAATCCTTTTCTGCTAAGGACGCGGATCCTATGCGGGTCGTAACTAATTATTAAGTATTTTATGTTTTAAAAGAAAAATAACATTGTGATATAAGGTTTATATATATTTTGAAAATTATATGGTATTATCTTCATATTTATATTTAATATTTCCACATATAAATGAAAATATGAAACAAATCCTTTTCTGCTAAGGACGCGGATCCTCTGCGGCGCGTCCTACGACGCGCCGCTGCGGCTGCGATCCCAGCCGTTGATTTCGTCCAGCACCTATCTCAAAATATAGTATAAAATTTTCGACAGTTCATTTGACATATTATGTATTTTTACAAGAAATTTTGAACTATAAAATTATAAATTTTGATGTGATTTACAATTTTATAGTTGAATATTTTTTAAAAAATATCAAATAATATGTTAAAATGATAATCAAATTTTTATTTATCATTTCGGCACACTATTTAGCATTTTTTTAAAAAATGTCCAACTAAAAATTTATAAATCTTATTAAATACAAATAGATCAAATGAGTTACCGAAAATTTGTACAAGTACAAGATATTATATAAATTTACGGTAACTCATTTGACCTAATTTTAAATATTTTTTATCATTATTTCGTAATACTGTTTGATATTTTTTCGAAAAATATTCAACTAAAAAATTGTAGATCACATCAAAATCTATAATTTTATATTTCAAAATTTTTTATAAAAATGTATAAAAATAGATAACATTTTATACTACGTCTCGATATAGGTGCTAAATTTAATCTGACGGCCAGGATCGCGGCCGCAGCGGCGCGTCGCAGGGAGGCGCCGCAGAGGATCCGCCTGCTAATGAATTTGTCATCGCAAGTTTCTGACTGCGAATATATTTGAATTAATTTGAAAGGTAAAATCTCCATCTAAATTGCTATCAAATGGAGACTGAAACTTTTAGACAGAGCACCCTTAATAAATTTGTCAAATAATGCTTATGGTATTTCCTTAAAGTTACTTTTTCTAAGCATCCTTCATATATTTTGCTTTAAATCTAAATATCTTCTTGTGCTCTCTTTATCCTTGCCCTTTAAAAATATTTTCATAGAGAGCATAATTCTTTTAAGGCAAACTTATAATCAACCATAACAATATTATAAGTAAATTTTTATTTTGAATTTGCTATTTTTTATGTAATAAAATATCTATTTAGAATTTTTTTTTAAATGAAAAATTTGTAGATCACATTAATTTTTATTTTTTGGTATCCAAAGTTTTTTTTTTTTCAAAATGTACATTTACATATGTATCTTGAGATTTCAAAGTTTTAGCAATTTAAAATATAGTTTTTAAATCCTAGCTAAGATGTTGGAGTCTCAAACATCTAAATAGAAATATTTTTTGAAAAAGTTTTAAATATTAATGTTGTAACCTAGTGATGAAAACGAATTGAGCTGTTCACAAGTATCTCGGACTTAAACTCGTTTAAGCTCGACTCGAACTCGAGTCTTGTTAAGCTTGAGTCAAATTTGAGCACTGATTCAAGCTCGTGTAATTAAACGAGCTGAGTCTGAATATCGTGTTACTCGGCTCGTTATGTTCGCGAAGTCTAAACGAGTTTTCATAGTTGATTCAAAATTTTTTATAATAATATTATTTAAATGGATTGACCTCGATGTCGACTCAAGCTCGATCTAATTGATGCAATCAATCCGAGCCCAAGTGGAGCTCAGCTTGGTTCGACTCGAGTTCGGCTTAGTTGATACAACGAGCCGAGCCAAGTCGAGTCAAGCTCAAGTTTGAGATTTTTCGAGTCAAACCGATTTCGAGCTCATCCTCTGAAGTTCGTCGAGCTCGAAACTAATTGAGCTAAGCTTGAATTTAGTGGTGTTCGGGCTCGTTTTTTTTCCCCATTATAAATTTTTAGTTTTGCCCCCGTACGATGCATGGATACAGATTATAAATATAAATAATTCTAATTAAAATTTTTATATTTTATATTTTTAATTATAGATAAATTAATAATTATGTAATTAAAAATATTATATTTATATATTATAATAGTAAAAATAAATACCATATGACATACATATGTATTATTTGAGATGCATCCTGCTGTCACCATCTAGCAGATGTTGGTTATGTTGTCAATTGGGTAAAACCCCAATCGGCCCCAATCAATGTGGGCCCAACAAAGACCCAATATATATATATATATATATATATATATATATATATATATATATATATAAAGGTTATTATCAGATCGAGCTGAGAATAACGTTCACAAGCTAACATCTCAGCTGTTGATCTCCTTGATCTAACGGCTGAAATTTAATTTTACACTTAACGGAATAACGATTCATGCACTTAAGTATTTAACAGCGCCATTAAGTGTTAAAATTAAATTTCAGCTGTTAGATCAAGTAGATCAACGGCTGAGATATTAGCTTACCAAAGACTATTCTCAGCTCAACCTGAGAATAGCCTTTCTCTCTCTCTCTCTCTCTCTCTCTCTCTCTCTCTCTCTCTATATATATATATATATATATATATATATATATATATATATATATATATATATATATATATATATATATTAAAAATAGTTATTATTTTTAAAAATTATTGTATTTTATTAATTTAATTATAGATAGTTCATATTTTTAAACTTAATTATATAAATACCATATATTTTTTAATGATATAAAAATAAATAACAAATGACACATCGGAGGTTATTTAAGATGTCAAGTGGCTCAATAACTTTGACCATCTATTTTTATATATTTATATATTTTATTATATATGAAATATTAACGTATTTTTCTATTAACCTTTTAAATTCATTAAAATTATTATAATATATTTTTTATATAAATAATTTATTTTTTAAAATAATTACTTTTACAAAGATATATATATATATATATATATATATATATATATAATATATATATATATATAATTTTTTATTAATACATTGAATGCAGTCAGTATGCATTGAATGATAAGTTATATTAATAGTGTGATTAATTAAACTTGCCACATGTCATATAGTAAGATAATAGAGATGCCATGTGTCATATTATAAGTTATTAGAAGTGCCATATGGCGTTCAATTATTTTGATACCAAATTTTTTATATATATGTATGTATCTATAAGTTATTGAAATTGCCACGTGGCGCTCAATTACTTTGATATCCGACTTTCTATACATGTATATAGATTAAAATCAATTTTTTGTATTTTTAAATCTTCTCAAAAAATTACTTATATAATTGTGAAAAATATTTATAATATAAATTTTGCGACATCAGTAGATTTGTAAATGGTTTTGAATCTAGTGGCTGATTTATAAATAGGTATACAATCAGGAATTGATATGCAGATTTCAGATTTCCCTTCTTTTAAAATAAGTATACTTCCAAAAAAAATAGTGTAGTTTTAACATAGAGAAAGGTTATTTTATAAAAAACTATAATTTTAGCAAATGGAAAGTGAAAGTCTATTATTTATTTAATTATGTAATTTGAGCATTTAGATCCTTACTTAGAAGTTTTTTTGTTCTGTAACTAAATATTTTCCAAAAGACTGCCTCCTATCACTATGCGCTCATAATCATACCACAAGACATGTATTTGATAGTTGAATTAGTTAGCAATAATAACTGAATTGTTAGTTATTAACTAGATTTATATTGTAGGGTGCACCAATGCTAGTCAGATATATAAATATTTAAAATTTATTAATTTTTGTATAAATTTATACTTATTTTTATTAAAATTTTATTTTATTTTTAAATATATTATTAGAGTAAGAAAAAAATATTATATGACATATATAGAAATTATTTGAGGAATAATGTAAAATTTTGGTACTATTATTTTGATACATGCGCGCGCGCGCGCACACACACACACACACATATATATATATATATATATATATATAATATATATATATATATATTACTTTTTATAAATTATTATTTTGATTAGTATTTATATTTTATATTTTTTAAATAAGTTATATTACTATAATTCCTACTAAAATTTAATTTTATACATAATGATGTCATACATCTATTCACTTAGTATCTTTTACTTAAAAAAATTCAAAGAGCAATGATTTGACAATATTAGCAGTGAACTTTGTAGAGGTGCACATTTACCTAAATAATATATTAAAATTTGAAAAATAAATAGAATAATTATATATCAGTTATTTATTTCAACAGTCGCGCGATTCGGTCTCTTAAAATATAAAAATGCGCAATTGTGGCGGCGCGCGGATGCCGTCATGTCGGCGCAAAAATAAATTTCGAAGACTGATATTCGTAAATTGTTTGAATTGGGAGGCTGATTTGCAATTATCCCAAAATAAATTGATTTGAATAATTGATATAAAGACATTCTACATTGTATTGCCTTCTTTCGATTTATAAAATACATTAAAAAATGTATCTCAAGATACGTGTTATATATAATTTTAAAGGCGTGTTATATATAATTTTAAAGGCAGAGGAATTCATGGACATATTTGGTACATGAAGTTGGTGAGATTATTAGAAAATATAACAAATATTCTGAAGAGTTAAATTTGTGTGATAACTTCTCACATATTTAGAATAAAAATAAAAAATAGAAGCCACAAAGAAATAAATAGCATATGTATTAAAACATATAAAATTCGATGATCAAAATTATTGTACCATATATTGCCACAAATAACTTTTAGGTGTGGATATGGTCTTGATTCTTATTTCAAAAAAAAAAAAAATGCAGCATTGACATTACTCAATAAGAATTCTAAAAGTCATTAATTAATTAAAAAAGTTGAAAATGTAACATTAAAATTAAATAAGATATAATTTTTTAATAAAAATATTAACTAGTTTATATAATATATATATTAACGTAAATTTTTTAAATTAAATTATAATAATAAAAATTTTCTAGCATTCATGTCTTACATGAATGCAAAACTAATATTTGGTAGCTATAATTTAATAATATAAAATTAACTATTATTGGTTCAGTTGATTAGCAGTAAAATACTAAAATGAGATTATGGCATGTTTTTTATAAATGATAACTTAGCTTTTTAAATTAATACGTACCATTTCTGATCGAATTATACGATATAAATCGAACTCGTTGGTCAAACTAAAAGAAAAGAATATAAAATTATTATGAAAGAAATAGCTGAATATGGTTTGCAATAAATGATACATTATGAGCATTTACAGTTGGCATAACAAAATAAATCATACAATTTTAAATTTAAATACTTTTATTTATTATAAATTTATGATTAATGCATGGTATAAAACTAGTTGATAAGTGAACCGTGAACGCACCAGTCGAGCTATAGCTGCGACAAAAGAGTCAGAAGCAAAGAGAACAACTCCGACCATGGAACAGTATAAACTATGCAATCACAGTCGCACATTTCGTCACAACTCCAGTATACAAAGATTCCATTGCCGGCGCTGCCCAACTCCTCTGATCCCTGCAAATTTCAGTGATTGCCCATCAGGCGATGGTCTGAGAGCTCGCGTCTCCCCGATTCGAGATGATTATTGCTGGGTTCTCACAGTCTAAAGGAGATGGTTAGAAGTTTTTGTCTACTTTGGATTTACTTATTGAGATCCTTTTAGTCGAGATCGTATTATCTATTGAATATGATTTTCGATTTGGTTTGGTCAATGTGTCGCTGTTCTGTGCTGTCGCCAATCGAGATCAGTGGTGGTTGCAACGAGTAGGAATGTGGGATGAGATAGTGTTATTGGGAGTGATTTTAAGGATTAGTCAGGGAGGGTTGTTTGTAGGTTCTGTTTTGGTCTGTGGCCATGGATATTTACTTATCATGTGCGAAGCTGCTTTGACACCGTGATTAGTTAATTTAGTTTATACCTTAATTGAATTATACCACATCATTTTCGATAAAATGATTATGAGTTGAACATTGTTTTGAAGGAACCGGTCGACGGCTTCATTAAGTAATGTTTCAATATTATGTTTCGGTTGGTGGGACATGGGTGCCACCAGTGGGTTTCTCTGGTACAATGATCGCACAAAAGTGGACTGGTTTGCAGAGTTTTTTCATGATAATTCAAACAAAACGTGTCAACATCATTTAAGAATGAGCTCCCTACCATTTTCCAACTTGATGTAAACTAAACTTGTTCCTTACATGCCTTTATAAATGCACTTGCGCTCTTAAACTTTTTTGAATTTTCCCGCACTGCTTACTGGTACTTACAGCTCATGCAAAAGTACTAGGAATCTAAGATGCCGGTACTTACAACTCATGCAAAAGTACTAGGAATCTAAGATGCTTTTTTGGGAGTCGCCAATTCGGAAACGTCATGTTCATACTATCTTCATGTATGCTTGGTGGATCTTTTTTTTTTCTTATTTTTTGCGAAGATTACTTAAGTAGTTCCACTTTCATAACATGGCCATCGAGTTTGATGCATTCATGTACTTGAACACAAAACTGGGAGGTGCCCTAACTGCAACATCATAAACAAAGACTAAAATGTTTAGTGCATGTTAGTTTCCCATGAATCAATCAAGTAGAACTAGGATTCAAATCCTAGGTTCGTAATCCTCTATCACATCCATGTAGCACCAATCCAAATATGATATGTATCATAATCATATCATCATACTCTAATATTTATATGCTAGTTAGATGAATATAGTACCTAACAGACTATGTTCATGTTCTGTTCTGTTGCATTATTAGCTTGTCATTACATGAATATAGTACCTAACAGACTAAGCCCCATTGGATATGTTGTTGGTTAGTATTAGTCGAAGAATAAAATAATGATAAGCTGCGTACCTTGATTGTTCCTGATCAAATTAGCAGTTGTGAATGAGTTAGCTCTTACAGTTCCAATAGCTAACTTGCTGTGGTTGACAATGTTTCTCGATGTTACTTATGGTGCAAACTTCAGTAGTCGCCATATATTTATGATTTTGTTTAGTATTACTATCTTGAAAGTCAGTATCTGTTTACACTGTCTTAGAAGTGCATACTATTTGCTAGAAGACTTTGATTTTGATCTATCTTCCTAGATTTAAAATCCTCTATGCTGGCAGTGAAATGGTAGAGACTCTAGGTTTTAAATCCTTGAATCCTTCATTGCTGGCTTCTCTGTTCCAGAAGTGCAAAATATTGCTACATCCTATTAACTTGTAGTCGAGCCACTAGATTTATGTTACAACATTTCAAATTTACATTTGTTAATACCTACAGAAACATGAAGAAACTTCGGAAGCCTAAACCATGGAAGCATAGTGTACCTATCACGAGGGAACAACTCCAATGAATGCGTGCAGAATTTTGGAATACCACACTTCACTATGGTGGTAAGAAAAGGTAACAGGGAAATTAAGTTTCTATAGACAACGAATAATTCTGGCGTTGATGACGGAAAGGTTTAGCATATTACTTATGCTTATATTAGCATTTTATGTCTTGATAGAAATCTGCAGGTTATGATGAGCAAGCAAAATATTATGCTATTGATTAAAAATGTCATGTCCTTTATTAATTGCATAATAGGAGTGTGCATGGCATCATGCTTTAGTTTCATATACTCTTTCTACTAAATAAATGAGTATCAAATATTTATTTTCTTTTCTTGTTCCATTGGAGACAGTTTTTTTATATGATGGAGAGTAGGTCATGCAGCTCTTTTAGATAACAAAAACCGGTTTCCTTTCCGACTCAGAAGATTTCATGAGTTGACTTGTATGCAATCATATTTTATCAGAACTCTGGGATGCTCTCATAGCTACAACTGAGGCCAATTTAATTCTTGCAGAAGCTATAGCTCAGTCAAGGCATTATTGTTTCTAGTGCTGATATGTTGGTTTTTCATGACAAACGAGGTAAAGATGCGTATTCTCTTTTCCTTCTTCGTTTTAATGTTCATCCAATTGTCGTGTGGACGGTGCAAAATATGAGTTGCCGAAGTATGTCACGATGAATTGACTAAACTTGGTTCGAGGTTATCTGATATTAGGAATGTATGGAGCTTGAGTTTTTTGGTGTGTAAATGACTGTACATTCTAGAACCCAATGCTCTTACTTCTTACTAGCCTTGAACAGGTGCTTTTACTCGGAGGAAAATGCTGCTTCCCCCAAATGCACTTTTACTCAATGGTTAGTTACTCTGACAGAGAAGCATGCTAGTGCTTTCCCAAAGGTAAACTAGTAGAGTGCTTCTTTTTTCTTTTTAATTTCTGGAAAATAGGCATAGTCCACATTTCAACGTAAATATACTGAATAGAAGACTATTTGGATCTGATATCCAGAAGAAATCTCTCGTCGCACGTTACTATCAGCGTTCGCCTAATAAGGACCTCAAATCGATGGGCTGGGGATTCGAAGCTGGATGGAGAGGGTTCTTGTGCCCTTGTCCATCTGCTGCGACACTCCGCCGCCTCTAGTAGAGTGCCGATTCCTCTAATTGCTTGGGCAAATTATTCTGCCCAATCTTTTGTCTTTTAAGTGATAAGATGGTAAAGAAAACTCTTATGTAATCCAAACGTTCATGTCTTATATTGTAGCTTTACTTTAAGAGATTTTCCCATTTTGATTGCAGTGGTTCTGAATGTTGAGCATAAGCTCATAATTTATCGCGGGCTAATGAAATATTGTATTTTACTAATGAAATAGTGTATTTAATGGCTTTACCAAAATTTGATGAGCTCAAGGAGGCTGAGCTTTTAGTTAAAAATTGAGCCTTAAAAAGTTCTTGCACGGTGAGTTTGATAAGCTTCGCCCGGCAGGCCAAGCTTGTCAAGATTGTTGAACATAAACTTATTCTGCTTATTTAAAAAGTTTCATAATAAAAAATTACACTCCAATGGTACTAGAATCTTGATTTTAAGTCTATCATTCACTTATATGTATTGAATTGGGTCGTATATAAGCTTGAGCACTGCTCGGCCTATAGTCGAGATGTATCTGATTTATTTATGGCTTAAAATTTAAATTTGTTACCTTCTGGATAGAACATTTAAGGCTTAACCTATTGGATCAATATATTTAAAAAAAAAAAAAAGAAATCTGAAATGTCGTGAGATTAGACTTGGCTAATGATTATTTGCAAGTCTTACTGGTTGTGTGACTCTCTATCTCTTTATACCACTAGTTTCTATGGGCATGGATTTTTTTTTTTATCCCAGAATTTTTTTTAATATTTTTTATTGATGGTCCATTTTAATTCAATTAAATTTGATGGCTCAGATTAAAAGATGTTTATAAAAATAAATACATTTTTTTTATAACTGTTTGACTGATTTTTTTTTATAATTTTATATAGTAAGTTATTATGTTTTTATAATTTTTAATCTAAATTATTAAATTTTAGTTAATTAATTGTGACTATTTAATAAAAAATAATTGATAGAGAGAATGTATGCGCAGATCGTACGGAGTCTTCACACCGTAGGTATAACACCCAGTAGAGACAGGTCGGTAGATAGAAACTTGTGAGAGATTTAAAAATATTCATATATTATGCTTGCAAGATTGGATTGGACCGCATTGGCGTTTGTAAGTAATTAGAGCGGTGGTCCGGAATCCAATGCAGGGGAATCTGGGACAGTCAATCGTGTCACCTCATGCTCGCCATACATGCGGCCAAGTACATCCATCCCTTCCCTATAATACCTCGTGGTTCCCCCACCCCACCTCTACTATTTTATAAGCCAGTGGGAGTGGGACTGACTCATGGTAAGACTCCTGGTAGGATAGAAACTGTAGCAAGCACGATGCTGATCTGTCGTCGTCGACGGGATCGCCCGCTCCTTGACGTAGATGTGGAGGCGAAATCCTGCATCTTCTCAAGAATGAATTGGGCAATCGTTGAAAAACATGAGAATTAGGAGATTTTGGGAGTGGATTGAGATTTTGGGCGAGGTTCGAGTCCTTGTTGGGAATGGAGGAATTGGTTGCTGCTCATGATTGTGATTTGTGTGCTAGTTGCTTATTACGAGGGAGGTTTAACAATGGATACGGCATGCGCGTGGTGTGATGCTATAGTTGTACTGGAGGGAGATGTGATCTACAGGAACACATGACGCCGTTGATTTTTTGAGATTGACGTTTACGTTTTTTGTTAAGACCGTTTTTGGGTCCAACCCCAACTTAATCAAATTATCCAATTTTCTCTATATTCGAACCCGAACATGACACGTGACGCCGTGTGATTTTTTGAGATTGACGTTTACGTGTTTTGTTAAGACCGTTTTTGGGTCCAACCCCAACTTAATCAAATTATCCAATTTTCTCTATATTCGAACCTGAACATAACCGAATCCAAAATTTGGATTCAGTTCCTGATTGGTTCAATTTTCAAGTTAATTTGAATAATATTTAACTAATAGAAATAACAGATTGAAGGGGTGTGATTTAGTAGGATGACAGTCACAGCCATCCCTATCTTTTTTTTTTAATGTTGATACTATCTCCCGCTAGTCCATTTTATTCAATTATTTATTATTTTTGCAAAATAAATGATAATAAAATTTTTCAGCTAGATGTCAAAATTTTACAACATGATATTGTGATATAATATTAGAATTTACGGGTTGAGTAAGTTATTGAGAATCAAAGTAAAGATATTTTGCAACCTTAACTTGGTGTCGTCCATATTAAAACTTTTAGTAGTTGCCTCAAATTTATATATAGGTATTACAAACTGGTGAAGAAATTATAATTTTGGAACTTAAAGCAATATAATAAACCATCACAAAAAGAAAAATTCCACGTGAAATCCAACATCTTCTAGTCACGTGGCGACAAAATCATTATCTCGTCATCTTGACCGTCCAATCATTCCCATATTTTAACAATTACAAAAGGAAATTACCCTGGTTGGTGAGTAATTAATTCCCCTCATCTAGATTCTAGAAATAGAATAAAGGGGCCAAAAGCGTAATGATACAAAGCATTATTTGGAAACAAATAAGGTACGATAGATTAGACTACATTCCATTTCCACCAACTTTAATTTCAATTTTTGTACCTTTTAACTGCGTCTACATTGCTACTTATACAGTAATTCCTACAGTAAAATTAGATTAAAATTTTATTCTAAAATTTAATTATTTGAAATATTTCTATTTTATATCCTTAACAAAATTAATTTATAGTTTAAAATTAACTTCAAAACTATTTTTTTAAAAAAAGTACTAGGTGAAATTCGTAGAGTAAATACGTAGATTAGCAGATTTGTGGGTATACGCTGCACGCTTCGTTGGTATCAGCGAGTTCCCTCTTCTCTGCAACTCTCTTTCACTTCTCCCTCCAACTTTTTGCTAAAAAAAGTTTAAGTCTTCTTCCTCACCGGCTTCATGTGACCACCGCCCGTCGGAATCCTCACGGCAACCACGCCAAACAGTTTAGGTGAGTGTCGTGGGTTTGGAGACTCTCTCTCTCTCTCTCTACTTCTCTAGCTCGATAGTTGTCAGTTTCTCGGAGATTTTTTTACCTGTAAGGTGTGAATCTGAAAGCATTCCGAGGTCTTTGTTCTTGATTAAAGTTGTTGTTTTACTCAATTATTTAGCTCTTGTGGTACTTATTTTACTACTGGGTCTTCTCTTCTTTTTTTTTTTTTTCCTTTTTCTTTTGTGATGATGTTTTAGGAAGTGCTTAGCTGTTCTAAATTTGATAATTTAAGTTGGTTTTCTGGTGTTTAATTATTGATGCTAGAGATTTTTGCTTCTGTGCGGCACATTGTTGTAGTACAATAGAATACCTTAATTATCTTTTTTTTCTTTATCCATGCTGCTCAACTGGCCTTCTGGAATCTTCAGGAACTTATTTGTCGCAAAGAGTCATAATCTCAGCTATTATCAGAATAGTCTCTATACAAAGTTGGATTGTTTTTACAAATTTATAAATATGGTTTGTGGAAATTACCGTGCTTGCTGTTAGAGAAGTTGTTAAGCTCAGTGAAATGGAAAAGCGAACGGGGTGCTTGTTGTGCATTCACAATGTGTTTGCGGGAATTCGTCAACGATTTTGTTGATTTTGTGATTCCCGATTTCTGTTTCAAGACACTATAATGTCCAGGAGAAGGTTTCGGAGAGATGATGGAAGTGCCATCAACTTTCATCTCAGAGATGAACGCAGCGCCATCAGCGACCACCTTCGGACTCACGTGCACCTGACCAACTTTATTCATTTGAGAAACCACATGCATAGACCTAGCCCTATCCTGGGAGAGAGGCCCTTGATTAGGGACCTCGTAGACCTCCAGAGGTCAAGGTCCTTGAGAGATCCCTCAACTAGTCCTTCCTCTTGGATCTCTCCTTCAATGGTTAATCTTCGAACTAGGTGCAATGTGAAAGCTAGCACATTACTGAATGGTTATGCAAGCTCAGTTCATGATCCACGCATTAATTTTTCAAGTGTTGATGTAAATCAGCCTTTTAATGCGAATATCAAAGGATTTCTCGATACTAAAGAGAATAAAATAGAAGAACCCAGCAGCAGTAAGAATCCTCCAAAAAGAGAGAAGGTATCCAGAATGGGTAAAAATGGAACAGATTTCCACCAGAAGACTCTTTCTGAGCAGTTGGAAAAAGCTCCAAATCCTGCCGAGGAAGAGAGCGGGCAGGCTTGTCATGCTTATATCCACAGAAACAAGAACGTAGTCGAAAGAATCTGTGAGGATCCAGAAGCAAGCAGTCATGGTAATCATGGTAGACTGAGAAAGAAAAAGAAGTATAGGTTAAGAGGCACAAGGCGCCGCGGAGGCAAAGCTTCTAGAACTTGTCATGATCTATCTAAGAATGTTGAGGCTGAGGATTCTCATGAACCTGTAAATGGATGTGGAATTCCATGGAACTGGTCAAGAATTCATCATAGAGGGAAAGTTTTTCTTGACAAGGCGGGAAGAAGTTTGACTTGTGGTTTGTCTGATCCAAAACTTAGGAAATCTGAGGAGAAATTACCTACTTCTCAAAGCGATAAAGATGTTTCGAGTAAAACAATTGCTTTAAATCCTGTGAGCCCATCTCCTGATTCTGATTCAGAGTCACTTCCGTTACTCGAAGTATCGGGATCTCACGAAAAAATTGAAAATGATGTAACGGAAGACGATTATTCGGGAGAGCTTGGAATTTTCTCCAACCACTCAGCAAGGAATGAACATGGCTTGGAGCTCGAGTCTCGAGGATCAAGTCATCGAAATAGAAGCAGAAGGGATCATCATCATTGGAGACATCGTAGTTTGACGCAGAAATACACTCCAAAAACTTTTAAGGATCTAGTCGGCCAAAACTTGGTCGTTCAAGCTCTTTCTAATGCTGCTATGAGAAGAAGAGTAGGCCTGATTTATGTCTTCTACGGACACGGTGGAACGGGGAAGACCTCGTGTGCACGTGTCTTTGCAAAAGCTTTGAATTGTCAATCATTGGACTTTCCTAAACCCTGTGATGCATGTCCCTCATGCATCTCGCATAACCTTGGCAAGAGCCGAAATATGATAGAGATCGGAGAAGTTGGTAACTTTGATTTTGAGAGCATTATGGATGTTCTAGACAATGTGGTCTCATCCCCAGTAAAATCTCAGTACAGAGTTTTCATAATTGATGATTGTGATTCCTTATCCCATGATTCTTGGAGCTTCATTTTGAAGGTCATTGACCATGCACCAAGGCATGTCGTCTTTGTCCTCATAAGCACAAATCTTGAGAATTTGCCTCATATGATCATTTCTAGGTGCCAGAAGTTCTTTTTCCCTAAATTAAAGGATTCAGATATTGTCTTTACGTTGCAAAGGATTGCAACTAGTGAAGGCCTAGAAATTGACACGGACGCTTTGAAACTCGTCGCTTCAAGATCAGATGGATCTTTGAGAGATGCATTGATGACCCTTGATCAGCTTAGCTTGCTGGGGCGGCGAGTCTCTCTTTCTGTAGTTCAGGAACTGGTAAACTTCCTACTGTTCATCTATTTTCACATGCTCTCTTTCAAATTGCCGCTTAGTGATTGTTTCGGGACTCTCCCAAAGCTCACTCGTCTGTCTCATTTTCTGTTTTGAGCTTACTAAGTCTATACCGCACACTGGTGAATGTTTTGTGGTGTTTTCTACTTTCTCACTACTTACTCGCCTTTTGTATTTGCATAATATACTTTCTATTTTTTGCAAAATGTATTTACAAGGTTTGTAAACAAAAGCAACCAGCAGACTTTTGCACTACATAGGTAAACAATGAGAACAATGACACTAAAGCCTTTTATCCAACTAGGTTTGGTCGGATTAATGGACTCTTCCCCTACTTCCTCTCTTAATAGGCTCGTTTAGTGCCATACATATTCTAACTGGCGAATTGAGGGGTTGCCATTTTACACGTTCAAACTAAAATAATTTTCTCTCATCTTGCTCTGTATTTGTGCAACTACTTTTTCTCTAGTCAAATCAATTAAGATATGATCCTTAATCGTGTGTCCACATATTAGCTATAATAATTGCTTCGTTATTTGGTATTGCATTCTTACCCTACATAGGCTTAGTTTCATTATAATTTATCTACAGATATGTTCTTTTGATAACCCAGAGGGTGAGGAATCATATGCATAGAAGCAAACTTCATTTCTTAATCAGGGGTTATTCTTTGCTTAGAAAAATGAAGACGGAAATGATTTCGAAACAGGTGTATGTATGCTATGAATATCAGACTCTTATTGGGGAAAAACATGATTACCGCTTTTGAATAAGTACTAAATTTAGCAAACTTTGCAAATTTATTGTGAATTGTGAAATAAAACCCAGAATGGTTCTATGTTTTCAGAAGCAGATGCCAAAATTAGTGTTACTGCATTGCATGTTTCTATTGGTTGATGTATTGCGTCTTACTAAGAATTAGTTAAAAGGATGGAGTTCTAAGACCCGTATACATACCCATTGGTGAGGTATTCTTATGTCTGAAGGAAATTCGTTTTTCAAATGAATTATTCTCCAGACCTGTTATCTTGATTTTTGTGCAGCAGTTTTGGTTCCATCAATAACAGATGGTCCTGCTATTTCAGGTAGGCCTTGCATCCGACGAGAAATTGGTGGATCTGCTTGATTTGGCACTATCTGCTGATGCTGTCAATACTGTGAGGATGTTAAGAGAAATTATAGAAACTGGAGTAGAACCACTGGCCTTAATGTCACAACTTGCTACGATAATCACCGACATTCTTGCTGGTAGCTATGTTTTCACACAAGAAAAAGTGCGACGGAAGTTTTTCCGTCGAAAGAGATGTGAGTTAGTAAAATTCTGGTTTGATATTTCCTTTTCACATTTTTTAACTTATAGGTTATACTTATTATGCATAAATCTTTCCTTGACTATTCTGCTTGACTGTTTACCCCTATGTTTTCGTAATTTTTGCCTTATGGTTTTTATGTATTTATTTATTTTTGTGATTCAGTAATATTTAGTTTTTCCTTGATTTTAGTATCCAAGGAAGATGCAGAGAAACTGCGCCACGCGCTAAAGTCACTTGCCGAAGCAGAGAAACAGCTACGTTCATCAAATGATAAATCAACTTGGCTTACTGCAGCCTTGCTTCAACTTGCTCCAGATCAACTGTATATGAATCAATGTTCACCTGAGTCCACTAGTAATAGTCATAGTTCAACGGCCATGAATGATACAATCGATAGAGAAATACTAAGGAACTCCACGAATATGCCAGATGATATGCATAATGGCGAAAGACCTCTATCCAGAAAAATTGGGATAAACAAAAATAGCAATCGACTTCGAAGTGATGCGACACATGGGAAGAACAAAACCAGCAATACGCATCTGAGATCGTCTCCTGGAGCTATCAAAGCAATTGGTGTTGGAAAAACTCAGACAAGCAGAGAAAAGATATGGTGGGCTGTTCTAGAGAATCTTCAATCTGATGCACTTAAACAGTTTTTGTATCAAGAGGGAAAGCTTATTTCTGTCAGCAGAGGTTCGGGTAAATATCTTTTTTCCCAAGCTACATAGTGTATTCTTTTCTTTGAAGAGTAATGCTAGCAACCCCCACAATTTCACCCATAAATCCACCAAAACGCTTTTTTCAACAAGGAGAAACGCGTTTCTAAGGGGGAGTGGTGCGATTCACGGGGTAGGGTGGGGTGTAGCACGATTCCCGAGGAATTTTTCTTTTTTTTTGCCTTGGGTGAAATCTTGGGTGATTTGTGGGGGTGACAAGCTTTATTCTTCTTGTTATTAACTTCTTTTCTATCTGATGTTGAATTCATGCTATTGTCGTCCTATTTTTATCTAGCTCTATCCGTACAGTTGATGTTCGCCTCCGACGCAAGCAAATCCAAAGCTGAAAAATATAAGGAACATATTTCACAAGCATTTGAACATGTCTTAGGCTCCGCCGTAGTAGTTAAGATGACTTTTGGACATACTAGTTTCAAAGACAATGCAGCTATGGAAAGTGGCTCATCGCAAGTGCAAAAGTTGTATTTCGATGCATATGTTAATCCGAAAGATGAAATAATTGAAGTGCCAGCTTCTCCTGAAGCGCATAAGCAAGTTCAACGGAGAGCAAATCCTGCAGATTATAATAAACAATCATTGGACAATGGATGTGTAGAAGAAGCCTCATGTTTACAGCAGCAAAGAAAAGAAAGTGGAGAACCTTCTAGAAGGCAAAGCTTGGTTAAAGGCAAAGTATCCCTTGCACGTGTTATACAACAACATGCAGAAGGTTGCAAACAAAGTAATTGGTCTAAGCGCAAGGCTATATCAATTGCCGAAAAGCTTGAGCAAGAAAACTTGTAAGTTTAAGTGGCTTTTTTTTTTTTGAAATTCTCTTATAATTATTGCTTTAGCAAACATTCTGAAAAAAAGGGATTATAACATAACTTAATTGCTGTTCTAGAGCTTAGGTTATACTAAAGAATTTTCATATCGCAAGGAAAATCTGACTAGAATCTTAAGAACATGGAAGATGATGTATCATTGACTTGATGCTTGATCTAATGACCCCTCCAATTCCAATAATAATAAAACAGGAGAATTTGTAAGGTTCACATAGATTTACCATTTAGTTTTTTAAGCTATATGAAGCTATTAATGCACTTTTTGACAAAAAGAATGTGTATAAAATCGTTTAAATCACAAATTGATTGTAGGTGTAACCTAGAGCAACCATGAAACAGTTATTTACTAGATTAAAGAATTTCACTTCAAGAATTATGCTTGATTTCCTTTGAAAGCAGATCTTTGCATGCGATGGTGATGATGCACAAGAGCTCAAATAAATTGCCTATAGTACTTTAATTTTTCATATTTTCCAATATAGCAACTTGATGTTTGCACTAATATGATAGTTTTACTGATATTACAGGAGGCTGGAACCCAGATCAAGAAGCTTACTCTGCTGGAGATCTTCGAGAGTGAGCAGGCGAAAGGTAAATAACATATATAATATGATTCTATCATATTATATAAATGATAGATCTTTATTATAATATGATTGGATGAAGATTATATAAGACTGCGACTGCCTATATAGAAGTCTTTTAGTTGGAAATATTAATAATTCCTTATCATACTAATACCTATTATATCTAACAGAAAAAAAAGCAACTAATCAGTTAATTTCATGCCTTGTCAATTTAATTTCTTCTATGAGTTCCCAGGTTTATGAAAAATTCATATGAGCATATTTAGAAAGTATTGTCTATTGACACTTTCTATCTGCAGCTACCACATCTGAAAATCAGGACGCGACGATCTCGTGCTCTGTTGAGATTCATGACCTGTGGAAGATGCATATATGCTACACCAAGATAAGTTTCTTCATCCTTCACTATTCAACTAATGTAACTGTCTTACATTTTTCATTTCTTCTTTACAATCTGTAACTGGTTAGGTTTAGAGGGATATTTAAATTCCTGCAATTGAGGAAATTGATGTCTTTATATTCACATTCTTTTGCAAAAAGTTCACAGAATTTCACTGCTTTTCCTTGTTCAACTGCAAGAAGTAGGTCCTATTGAAACTTTCTTTTTTTGAGATTATCGTGTAAAAACTATATACTTTACCGGCTTAAAATATTTTTAAATAGATATTTTAAATTTTAGTAAGTTAAAATTAATCCTTTAACTCATAAAAAATTTGGAACCTTAAAATATTTTTTTAAAAGTATATTTTCAAAAAATAAATATAGTTTTTTTTAATGTGCGTTATAATTTTTTTATAATTGTTTTCTAAATATATATTTTAAATGTCAAAAGTAAAGAATTGTAAATGAAGGTTTATTTGATAAACTGATATCCAACTCAGTAACCGCTACGGGTGGCTCCAGCCTGTTATCCGGCCCTTCATCCGCTGCATCCACGATCTACGTTCAACTTTTAATGACTTTTGATAGTCACCCAATGATCAATTATTAAATTTTAATTTATATTATTGAACTAATGTTGGTTGAGTTGGTAAATATTATTCTTATTCTTATATTTTCGATTGCGCATAATCTTAGCAGCCTTAATGCAGTGTAAATCTCTTTCTTCTAAGACAAGTTATGTAGTCTGAACTATAATAATTCAGATTCAATTCTCAACTATTATTTTTTAAAATATTTATAGGATGGTTGCTGAGTTGAATGGCTAACTATCCTCCTTGTATTACCGATACGAATAACTAGCTTTCAAGTCATGTTTTCTTAGATTCGGTCTTACTAGAATAATTATAAAATATGATAAATAAATCAATTTTAATTATATAATTATTAGAGATTCTTGATGGCTTTGATACGTACAAAACGCACATGAAAGTAGACTTAGTCTCTAGGAAATACGAATATGTCGAAATTTCGTCATGTGCAGTATCGAACATAGATATGCTGTGGACACGGTCGGATAAGTCTCGAACACGTAAAAGAAGTATCTGAAAATTTAAAAAAAAAAAAGAATTCAAACACGCGCAATAGAAATGTCTGGCAACGTGTTTGAATTTTAATTTTTTTTAAAGAAAACTTATTAGTGTTAAAAAATAAAATATTATATAATACTAATAATAAATAAATAATAATATATTTATTTATTTAAATATTACATTTTTTATTTTTATTGATAAAATTAGACTTCTATTATTAAACACGTAAAAAAAAAAGTAAAATATTATATTATATATAATTTTAATTATTAAACGTTACAAAAAATTTAAAATTTTAATATAAATTATTTATATTTTTTATTTATTGTGATCTTTTAAAAAAAAATTATAATGTTTCTTATATGTACCATATCTCCGTATCTATGTCCATGTCTTCTAACTTAGTCCGCAAGGCACTCCGTAGGCTCTGAAAGAGTGGATGTACCCACTAACTGAACGATGTTTTTAGAACTGAATCTACACCCACTGTAAAAAGAGAACTACAAGTGTGAATTCACCCCAATACAAACCACACATGTTTATAAAAATAGGTACAGTACATATTTCGTTACAATATATGATTTATTGCATTGGCTTTGTCGATGGCCCGATGAATGGTATTTTTTAAAGAAAAAACAAATATCTACAGAACTACTGTTTTTCCGACGAACTAATTCCTATTTTCAATACATCAGCTCATGTTTCAGTCTTACCAGTTAAAACTAGCTAGTTCGTGCGATCAATTATGGGCATGCTCTTCTTTGCTAATAATACAACAACAAAGCCACCACCGGGCAGGACCGGCTAAACTAAGCAATGCAAATCATCCAAAAAAAAAAAAAAAGGAAAAAACAAAACTTTAACCAGCTGCTGCTGCAAAGCAGCTGTTATACAAACTAATCTTTTGAGGATGTAATATTACATGCGCAATAAATGGAATTTGTAAGCAAAAGATTGGAAAATTACGTGCCAGAATACAATGCAAACTGAGGAATTAGGCTACAAGAACCACCAAAAGAATTCAAAATTCCTTAAAAAGCAATGCTGAAGACGAAATGTTCAACAAGTCACCAGCATGTCAAGTTAAAAGAATTGTCCTGAAAATAGCACCAGTTAAGTGCCGAAGAACGATACGGATGCAGATATTGTATCATCTGGCCATCTTCCCAACATGGTCCTCCAATCCTGCCCGAAAGAACAAAATAATGACAATAAATCATGGACAAATAAGAAAGCATAAAGGAGCCCACTGCACTTAGGACGACTAGCGAGGCAGCTCACCTCAGAAAGCAGAGGTCTAATAATAGAATCTCCGAGGTGCCGTCCAAAACAGTATAGGAGATTTATCGTCCTATATACCGTGGAGGATAAAATTAACCTTCGGGTATGCCTTATCCAAAAGGATAGGACTCATCGGATGTTGGAACATGGGTCAAAGCAACTTGGGTTTATCTGTTACAACTGTCGCACTCAGTGGGCTAGTTACAGGCATATTATCCCCATGCTAGTTACAACGGTCACACTCAGTTAATCTCATAGAGAAAGCATAAAGAATATATTACCTGTATCATGTGCAAGAATGTCATAACAGCAGCTTATTAAGTTGGAAAAATAACTACTTGTTCATTGTTGTTGAGAGGTAGAAGTTCCAGAAAATGGAGCAACTTGACATGAATGCCACACGAAGCGAGAGTGGAACAATCCTGTGAAGATCACATATTTAAGCACACACTGGGATTAACTAATCCATGACCATGCATTTGTTCAGATGGAGGATAAAAAGTCTAAAAGTTTGCAAAATAGGGAACATAGGAAAAGGAAAAGAAAAGCAATTAAGTGAGAGAAGCTCTTTTGCTGGAATTTTCTATCGACACCTTAATATTGCACCAGAAAATTCTCTGTAAACTGAAAGGAAAGAGCTGTCATGAGAGCAACTTAAGTTGCTAATGTACTACAATTTACCACATTGAAGACAAAGATATTAGCATATCAAAAGACGCATAAATTACTCGAATCCAAATAGTCATTAAGCTTAGGATATTATTCATGACAAGCAAGTACAATAAGTGAACAGGTAAAATTTCAAGTTCATAGTTCTAAAATTAAAATGAGACAAGTTGATAGTAGTACAAAAACCAGAATGGTTATCGGAAACACAACCCAAACCAAAGATTCTCTGCGTAGAAAATAACATGTCCCAATATAACTTGGCAAAATGAGCGAACATAGAACTAGATAATCATTCACAGGCTAACAGAGCTAATATAAGCTTAGTTTAAATGGAGATAATATCCATATAAAAAGAAAATCCTGTTTTGAATTAGAGAATATACCAGAAGTTCAGAATGCTGGCCGGAATCCAAAACCTGAATCCTGTATTAACAGTTCATAAATTCGCAAAGATCAATCAAACAATTGAGATACATATACAAGCATACAAGAGCAATTACCATATATAAGTGTTGGAAGTGCATCCTTTTGATACTTTCCAGGAAGCTCAGACAGCTTCCCAAGCCACAGATTGTTCCAAGCAAAAATAATAGCAATGACACATGGACCAAGTACAATCTGGTTTAGTATAACCTGGTTCAGCATACTTAAAGTGAGCACTTTATACTAGGTAATCTGCAATTTAGCTGCACAAAAACATATAATTACCTTAGCGGACAAAGTCGTAAATGTTGGATTAGGCATGCATTGATCTAGAAACTTATACCATGCGTATGAACCTGGGCCGTATAGAAGAAAACCATACGAAGCCATGCGTAATGCACGAAGCCAATCGTAATTTGATAATAGAGTTGCTAAAAAACCCTAGTAAGAAAAATGAAATTATCATCAGTAATTAGAAATTATTACAGAAAATAAATATTCAAAAGGAAAGCAATGAGTAATGGTTGACCTCATTGTTGGAGTCCGGGAGGCGCTTAATCCAGCGGTCGCGGATTTGGGCTACGGCGTCACCGGTTAGGGTGAGAGAAGAAGCTATTGCGGCTTGCTTGAGAGGGAACCATCCGCCGGCTCCGCCCCCGCCGTTGCCGCCGTTGGAGTTGGACGAGGATCGGGGCCGCCTCCGGCGAGAGCGGAACCCGCGGTTACCGCTGGGGAAGTTCCACCAGAACCCGACGCGTCCCAACGCGTCCATTGGAGGAGGAAATTGCGGCGTCGAATGCTCGGTGCCGACGGCGACGTGGTTGCTCTAGCGAGATGATGAGCGCATTAGTTCGTTTTCCAGCTTTCTGATTCTGAACCGAGCTATGTAATAAGCTCTGCAGTGAGCTAACGAGCCGTACATTGAACAACATATATTTCTAACCATTCAAGTCACATGAGATATGCGCTGATGTGGATACCAAGTGATTGGATGGCCAGGATGCATCTGGTATGAACGCCTTGTCAGCTGACTCAGCTCGATTTTCATGGCCGCGGCTCCCCTGATGCTGTAGGAAAATGGACGAATTTTGAGATTTCATATAAAATTTTCGTCGACTTATTTGATCTATTTTTAAGCATTTTTAAAAAAACTTTTAACTAAAAAGTTATAGATTTGATGACATCTACAACTTTGTAGTTGAAACGTTTTCGAAAAAATGCCAAACTACATACCGAAATGATAATTTTAGATTTTAATCATCATTTCGGTATGTAGTTTGGCATTTTTTCGAAAAAGTTTCAACTACAAAGTTGTAGATCTCATCAAAATCTATAACTTTTTAGTTCAAAGTTTTTTTCAAAAATACTTAAAAATAGGTCAAATAAGTCGACGAAAATTTTATACGAAATCTCGAGATCCGTATTTTTACGGATCGGCCGATCTCGGCCGTCCGTTTCCACCCTGATTCGGCCGAATCAGGGGAGCCGCGCTCGATTTTCATGGCATGGTTTCAGTGAAGTGATATTACAACTATTTTGGGCCGCAAGCCCAGCACATCTTGCGACTCATTACATCTGGTGAGCGCTTGAGTTCACAATATTTTTCTAAAAAGTTTGATCCAAATATTTGTTTTTCGTACATAGGAATGTTTATCGCTACATACAAGTCAGATTAAATATATATATATAAAGTAAGCAAAAATAATCGTTTTGTAGCTAGGGTTATTTGCCGTTAACTAAGTTAAAGTTGATTTTAAGTTTAAATTAATTTTAGCATAGATAATAAATTGTAAAATTTGCATTTAACTTCTACATTTATATATATACATGTTTTTTTTAATACTGTAGCATTGCTCTCTGTAACGTGCACTGCACTCTCCGTTATCGGATTCTCCGTTACATCTAGACGGTTTGTCTGTCAGCTACTTCAGGTCAACAAAGTCAGCGACAGCTCAAAACATATCTCCGGTGCAACTTCCCGATCATGCGCGAGACCGAATTGGGAAGCGGCGATGACGGAGATCCGGCCGCTGACGAGGAGTTCCCATCGCCGATGCTCCGCAGGGAGCCGTCGTTCTCCAGGTGGTGCGATCCGATCCCGTCTCCCGACAGCTCGCCGCATGGCAGGTCGGCGGAAGAATCCGAAGAAGATTTCGAGCTACCTCTGCTCCCACTTGACGTAGAGAGAGGAACTAATGTCGGGGAATCTAGAGATGAAGATGAAGAATCATCGTCTAAGGGATCCGTTTCCGCAGTTACAGTAATTAAAACTTTGCTCTTAATACTGGTCTGGTACTCCCTCAGCACTTGTTTGACTCTGTGAGTGCTTGCATCTAGCTAGATAATTTTTGTTTTACTTTGAATGCTTTTGAAATTATATTAATATTTGGTTCTCTCTATTGTGGATTCAGATACAATAAGTCGTTGTTAGGGGAGCATTTGGGGAATTTCCCGGCGCCTTTGCTTATGAACGCAATTCACTTCACTCTGCAGGCGATCTTATCGAATGCCATTGTGTTTTTCCAGTCCCGAAATGATGAAAGTAAAGCTTCGATGAATTGGAGAGACTATTTTGTCAGAGGTAGATGTCTTCATAATGAATTTGATAACTAGGTAGAAATATAAATCTCACTTGTTGGTAGTATAGTTGTATGTCTAAAAACACTTAGTATGGTTTAAATTTGCGCAGTTGTGCCAACGGCTCTTGGAACTGCACTAGATGTAAACTTGAGCAATGCTTCGCTTATGTTCATATCTGTAACATTTGCTACAATGGTATGTATTCTGCAAGTGCTTGTCTTGAATTTCAAAAACATAAGCCTTCTGGATAACGTATGTTATTTGGAAGGAAAATGTTAGTTTAGCTCATATAAGTTTTTCAAACTGAAGTTATTTTGATGGTGATATTCACTTATGCAGTGTAAATCAGCTTCGCCTATATTTCTCCTGATGTTTGCTTTTGCATTTAAGTGAGTTTTCTCATACACTCATAATAGTGGCTAAACTTTTCTTTCTCTGTCTGTCGATCATTTCTTATTAAAAAGGCTATTTTGTGTAACTTAGAGCTCTTTTCCTTAAGGAAATTCACTCTTGAATAGTGGCATGGCGCCTTCTAGGTTCTCCCCCACTTTTGAGTATCTCTTGATTCCTGTAATTCCGTGTTTAGGCTGGAAAGACCGAGTTGGAGGCTTCTCAGCATAATTGTCATTATGTCCATTGGAGTCCTATTGACAGGTCTATTCTTCTTATTATCTTATTACTGTTGGTGGTTACCTGAATCTGTGCTTGTAGTGGTTCATTGATTATTGATGCCATCACACACGATGCTAACAACTAATTCTGAGGGATCAGCAAAGCTGATGCAGATAACTATGTCATGCATTACTAATGAAAGTTGGTCCTTTTCTCATTTTGGAGGTCTTAAGCATTGTCCTGACACATAAACAGTTTCAAAATAGATGTGATCCTCTTCTAATTTGCTGGACTCTTGCATAGATAGAGGTAGAAACAGGCTTGGCTAGTTCTGAAATGAACTAATATTTAATTAGGTAAATCATAAATGTTTATGCAATGTATTCCTTGCTTTTGAAATTCTATGCACTGATTAGAAAAATACCCAAAATTATAACAATTGTTCTCTTTCCCCATGTTTCTTGTGTATGTTCATTTTCTTACATGACTTTATGTCTACAAAATCATATGTCAGTTGCCAAAGAAACCGAATTTCAGTTATGGGGTTTCATTTTTGTTATGCTGGCTTCTGTCATGGCTGGTTTCAGATGGACGATGACGCAGATTCTTCTGCAGGTATTCTTGTCATGTCCTCATTAAAAAAATTGGACTGTGTTACTTAATTCTTATCTTTTTATATGATGGCATATGTAAATATATCAGTGTAATTTTTTCTTTTTGAGAAAAATTCACTCTGATTCTTTGTTGTCATTATGATGTCTTGAGCTATTAGTCTGTCCAACTATCTAATTGTGAGCTTTTTTCTTGTGACCCTTTGCACATGACATTCGAACATGGCGTGAAGAAAGAGGCTTACGGTAAGCACTTCATTTTAGCAATTTCAGTAATGTAATTAGTGAGTAGGATGATCACTGTTTAGTTGCATGAATGTAATGCAACATCATGCTTAGCTTCATGTTCAATTACAATCAAGGTTTTAGGTGAAAGGCGAGACGGCCCTTGACAACCCGCACTGCCTACAGGTAGGTAGGTATAGATGGAGGTTAGCGGCAAGCATACCTAAAATTGGGCCATGAAGGCCTCACCCACAAGCTGGATGATTTTTTTTTTTCTTTTTTACTGTTTATTGCAAATTAAACTTAAATGTACATTGTCGCTGTTGGCATGTGATGGCCGATTTTATTGAAAATCGGGTTGACTTGGCACTAAAAACCATGATTATATTGGTTCGTGGTTCTTCTTGGTCATAAGTTAATTTGTTTCCAATTGACATGCAGGTTTGACTCATCCAATTACTTTAATGAGCTACGTTACACCTGTAATGGCAGTTTCTACTATGATTCTTTCTCTTCTAATTGATCCATGGCACAAGTTGAAGAAAAATAACTACTTCGATGATCCAAGGGACATCCTTCTGAGCTCACTCTTAATGCTTCTTGGAGGTGCATTGGCATTCTTCATGGTAAGCTCAATGCAGTAAGCTTTTGTTGAAAGATAAATATAGTTCCGTGGGAGTTGCTAATAGTGCGGATTGGCAACCTTTCCCTGCTGATGCTGCGTTTTATGTCAATAAAAGTTGCACCATTTCTTGCAGGTTTTGACTGAGTATGTTCTTGTGTCAGAAACCAGTGCCGTGACGGTAACAGTAGCTGGTATTCTCAAAGAAGCGATCACCATATTGGTATGTTGAGAGTTGAGACTCCACTAAAGCTTGATCACCATGCCTATACTCAAATTATCAATGTTATCTATGATTCTATAACTTATACTGTACATAAGTATGCTTTATATATTTTTATATAATCTGTAAACCTTGAGCTTCAGTGGAGATTCTTTTTTTCCCTACCAACAAGAAAATAGCGAAGGTACAAAGGCAATTGGAAATATTACCTCAGTCATTTACTAAAGAAATTATATATCTTTCAGTAGTTATCTTTACGAGAGGTTTGGAAAGTCATCGAATGGAGCTATAATTATTTATTATTGAGAAGTCAATCTTGTAACTTGAAATTGCAAGAGGCCTAATAAGAGATATGTATATATATATATATATATATTCACCAACCAACTTCTAGATGTCTTTATGTTATTTATAGCTCTTAACCAAGTTGATGGTGCATATACTTATTTTTTACTTATGCTTTTAAAGTTTGATAATCCCTGTTATAATGCTCTATGCTGTGGCGGTAACTTCAGAATCGTGCTTCTTTTATGTTTTCTTATGTAAAGCATAAATTTAGAATTTTACGATGGAGGTTCTTTGTGTGGACTTGCCTAATGATATTCATTTGAATTACTTACAATTTCTATGAGTTCCTGCAGGTTGCAGTGCTCTACTTCCATGACCAATTCACATTGTCCAAGGGTCTTGGACTTCTTGTGATCATGTTTGGGGTCAGCTTATTCAATTGGTACAAGTAAGTTATGATAGCTATCTGATCGATTATTCACTTGCACACCAAATTTAGGTTGATCATTTTATCAAAATTTAGATTTTTGGTTAGACATCTCAAACAACTGCTGCAGTTTAACCTTTCGGATGGCGTCTTTCAGATTTTAGAAACTATAGCCTATATTGACAGGCGAAATCATTAACTAAAACTTCAAACCTCAAGCAAAGGTGCGGTAGAGAGAGCAGGTCATATTTGAACCTGATTCAGTGTCGTCGACGTATAAAACCACTTATGTAGATCATTACAATGTCTTATAATAAACACGACATCAATTCATTGGTCAAGAGTGAGATATATTGCACTCAGCCACGTGCCTCAAACTTAGAACATTTGAGATGATGTCCAAATGACAAGTCCAAAGCAGTAACATAATGCAAAAGGATAGGTTGAACTCATCCAGTTAATGCTTATATTAACAATCATGAAGTTAACTGTCCATTAGTTATCAATTTCTCTAAATAAGCACTTTTAGTTCTGCCTAGAGAGATACTCTAGGTAGTCTTCATCACTCCCCTTAGATACTCGAAATAACAGACAATCATGAAGCTTCTGTTGACAGGAGGCTTCTGTGCATTCGAGAACCGTTGGATCTGAATACGCTATGATTAAATCTTGTCCTGACGCAGATCTGACCGTCCACGGATTGACAGGAGCCTACTGTTGACAAGAGCATAAACGTGCTATATTATTCTATCAATGAGTGGTTTGGATATTAAACTCTTTGAGCTCGAGAAGCTGAGGAATTAGTTTGAAAAGCAGATATTTATATTGCACTTGTTACCTTGCTTAGGTATCAAAGGCTAAAGGAGAACCAGTTAACAGAAATAGATGAAACAATAACAACAACTTCTAAAGGAGCTGTAAAATATGTTTCTCTGGAGAAAATGGTTTCCAAAGATGATGATTCTTGACGGGTATGGTATCAACAAGGTAAGGAAGTTCGTTAACTTCTCAGCAGGATAAGCGTCTGTAAATTTTGGCAGTCTCTTGCATAACTTCATGTATTTTGCATACCAATGTATTTGGTTTACCGCGTCAATCCCGTAACTGTTGAGTTATTCTTTTTATAGATACTTTGCACTAACTACGATGACCTACAGCCGCATCTGGAAAAGATCGCTGAAGCAACTAGTGGGAAACCTCCGAGATCAGATTCAGGGGTAACACTTGCTCGTATATGGTTCTAACTACCTTTGAATATGGAGAAATGCGGTAAGTACAAAACAAGTAACCCTTTTAATTGACCAAGGAAAGTTGAGTACAATTAAACCAAGGTAGGAGCTCTTAATATCAGATTAGGGATCAGATAATGAGCTCTATTTACATTGTTTTCGCTAATATCTAGCATATCATGGCGATTAAAAGCAAGATAAAGGTGTGCCGCTGTTTAAAAATGAGGAAACTGAGAGTTTGTATGTAATCAACATGAAGAATCTACTGCATCATCAAGGGATTCTGCTGGATAATGATCTTGATTTTGTTAGCTGATCATACGTTTTTAAGTAACATTGTTTTACCTACTTTATTTACTAAATATACCACAAAAGTCAAAAGTGTACAGTAAGATACTTTGCTCTATGAATGCTATTCTTTATTTATAGTGGTTGCTATATACAGCTATTTTGGTTCATCGGATGAGACCAATTATGTGATATGTAATATGATAATCGAATCTTAGTTGTTTAATATCGCTTTCAATTGTATTATATCCATGATTAGCTGCAGCTAGCTCTTTGGAGATATTTTCAGAAATTATTGTGAAAAAAGTTTGTTTGTGATCAGCTTATTTTATGAAATGTTCGTACTAGATAAATTTACGGATATCACAAAAATCATGATCTAGCTGTTTGGAGAGATTTTTTTTTATTGGAACGACAAAATTAACTGAGTGTAATATTAGACGGCGAGTTCAGCCCTCTTATACAAACTTGGCTCAATTTGCAAACTCGAGTTGGTTGAGTACAACTGCTGTGATCATTGTTGCTCACTTGTGCATCAATGAGAAAAAAGCCCAATTGCTATTGGGCTTGCCCAACTGCTGTGATCATTGTTGTTCACTTGTGCATCTTTGCTCCGTATGAGATGAGGAAAAATATTTTTTTCAAGTTGTATGGATATCCATCTGTGCAGTAAAAAGCTAAGAAGTAGTATTTCAAGGGGATTTAAGTTAAATCCTGTTTAATTGCTATTCTTGTTTTAAACTTTGATAGCCTTGTAAAAAATGATGAATATAAAGCTGGTATCCAGGGTATTTTTGTTATTGAGCTGCCTATACGCTGACTAGTTCTGGATGGAAGATCAAAACGGGGTCAGGTTTTCAGATCCAAAAGATGGTTCAGGTTTCTAGTGTTAAGGTGTGAAGTGGAACGCTAGTATTTAGCTGGTGCAATAGAAAGACATGGTTGGAGATCAGTTTATCTTTACGAAATATGTGGTATGGTCTTATTTCACAAAGAGCCATCTACAGAATTAAGCCTACTGTTACAGCACTACTTGCATTTATTATTTCATGTAAATATTGGTAATATGGAACATGGTATACAAGTTCGTAGTCATTTTAATGAAACTAGAAAGCTGTAGAGCAATACATTCAAATTCTTATAAGTTTAGTAGTTTAAGGAAGCGCATCATTTTCAGCATTAGGATTTCGGTCAAAATTAACTTTTGATGCTTACAAAGGACAATCCTTCAACTTCTTGAGGACTTGATACTTTTTTCACTAGTAATTAATGGTTCTGCAAGCCATTGGTCAAGATTAGTGCAATTTCCAATTTCATATGTTCAAGCTGAAGGGGCTATGCTATCTTACTTAAACTAAAAATACAACAAAAATTGATATAATTCAATTGGTAAGCTTTGTTTTTTAAAGTTTGATATGTTATAGCTGTTGCATGTGATAGGATTTTTAATACTTCGAGTTATCATAAATTTCACCGAGGTTCAAAGAGTAAATTTTATGGTGTACTTCTTATGTATCATGCTGTAGTCGTCGCCGGTCTAACTTTTTATAGCTGATTATATTACGCCTAGATTTTAATGTTCCTTTTTATAGCTGTATTCTGATGTTTGGGTTGAGCAGAAGTTTGTATTGAGGGTAGAAGTTTTAGAAAGTATGCCTATTGTGATATTTTTTTTTTCAGCTGTAAAAGTTTCAGATATTCTCTAAGTGTGCTGATTGCAACAATTTTGTTATGTTGGCTTCTTTTGTAATTTTAAAAAGTTTATGATCATGACTGAGTTGGCTAATTCATATTCTATGCTTATATATTTAAGCAGCTAAATTTTTTTTTTCTTTCCAATTAATGGTGCATTAGAAGCAGGTTGAAGTTACCTTTTTTTTGATCCATGACATTATGTTAGATTTTTTTAATATTTCAAAAAAATTTATTATAAATTATAGGACAATTTTATACTTAATCATAATCCCCAAAAAAAAAAAAAAAACGATGATGCGAGTTGCTTTAAGTATGAGTTGGGATTTGCGACAAGCATGTGGGTGATACTCTCCCCAACCAAAACACAACCTAATCACGTGTTAGCCTTTAGTTATTCTCCAGATCATCGTAATTAAATATACATACATCCTCGTCCACATCATTGCATATATAAATTATGTATTTTGTCTAAGGCCCCGCAAAACTATTTCAAATAAAGCCGCATTTTTTTGAAAAATTTGTAAAAGTACTTTAAATATATATTGATCGAGAATGATCTCGACTTGTTGAGTGTTTAAAGGTAGAGTTAGCTAAGAGAAGATAAAAGCAACCACATGGGAGACATATAGTTTTTACATGAAAATACTCGAAAAATTCTGAGGTAAACCACCGGTAGAAATACACATTGATAGAAATTCCAAGATAAAAGTATAGAAAATGTAGATTACAATAATCTCTCAATTGATTTGAGGGCCTGATTTCGCAGAGTCTCGGTATCTCCTCTAAGCTATCTCTCTACAACACGGAAATCGAAAATTTTGCAGAGCACAACATCTACTCTAAATTATTTTCTCTTTCTATTTATAAGAGATAATTTTATTAATAAGGAAGGTCACAAATTTTAAATTTGGGACAAATCCTAAATCCAGAATAAACACCTTAAATCTGAAATTCATATGTATATATATATATATATAATTCAATATAAAAATAATTTTTAAATTAATTTGTTGAAAAAAAATTCTCTAAATAAATATTTAATACTTCAGAATTTTATAACCAGTAAAAAAAACTTAGAATTTTTTTTAAAAAAAATCTATTTATATTATCTTTGAAAAAAATTATAGAACACTTTAAATCTATTATAATGTATTTCATTGTATTTTTCAAAAACATAAATATTTAACTAATTTAATATTTATAAAAGAAATTATTCAGAAGAAATGTATAAAACAGGAGGTTGACATGTAATTATTCCAATAAATATAAATATAAATATAACGCATAAATTAAAATTTCTATCTTTTTCCATCTCGGTTGCTGATCTCGCCGGCTCTGCAATAAGGGATTAGTTTATGCCCGTCGACCTCATCAACGCTGCCTTATCTTCTCATTTAAGATAGCCTCCTCGTTTGAACAAACCAAAGCATAATATTATATTTGCTTAATCAAGTTTTAATCAACAAATTAACAATATTATGCTGACTCTTCGGTTAAACATGTTTAGACGAATGCTGGCTTTTTTATCTAATATCTAATAAAATAAATAATCCATCCGTAAAATTAATCTGTTATAATAGTATTGGATAGAATTTTTTATGATAATTTTAAAAAAAATCCAAATTCAAATCTTACATACCATACATGTAAAAAGAATGGAACAATTATATTATTAGACTGTAAATTTATTTATTACAACGATTTGAAACGGTGAGGCGGTGAGCCGGGATTAGTGAACTCAGTCCCATTAGATTGAGATCTGACTGAGTCGGGTGGTAGTTGGATTCTGAGACAAATTAAGTGACCGTTCCGGTTGAATTGAATTGGTCGGGCATGTGTAGATAAACTTGTATACTTTGTCATATCAACTATTAAATGCATTATTTATGAGATGACCTTCTAACTTTTAATTTATTAATATTTTTTTCCTGTCCATATGTAATATAAATAGTTTTGTGCCAAGTGAAATTTATTTCTTTCAAAAAAAATGAAGTGATTGAGATCAATGGATGAAGATCCTATGTATCGAATTTTATACAATATTTTGTACTCCAACATCTCAAAAGAATATTTATATATATTTTAAAAAATAAATTTTAATATAAAAAGTATAAATTTTGATAAAATTTATAATTTTTATATTAAAAATATTTAACAAATAATTGTAAATAGATATTCTCATACAATAAAGTTTTAACGAATTTAAAAAAATAATTTTTAAAACTTATTAGAATGTGAAGCTCAACGAATTCTATTTAGATTATTTTTTGAAAAAATTTTTAATATCAAATTATAAATCTCATTAAAATTTATAATTTAATGTTGAATTTTTTAAAAAATACATATAAATATTTTTTTGAGATGTCTGTGAATAAAAAATATATTTTTAGGCTATAACTATAAAATCAAACTACATTTCCATTTTTTCCGAAGGCCCACATTGGTTTTTAAGACGAAGATTTACTAATCGAACTTTACGCAGTCAAGAATATGTGACTCTCAAAGATATTCAATGAAAATATCATGATCCATTTCTCCTTTTTTAAAATTAAGAAAATTCATAATCCACTATGCAATTTCTTGACCTGCAATTATTATGAAGGTGATTGGACAAAGAAACTATCTCTTATTCAAACAATATGTTGGAAAATAAGGTACGTTCCAAATTTACACTTTTATTACAGTCCAAAAAGTATGATTAGAAAATTATATTTTAACAAAATAATATGATATTTATAGCAGAAAATTTTTTATCTCATCATACCGAACTCCGATATTTTGGATAATGTCCATTTAAGCAATACTATACTAGCCAACAAATTTTTTTACAAATCTCTCAAAAATAATATAATAATATTTTAATAATAAAATTAGTGTGTGATACGATTCACCGGAATGGTAGTGGTTGAGATTAAGTGCGCGGTACGATACATGTTTAGTATAAAATTGGTGTATAATGTGATACATGTTCTGGGCTCTACCCCGATGGGCCAAGGGAGGAGTTAAGTGCGCAAAAGTTTGTGCAAGTATTCTATAATAAGCTGATACGTAAAAAATAAGTCAAGCGTCCCATATGTATATGGTTGGGTTTGGGACCATTAGAGAGTATATGAATGCAAAAATCTCGTCCCATAATTTTCTCTGGGCTCTGCTCCAAAATAGAATATAAAAAGAGCATTTAATAGATTACTTACAAATTAGTTCTCTTTTTAAAATTTGGATAAATTAGCAGAGCTCGACTGATTGGAAGATCAAAAAATATCACCATCCAGGTTCAAGGTCGTATAGGGTGAAATCTTCCGTAGAATTTTCTGAATAAAATTTTTTTTGTACCCGGTGACAGAAACTCCCGTTCATGAAGGACTGTACTCGAATTTTATAGCTTCGGTCGAAAATGGACGTGAGAGTATTTCGCGAGTTTGAGGTTCCTATGAAAGTGTGGGCATATTAAAATTCAAAGATTCGTATTATATTTTATGAAATATATGAATTTCTCATGTCATGGTATGATTTTCTTTATTTCAAACAAAAAATGACTCGAATAATGTATTAAATCTTTTAAGATGATAAAAATTTTATTTTCTCTATATCCTGTAAAGAATAACACGGATATTCGAATATATTCAGATCGAAATATTAAAATTTTTCGATTGGTAAAATATTAGACGGTGACATTCGTAAATTATTTGTTACGATAATTGTACAAGAATAAATGGGTTAGTGATAAAAATTTTCATAATAATCTTTTACAAAATATATGAGGTTAAAATGGTCATTTAGGATTTGAGGGAAGAGACAAGGAGGATCACAAGGACAAGGTAGCGGGCGGCCGGCGGATCCTGTGATCTCATGTATCCGAATCCCATCAATATTTTTATTTATTATTCTCCCCCTTGTATGCTTCCAAAAGTAAAAGTTTAACCCTACAAATTTAAAAACAAAAAATTTAAGAAAGAAAACAAAAAGTTTATTTCTTTTAATCTGTGCCGGAGAATGCGAGGATCGTACGGCTCACGGCGGCTTGATTTAAAAAAAAAAAAGTTCACTTTTCTTTCATATTTCCCCACTTACACGAGCCAATAAGCAATGATTACGCGCGTTCGGTTGGGTAGGTACCGACACTCTTTAATGCCTCCTGTTATCCCGTCGATGCCGCTGTTGCCGGCGGTAAACCTCGCCGGGAAACCATTGAGAACTCCGGCAGGTCTCCTAGTCCCGCGAACAGCGAGTCGTCCTCTTCGTTTTCCTTTATCCTTTCTCCCTCCTCGTTAGCTAACGGCACGCAACCGCTGATGTAAATGGCGGGGGCGTAGAGGAGCATCTCCGCCGGCGGCGAGGTGGCAGCTGGAGATCCCACGTCAGTGGAAAACCAGCTGAACTCTTCGGCAATCATCATTGAGGGCTCGTCGGCGGCGATAAGATCGGAGAACTTCTCGTCTTGGTCTGATGACGTCGTCGGAGGGCTCGGCAGCAGTCCTTCATCTTGTCGTTGTGACGTCGGAGATTCCTTTATCTCCTCTTCCACCGACTGTGGCGTCGGTGCCTGAGCTTTGTTCTGGTGGCCGTGGTGGTGGTGTATTTTGGGGAGTGGCCATGGATGGTCGTGCTCACATGAGTATGTGATCACAAGCATGTTTGGATCTGTGCGGCTGCGCTCCACTTGCTTCCTCGCCGGACAACCCTTCGAGCTACTACATCTGTAATAACCCCTGCAAAACAAACAGATCCATGCTAGCTACTTAGAAAAAATTATATTTATAGCTCGTAGAATCACTCTACGAAATTTAGGGTACCTTGGATATGGAGAACCTTTGATTGGTTTCTGACCGTACTTTCGCCAGGCCCATGAATCCGACGGCGGAGCTCCCTCGGCGGCGCCTTTCGGCCGTGGGGCCTCCGCCTCCGCCAGCGGAAGATGCACCACCTTCTTCTGCACCGATCGCCGGCTACAACGATCGCATATACATGTCATGTATAGTACTATTTAGAGTTACTCAGTTATATATACGGAAAAATAGATATGCATGCGTACCTTCTCTTCGGAGAATTAGAAGTGGAAGGAGAAGAAGGGTTAAGACGGGCGGACTTGGCATCCGGCGCGGCGGCGCCGTCCTCCGGTGAGCACTGAACTGAGCTCTCTTCGATCATGATCGCAGTTATCGTCCTAGCATAACATTAACTTTTCAGAGAATTAGAAGAAAGAAAGAAGAGTTATACTACAACAGGTGTGGAAGAAGATGATGTTGGGGACAGAGAAAGCGACAGATGGACAGTTCAAGGAACTCTCGATCAAATCTGTATATAAAACCAATATGAAATACGCTGAATTTTCGTAGAATACAGAAAAGAAATTAGCTGCAAATTGTAATAAGGAGGGGTAGGAAAATGGGAGAGACGTGGGAGCAAATAATCTTATTTTTTTGCAGAAATATATATATATATATATATATATATATATATATATATATATATATATATATATATATATATATATTTTCGGTTTGAGAGCGACCCCTCCACCACCCAATTTCGATTGGATAATCCTATCGTAAATGATATATATATGGAAAAAGCTATTCATCAGGGGTCCCTGACGGCCCTGATGAGGGACCTCGGACGGCCCAGATTGTATCAGGGCCGTCAGGGGTCCCTGATGAACAGCATATATATATATATATATATATATATCTTTATGGTTGTAGACAAAATTTGAAAAAAGTTTTTAACTTTTTCCAAACTGACCAATAACTTATTAAATGAAAATGGTAAAGTGAGTTGCTTCTCATCGTATGCTAGCCTAGTGTAAAAAATTCCTGATGGCGACATCCATTTCACTCTTTATCTCAAGGTTCTATGTATATTTGTGGAAAATTCCACCTATACTTCCAAGGACCGTACATTTTGAAATAACTATACATAGTTAATATTAATCTTATCTAGCTTTTAAGGAGTTGCTCGACTGGTAAAATAAGTGATTCATAATCAGCAATTACAAATTCAAATTTTTGCTGCTATAATGTAGATAGTTTTTTTAAGACTTTTTTAGAAACCTTTATAAAGGATGTGGTATGTATGAGAATCTTTCAGCTTTTTCGGAAAAAATTTTCACATTGGATGTTTACGTTGCATCTACATTGTAAATTACATCATCACCACCACATATTGACAATCTCTCCAAGATTATGAATTATATTCGGTTCACCATGTAAAGCAGGGAGGACGCTAGCTAAAATAATGACATGCATTTGCACAGTGTTCATAGTAAAATGTTAGGCATCTAGTTCATGCTCCCTAAAAATAAAATAAAATAAAATTTCAAAATTATCTGAAAATTTGCATGGGCTCTAATACAAATGGTAATTTCCTAAGTAATTTATATTTTTTTTATTAGTGGTGAATATTTTGGCGTTTGTTTGGCGTGCATGACCAATATTCTAACATAAATGGTAGAGCCGTTAGCCCCCATTTAGCACATTAAGTAAAAAAGTATTGTATGCAGTGGTTGATAGTCTCAAATAACTTCACTCATGCGAGAGTGGATGGTGAGGCTACATTTCGTCGAAATTAACATTTTAATTTATAATTGTTATCTTTAAATTAACATGGAAAATTCTATCTACAAAACTGCTCAATCTATGAGCTCGACCTACCGAAAATTTCAGCCTTCGAAGTGGGGCAGACGAGTAAACTCAAAGCACTTTTTACGGGTTAATAAAGATGGTAAATTTCTTCTAAATCTTCACAGAAGATGACGTGGCACCCTTGGCTTGTCTTGACATAACTGTAAGCAAATGAAATGAAAAGAAACATTATGTAACCAAATAAAAAAGAAAAAAAAATAAGATAAACCAAACCATTGTATAGTACTAGCAAAATTCTTGGGTTTCAGAAATAGGGCCAATTTGGGCCGCTATTTTGACCCAAATATGTATCCGGCTAACTCAAAGGGTGTGATACTCTGATATCTTATTTGGGCGTTGCTAGCAATCAAGTGCTCGCGCATGGGATCCATTACGGACGCATATGGGAACATCGTGCGTGAAATGCATTTTTTGCATGCTGAGAAATGCGTTTCTCACGCGCGACCGTGATAAATTCCATGCGCGCGTATGTGATGTTAAACAATTTCCATATTTTTTATCCAAGTGTCTAGGAATGTGTTGGGCAAAAGTTGGGGGCCCATTAGCATTCTTATCAGTAGATTCAGGGCAAGCCATATAGACGTTATGTTAGGGCTCCTATCATTGTCTAGATTCCGGCTAATTCGCATAAACGCTACGAAATAAAGTTGGTCAACAAGTTCATCCAAAATTAAATTTTCAGGGCCACAATTCAATTATTTTGTCCCGGAGTTTGGTTCAAACATCACACTTTATGCTTAATTTTGTTCTTGCTTTTTCATGTATTTGGTCTTAAATTTTCAGTTTTTTTTTTTCCTGAATTTATTTTGTATCGGAGTAGATGTTTTATATTTTAATTTGCGGAGATTTCAATTACTTGAGTTTTCCATGGTGTTAATCCCATATTGGTGACTTAGTTATCTACACTTGCTTGTTATGTATGGCAAGTTGTTTTTTAGATAGAGATAAATCTTGAGAACAATGCATTGAGTGAGGAAGAAGGCATGTAAGTACCTACTCGTCAGGCAAATAAAGACAGTGAAATGTCTTATTGCTTATGTTGATAATGTTGTAGAGGCTATTCACCAATTAAAGCGAAATACAATAGATGAAAATGATTTATGGAATGCCCCCACTTGAATTCAAAAATAACTTTCAATACTTTCCAACTATAGAAAATATATAATTATTTGCTAGAAAAGCAAACAATAGCTTCTGGCTTCTTAAAAGGATGCAGATGTGCCCATAACATTTAGGACGGATAGTTGAACTTCTACCTCATGAAGTAGAGGTTTTATGTTCGAATCCTACAAACATCATTTGTAAGGGTGAGAGCAATTTATCTCTGTATTCAATGAAGGATAATACAAACATTTGGACTTGTCCAATCCAAAAAATTGGTATTTTTCTGTTGGTGGAATATGAGTCGGTGTCACCCACAGATTTATTTGTTACATCGGTCGTATAAAAAATAGACTGATTGTATGCAGATTTTTCTTATGGTAGTATTAAAAGAGAAAAAAAAAAAAAAAAAAAGACAAAGGATGTAGATATGAGATGCCATTGGTTGATAACACATGTTAAGGAACATTTCAATCTGCCCCTCAATATTTGACTTTATATGGTTGATTGTCCCATATTTTTTTATTAGATACAGTTTTTTAATTGTAATGCTGGAACCATAATTACAAAATAAAATTTTGAACGTATATTATCCTCTGACATATTATTCAATATAGAAACATACCTTTTACAATCTTCAAAATAGCTTACTAAAATTCAAAAATCTATACCCTACAATATTTAGTATTATAGTGGAATTTGACGTAATTAATTAAATAAAAAGGCGTTTAGAGGGTATTGCACACATTTGTACTACAGAAGTCTACTATATAGATACATTGATTATCACTTTATTAATACACAAACAACATATACTAAATTAATTGCCATAAAACAAGGCCAGAAAAAGCCATCCCGAGTAGAACCAGTTTGCATGCGCCAACTTTTTATATATTATATTGTTTCTTTAATCAGACATTAACAAGTATATATTCCAACTGTATATTATGTAACGAGTGGCTGTAATAAAAAGGTTGATGGAATACTTGTTAACGTTTGATTAGAGAAGTAGTGTCCCGGGTATCTCCACGCACGTTCAATAGTACAACCCCAGCTAGATTTTTATTATTATTATTATTATTTTTTATTTTTTCCCCTCTCTTTCTTAGAAAGGAATAAGTAGAAATGCTGGAAGCTATATCAAGAAAGGGCATTGTTTCTGGTCTGAAGCATGCTCGGTTTCCTCATCCTTGGAATCCTGCTGCTGCTGCTGAAGTTGATGATGCTGATCATCCTCGGAGAGCTTTGGACCTTTGAGAAGACCTGCAAAGAGCTCTGCTGGATCGTAGTAGATCTCTGCTTCTTCCACCTTCAGAGACTCATCCACCTACACGCACATCAATAACAAATTTGAATTTTTTATAATTCTCTGTAGATTTCGCAACAAATTCAAATAGTGGACTATCGTGATATTTTTTTTTTCATGAAACTAATTCATGCTTGTTCTTTACGCTGGTTCATCGTAAGCATACTTTCAGTCCTTATAGACAATTAATATATATATATATATAAAATATATATACGTGGCTTATCCTAGTTGATAAAACAAGTATTAACGTCCTCGTAATCCTAGCAACACAATCTGCGTCGAAATCAACTACTATGATAATGTGTGTTTAAATACAATCGTCGTCTCTTATGGGTAAAAAAAAAAAAGAAGAAAAAAAAAAACTGTAATGAAAACAGCTAAAACACTAACTGTGATTCTAAAAATGGTGCCGGTGGTAGCCCTCATGCTTCAGATTTGTAGAGAAATTTTGCGTATAAATGATCTATTTATTATACAACCATCGTAACAATCAAATATACCGATGTTATACCTTAGGAATCCTAAGTTTTTGGTCCGAATAGGTCCGATAGCCAATATATTGCTATATAAAATGTAGAAAAGTCTTACGTAACTTTCATGTGGCACTTACTAATTCAAATTTCATAAGTATCAGATGAAAGTTCTGCCGTCTAACGTAGGCCTCTTGTATGTGTCTGTTTCTATAGCCCAAAAAAGATAAGACTTATTGTTTCTAATTAATTTTCAGATGGATGCGTTTAACCGTGCAACCACTCCATCAGTGGCTCTTTTTTTATAAGAGACATGCTACAAGGCATAGAAAAACAAACACGGAATCGTCACGGACGTTCAAAAAATACATTTTCCTGATGTGTGATTTTCATGCTGTCAAGTGTTTGTTTTGTTTTGTTTTTTATTTTTTATTATTTATTATTTTTATCGGGAATGAATTAAGTACTTCTTTTTTAGAAAAATTATTTTTTAGTCCTTCTGATTTTTATATTTAATAATAACCCTTTAATTTCAAATTACTTATTTTTTAGTCCTTCTACATATGAAAATGACACTAATACCCTTAACCGTTTACTAATTTTTTTGCTTAATTTTAGGGATACAACTCGATGATACAACTCATTGTCTTCCCGCTTCTGTTTCTACTATCCGCCATTGCGATGCAAATATGAAAAATATGAAACAATTATGTTAACTATGGAAGATGGCGCGGCGGACGATGACTAACAAATAAAAAAGAACAAAATATGAAAAAAAAAATTATATTTGCAATGGCGAAGGCTGTAGAAGACGGCACGGCAGACGATAACTATGAAAGACGGCGCGACGAAAAGAAGACGTTGGAGAAGAGGATTCCAAATATTAAAATCTCATTATAAAAGGATAATCGAAACGGTATTTTCGTCAGAAAAATAATTGAGTTAGTTATTAGGGTTAAAAAATAAAAAAACTTAAAAATAGGAAGTGGTTATTAAAAACTAAATCTGGAGAGTTTAACAAATTAGTTTTATTAAGTCAAGGGTCCATCCATAATTTTTCCTATTTTTATTTATTTATTTATTTTGTATGTAATATGAAGATAGCTTCAGACCTTAAGAATGGCAACGCCAACGAACTGGACGAGATCGCCGGTGGGAGCATGTCCTTTAAATGGGCCTTCAAAGTATCCCCAGTGCCTGAACTTGAAGGCAATCTTCGGTGGGCCCGAGTAAACTTCTAGAGTATTCCTCTGGTAGAGAGTTCTGCAGCAGCGCGTTGTAGCTCCCCATCTTCAGTGTCTCCTCCCCTGACAAAGCCTTCCTTCCTGTTCAAATTTTACATATATATCATGAAAATGTGCTCGAGATTTTTTTTTTTTTTTTTAATTATATATATCATGGAACAAATCGGCAGTAAGTCCATAACTGATATACCTTTGCGCGACATCATAATAGATATATTCATGTACGGCGCCAATCCATATTCAAAAGGTTAGGAATTTCAGCTTTTCAATATAGGTGTGTCCGAAAATCCGTATTATTTTCACATAATACGGTAAGAATATATAAATCTCTCACACTTACGAGGTTCAAACTTGGGACCGACAACTCATACGGTTGAAGTTCCGTCATCAGTCGTAGACGGTATGGGCTTTTGCCTTTTATATTTTTGTAGGAAAACGAACTTAATTATAAAAAAAAAAGTAATTAGAGCTGGAAACTACCATTAACTAAGAGTTTGAACTTAGAAGGGTTAATGGTTTTGAAGTCTAGCAAGTTGGTTTTGTGGGAGAGCTCCATCTCCCACGTTTTAATGGCGTTCTGCACCGTCTCCTCCAGTGATCCTTTTGGCCATTCCTGCAAATATTTAAAAAGAAAAAAAAAATCTAAAAAGATGATCGTAAATCAGAGAAATTGTCGACTGAGACCTAACATGTTAGTTTTGCATGCCTTTGTTCTTCCTTCCTCGAAGAGTTTATTGACGACGTCGTAGACCGGAGGGGCACCGTGCCGCCAACGCGTGTTCTCTTCTCCTTCTCCGAACATGAAAGATCTGAACTTATCTACTACCTCTTTTTCAGTTGCTGAAGCTCCATCCATGGCGAAGCAAAATTAGCTAACTACGTACAGCGAGAGAAATAAAGAGATAGATCGAACTCTCTATGTGAATAATGAGGGCTATAAATACTGGCCGGTTCTCGACTTGTATAGATTATAAAAATTATAAATATGATGAGTCGATTAAAACTACATCTTAAATTTTTACTTTTTAATCACGATATATGTCCAGTACTAAAAGAAAGTGATAATTACGATAGAAATGTTTTTGCTCGGTCGTCGGATACGAGTTAAATACATGATGTAGTGCTAACGTCACAGTATGAGAAACTGTTCCTGCTACTTAATTATCATGATGCCGACGGCAATGAACCGCCACCAAACATTGATCGTTACGATTAATATATAGTCTTCATGTACAGATCATCACTTGCAGTTGAAGATATATACGACAGAAAGTTTTAGATGGATTCAATAAATAAATTATGGCGTTTTATATTTTGTGCACTCTTAATTGGATTTGAAATTTTTGTACTCTCATATTTATTTTGGCGGAAATATATTCTTTTATTATATCAAATAACAAAAATATTCTAAATTTATTTTCGGCCTTCCTTATATCGGCCCTTGCCCCATGTCAACACTACATATTTCATTTTTTAAGGTGTTGGTTCTTATATTTTGGTGTCAACAGGAAGGAATTATTTCCCATTGTTTATCTCATCGGTTCTCAATTTAATCTCCTTTCTCCATTTTTGTCCCCAATGGGGAAGAAAATTCTTTTATTATCTTCGTTCCTGTGGGAACCCAACAGGATGGAGAATCCCCCCACCACCCACCAAAATTGTTTTTAGAAAAATAAAATAAAATTTTAATATAATAATATAATAATAAGATATATTATATTATATATAATGTTACATATTATATAATGGGGTCGAGCGGGGTAGGAGATTGGGCTCCCATCTCCATCTCCCATTTCGAAAAATCGGATTCTCTTTGAGTCCGAAATAAATTGACATCCCTAACAGCTGGTTGCACATCGAGCTTGTCGTTGAAGCCTCCAAATGCATAACGCGCATTGAAATGAAATTGACTCAAAATCATTATTATTTAAATTTTCAAATTTAAAATTCATTTAGATTTCAACAATTTTTTATATTTCAACAAGAAAAGAATTCTCCTCGTAGTATGTCATCTTTGATTTTGAAGTTCCATTGATATTATTGTTAGGTTTCTACTCTTATTATTGTATTGTATAACATAATATTGTAGGAGCTCATTAGTCCAAATTCTGATATCATTACACCCTAATTGATTATACCATTGTCATGTTCAACAAGACTATTTTATTCGGTACACCTGCTGACCTACCTACGGTCTCTTAACTGATGACCTATTTTGGGTTAAGGGCTTTTTCGCGTTCAGCCCCTGCAGGCCGAAAACTTTTCGCGTTCATCCCTCCAATTCTCAGGAGGCTATGATTGGATGCCATAGTACTATGATTTGGGTTAATCATATCACTAAGACGAGCAGGCTGATATGGAGCTTGATTGGATGCCATGACCTATTTTGGGTTATTTTCACCAGTAATGCGGACATATGTCGGGCATACGACTTATCGACAGTACTGCGGACATATAACCAGTAAAACGACTTATCGTCGGTAATGCTAGTAATGCGGACATAGGTCGGGCATACGACTTAACTACGTAAATCTTTATCTCTTGATTATGTAGTGTCGCGTACATCACACCTACTCGCTTGTTAGCCGTTTACAAGCATGTAATTAGGTAATCAACTAAAACAGTTTAATCAAATATGAAATTATAATATTTCTGACAATTTAACAAATATAGATTTATAGAAAGGGGTTCGTCGGAAAATCTATTTTTTTGTAAAACTAACAAAATCAGCCCAAAACACACATGGTAAGTATTTTTTTTTAAAAAATAAATAATAAAAAAAAATAACTTTTTGTTTGCTTTATAATTTTTAATATTCAATTTTTTTCAAAAAAAAAGTAAATGTTAAAAGCTTAAGAGTATTTTAACCAGTAATAACCTTGGTATCTTAGAATATTTATTTTGAAACTTTTTTAAAAAAGAAATAAATATAAAAATCGTAAAGTATGCTAACCTTTTTTAATATTTAAGTTTTTTTATAAAATATTAATACATATATTTTTTTTTACTTAATTTAAGAATTATTAGTGGACGACATATCTGAGATGCTTGTGTCATATTAAAAATTATTTTTAAAATTTTTACTTAGTTATATTTATAACTCTTTTAATCTATAATTGAAAGTGTTTCTAAATATCTCAATTATGTCAATTTATTAAATACCTATTTTTACTAAAAATAAATTTAAAATATAAATTCATGAATAAACATAAATATAATCTTAAAATTATAGAAAAAATATACATGAAAGAAAAAGATGGACGATTTAATAAATTTCTATAAAATATAAATCACATATTATTTATGATAATTATTATATATATTTAAATTTAAATTAATTATTAAATAATTATATTAAAATAAAAATATTATCAACTTTTTTATATATTTTATTATTATAGATAAAAAATAAAAATTTGGGGTGCTATAAAAGGAATTTTTAATAAAAAAATTATTAAAAAATATTGTTAAAATTTTATTTACCAAACTAAGGTCCGAGAAGCTACATAGGCGTCGCGTAAGAATGGTATCTTTTCAAAAAACGCACTTTTTCATAGTCAGTATAAAAGAAAAGGTATTTAAAAAAAAAAAAATTTATAAAAGTATTTTTTGAAAAAAAGGGTCTTCCGTAAAAACAAAAAAGAATTGTACAGAGGGTAAATAGGCTCTTCTTCTCGGTTAAAATTGAAAGTCTAAATAAGATGTGTTGGGTTATCGGGGTCAATACCACATCAGATGCGCAGCGGAAATTTAAAATTTTTAATACAAAAGCCCCGTGTACCCGAATATAGGATCACATTGGTATGCTATAATAATCGAAACATCCACATCGCATGTAAAATAAGCATGACATAATAAAATTAATCTGATTAATTTATTACGATCCTATCATGCATCTAATCGCGGTTCGAGTTTAATCGAAATACCTTGGCGAGTCGCACACGCCGCGTAATGGTTCTCAGATTCTGATGAATAGAGCCGCGAAATTACCCGGCCTCTAATGCTAGTCCACGCTGAGACGCTCGCGAAACCGAAATCGATTTTAATCGAATTAAAACCGAATCTTGGGCCTGCCTAGAGTGGATCGGATCCAATAGGCCCGTTAGCAAATAAAACAGTACCTTCTTCTTCCTCCCGCAGCCGCACCAGCTTCGTCCGTGCAGCTTAATTCCTGCCGCCGAACCACGCCGTCGCAGCCCCTAATCCACGCCCGTACACCTTCTCCGGCGACTCCTTTGCTCGCCGAGATAGATGCAGCGGTGACGAAGAGCTTTACCGCTCGGTTGTGTGCAACTTTTGCACGCGGGAGATGGACGCCGTGAAGAGCTCCGGAGTTTGACGTTGTCACCACCAGCCGCCCGGGATGATGGTGCGTCGCCGTCCGAAGGCCGAGCTGCCGGTCGGAAGTTCACCGCTTCTCTCGGTGCTGAAGCTCGCTGGACAACTTCCTCACCGTCGTCTCTCTCGCCGGCGTCGGAAGTCAGAGGAGAAGCCGGTGGAGGAGGGATGCCCGCGCGCGTGGAGAAGAACCAAGTGCCTTGCTAGCGGCGGTAGGGTTCTTCTTATCGTTTGCGGCGCCGAACTCCTTCCTCTCGATTCTTCTCGGCTGCGTACTGCAGCTTTATATAGATTTTGTGTATTGCACATAAAATCTCCTTATTTGCTAATTTGCAAAAAACAACCACTTGCATTTTGCAAAAACTCTGCCCAACACTTTGAACATTGGCAAAAACAGCCCCTCATGCACAAATTTCGGTTTTTCGCGATCGTGTCTCATTTGCGTGTGACCCATTAGGTTCAGTACCACGCCGGCAGTGAATAAATAGTTAATTCAACTAATTAACAAATAATTAATTCAACCAATTAATTATATTTATCCACAGATCGTGGTTAACGTCTAGCAACGTGCCACGACCACCCGTGTGGTATGAATATCAATATTCATCACTTGAAACCTTTGTGTGAATAGTTCCCATGCCCTATAATCCTTCTGTTCCTTTCTAACATCCCGAACGAGCTTAGAGTATGGATATCTGTCAAACTCTAATATAGCTCAATCATATGTATCTGTCTTAATAGATTCGCTCGTCTGTGACATTAAGAACATTTCTTAATTCACATCGTACCTCGGCCAAGGATTTTCTGAGCTAGTTCTATTCAAAGACACATAGGATGTTCTCCTCCTTTATAGGAGGTGACAGATTCTCTATTGGTTATCATCTATCTTCATGTGCTATTATTTATACCCAGATGGTTCCCTTGTACAGCTGAGCTATACTTGGAAACACACTAAAGCATAAATCATATACACATAAGATACTATGATAATCTCAAGTCTGAGGATCAAGGCATAACTATCACACTGAAGAATTACCATTGACAGACTCCATTGGTATTCTTCGGTAAGTCAGTTCAGTGAACTCATTCATCCAATGAGCACCTACACACTTGCTTCAGTGTCAACTACACGCGTAGTAATGAGATCACTACTCTCATCGTATGAGCAAGCAAGCTGTGTATTAGTCTTTCCGGTGACATTGAGCCCCTACTCAATGCACCTATGACTAAGAACATTCTGGACTTAGGTTTATAAGACATTAGGTCTCATTATCATGATCAACTATCATGATCCTAATTCTGTCGCCTTAGTCCATGGGGTTTATCACATACATTCATACAACATATTAAACATGACGATGCGATAAATAAATAGATAACCATAATCAAGTAAATCAAAAAGGGTTTATTACAAAATATGTTAGCCAAAATATCTAATATTATTGGCTTTTAGGGCATTTACTCTTTCAGGATGCGTATGAGTTATTATATAAATTTTTTATTTATTTATTTGACCTAATTTTAATTATTTTTTGGATAAATTTTAAACTGTAAAATTATATATTTTGATATTATCTACAACTTTGTTTTTGAAAGTTTTTCGAAAATTTTCACATAAAATGCTAAAATAATGATCAAAACTTTGATAATCTTTTTGATTTATTGTTTCACATTTTTTTAAAAATCTTACAACTACAAAATTTATAGATCATATCAAAATCTATAACTTTGTAATTTAATTTTTTTTTCTCAAAATATTTAAAAATAAGTCAAGTAAGATGACAAAAATTTGTAAAAAATCTCGTATACGTACGTTATTTAATCGAACGTGCGAGATTAAATCCATCAAAACGTAAGAATCACAAGATTTTATATACAAATTACGAAATTTTATATAATATTTCCTTGACCTATTTTTAAATATTTTAAGTAAAATTTTAAATTATAAAATTATAAATTCTATATAATTTATAGTTGAAAAGTTTTCAAAAAATGTCAAATAATAAGCTAAAAAGATCATCAAAGATTTGACCATTAGTTTGGTATATTATTTGATATTTTTAAAAAAAATTACTATAAAATTATAAATCATATCAAATTTTAAAATTTTATAGTTCAAAATTTTTTAAAAAATTATTAAAAATAGGACAAGTAAATAAAAGAAAATTTATATAATATCTCGTAATTCGTACGTTCTTTTAAATTTTGAATTTTAACTGAGAGGAAAAAATTTTAATCAAGAGGAAAAAGAAGTTCTTCCTCTGTATATATGTTTTTTTTATATTTTTATTAAGTTATGAAAGTGCATTTTTTTTTAAAAATACTTTTACGAACAGTATTTTTTGAAAAACGCTATTTTTTTTATGTAGATTATGCAACAAGTGCATCTTTTAGAAAGACGCTGTTTTTACATTGCACCTACGTGGTGTCGCGAATCTTAAAAAAAACAAAAGTGGTTTGATTTGACATTTTATGATTTCACTTTTGGCAATATGGATAAAAAAATTTTTACAATAAAATATTTATGCCACATTAATATGTAGGTTCAATAATTTTTAAAACAATTCATAAATTCGCTTCAAACTATTAAGTTTTGGAGTTCAAAATATATTTTTAAAAAACTTTGAATATTAAAATTATAGTTTCGTCAAAATATATAATTTTAATATTAAATTTTTTAAAAAAATATTAAAAAAGTTTTAAAAGTATTTCTTGCTAAATTTTTTTAGACTATTATATAAATTAAAATGATATAATTCGTTGTATCCAAAAATTTCTTTGTGGTAAGTAGGGATTGCTAGGAAGAATATCGCAGCAGAGAGTCAACGCAAAAAGATTCGCTAATGGAAAAACACGGCGGCGTCCTTGTTCTCACCCTCACCGGCGACGGTGGAGCAACAACTAAATTTAAAAGGCACTCATATTGAACGAGCAAGACAAAGGCGCTGTGTAGAGGGGGAATATTGATGGGGCCCACGCTGGGGAGGAGGAGACGGCGACGGCGGCAGTAAAGATGGAGGAGGAGCTGACGGCGCAGAAAAGAGGACGGCGGCGTTTACGCGTCGATACGGACGGTGGCTTTTTTCCGGATATTTGTCGCGGTGTGAGAATCGAGGAAGAGACTGATGAGGATGCTCGCAAATTGTTCGCCACCGAGCTCTGATGGATGGTACACCTCCATTACTCACCGTGATTACAGAGATGAGGTCAGTTGTCGAACACAAAAAGAGTTTTGCTTTGTTACCGCAAGAAAACAGAATGATTTATTGAAATATACATTGTAAAAGTAACACTTCTATTAGACAATGGTTTCAGCTATGATGTTAAATTGCCAAGTTCTATGGTAGAAAAGTTGGAAGTTTAGGACTTACATATCAGCTCCTTAGAACTTTACAATAAATTTTCTATTTTTAATTTATTTATATTTTACGTACTAAAATATTTAGTTTGAATTATTTTATAAAAAAACATTTTAATAAAAAAATTATAAATTACATCAAATATATTTAAAAAATATTTTTATTAGATATTTTGAGACTTCAAACTTAACAGATTATCTACTAATCTATTAAAGTTTTAAATTCTCAAAGCACGTACTTAAAATATTTCTAAATTTTTTTTTTTGAATAACATAGTTGTAGGTCGCATCAATCTTTTTTTTTTAATTCAAAATTTATCTAAAAAATACGTCTATAGTAGTTAAAATGATCCTTACATGAATTCGAGAGAATGGGTGATTGATAAAAATTTAAAATAAAGGACTAATTTACATAACCTTTTAAAAGCAATGTTTGATATGGAGTATGTCCAAGTTTTTCATCTATTTCGTGTTCTATGTAGCAAATTAGTTAGATATTAAGCTTCTGGAGTTGAATCATAGTAGACACCTGTTCCCTGAAACTATCATTTATCTTAATGAAGCACATGTTTTCGATTGGTCTCTAAGTTTTGTTTTGAATATCAAATTTCCCTGAAGCTTCTTCATTTACTGCTAAGCAGTTCGCCAACTCCGCAAGCATTGTTCTCTATAGTGTATTTTATGCTTGCTGTATTTTCATTTATAAACAGTAAACCAAATACAGTTAAAGTAGTTAGAGATCTTCTCTAACATAAACCGAAGTTTAAAATTACAGAAAATAAAGTGACATATTTATTCTCTTAATGGCTATACAAGTAAGCTTTATGCTACTTGAAAGGGAGGGACACTTTGCTCATTTCCGAAGAAATTCTCTGGATCTACCTTCCCTTTCACTATAGCTAATCTCTTAAAGTTGCTCATGAAATATTTGGTTCCCCATCGTTTAGCTTTCGAGTAGCTCTTCGAGCTTCCTTCATATCGCCCCAAATCAAGGTCCCTGAAGTTAAGGTACGAAGACCTAGGATTCTTCGAAACGTATGGTGTCATGTGCTTGTATAATCTTCTGATCCAAGCTATATTAGTTTCTGCTTCCTGAGATCCGTTCTTATTCCAAGCCGAAAGGTACTGAATGTTGTACAAATTACCCTTCCTATGAGGGAATGGTGTTGCACCTTCTTCAATATCATCCATTATTCCTCCATATGGATCCATGAACATGGCCCTCGAACCCGGCTCCACGAACTTCTTCCATATCCCTTCCCATGCATGTCTTGGAATCGGTTTCTTCACGAAGTCAGATTTAGCCTTAAAGAACCCCTTCGGCTGCAAATCCTTATTCAACAAAGCCTCAACGCTTTTCCCTATATACTGCGCAAAATTCAAAGTAGATTGAATCCAAGTCTTTTCTAAGCAGTCGCTTCTGTTCAATCTAAGCTCAGGGAAGCTCTTCGCCATCAGCTGGAGCAGCTCGCTGCATCTTCCTAGGAATAAGGAGTTGAACACTGCAAGTGCTCCTTTAATATTACTACCTGGACCTCCTTTAGGTTGTAACACTGCTTCTATGAAGAGATTAGTATCAATTTTCGATGCAATGTGCTGCCATTTGTAAACGAGATCCAATGCACCTTCTTCTTTTTCCCTTTGCAAGGTGAAGAAAGTCACAGTAGGTGGGACCTCAACTAGTTTCAGCTTCCATGACACTATGATAGCGAAGCTGGCTCCGCCGCCTCCTCTGATCGCCCAGAAAAATTCTTCACCCATAGATTTTTTATCCAAGAGCCTCCCATTAGAATCAACCAACTTTGCATCCAACACATTATCGGCAGCCAAACCGTACTTTCTAACCATCACCCCCATCCCGCCTCCACTGATGTGTCCTCCAACACCAACGCCGGGGCATATTCCGGCTGGAAATCCTAGCGTGTCGCTCTTCTCTCCGACTCTGTAGTAGAGCTCACCTAAAGTTGCACCTGCCTGAACCCAAGCGGTCCTTGTACTTACATCAACACTTATAGATCGTAGCCTCCTCAAATCTATCATAACAAATGGGCGGTGATCGTAGGATTGGTAAGAAAGGCCTTCGTAATCATGGCCACCACTCCGTGCTCTGATTGAGATTCCAAGCAGTTTGCAGCATAAAACTGATGCTTGAACATGGGATTCTTTGGTAGGAGATACAATGAAAAGTGGGTTGGTGTGTGGGGATGCGAATCGGAGATTGTTGATGTTGGAAAGGAGAAGAGACGAGTAGGATGAGCTTTGCGTGGTGCTGAGAAGATCAGAGATGTTGCTAGATGGTGCAATTTTTCTAGAAAAGCATTGTAGAAAATCTTGATGAACTGTTTTTGAATTCGATTGAATAGAGAATGAGATCAAGAGAAAGAAGAGGATAACAATTTTTCCTAAATTTCCCATTTCAGATCAAGACGAGAGTATATGATGTTGTGATATTGAACCCTATGCTTGTTTTATAGCTCCTAGAATTGACATAGCAGCTTTTTTAATATATTAGTCATTTCTCGGTTGGTGGATTATATTTGGTGTTATTGTAAATTTATATGTTACGCTAATCGTATAAAATTTGACAAATTATAGGCAAAATTTTTTTACCATAATATTAAAAAAAATGCTAGTCATTGTTAATACACTATAATTTGTTAAACTTGTTGGTGCATTGAGCATGACATTTGGTTATTCTAGAAAATATGGTTAGTATAATCACGGACGGTAATTGACTCAAGAAAACAACACTTAAAAGCAGGTGTTGGTACTCAGAAAGTGTTACAATATTAGTTCTTTTCTAGTATAAACATGGATAAATGATGGCCAGCGAAAGATTGGTTGGCAATGGTTGACTTTTAGCTGGCGGCCCTTCTACGATTAGGACCAGAATTTTTTATCATACATCTCAAAAAAAGATTTATATATTTTTTCTAAAAAAAAAAATTTAAAATAAAAATTATAGATTTTGATGAGATTTACAACTTTAATATTTAAATTTTTTTATAAAAAATAAATTTAAAAAAATATTCTAAGATTCTAAAATCTTAACGTTTTAACGGATTATAAAAGCTATTTTTAAACTCATTAAGATTTTAGGATACCGAAATATTTATTTAGAATCATATTTTAAAAAAAAATAATAAATATAAAAATTATATATTTTATTAAAATATATATTTTTTTAAAAAATATATATTTAAATATTTTTTAAAAATTTGGGGGCACAGAAAGAATAGGGAATGGGGACACCATCTCTGTCCGCATGATCAAGCCAAAAGAATCACGAAACTCGCGAGTTTATATCGTAAGCTTGACTTTTTCGCAATTTCTTCCGAATATTCGAAGGGATTAGATACTCTGGAGTTGGAAGTCAAGAAGTCTGGATAGGATAGATTTGTATAATTTGGTAACGTTCTTTTTTTCCCAAGTGTTTGACGATTACATATATTTTGAATTTAATAAATACACATAGCATAAATCAGAATTCTCAATTAAGTTCTTGCGAAATTGACAAGCCGGCTGCTCTTTAATACTTGACCAATTCCTCAACTATTGTAAATATTCGTATTATTATTTTGAAAAATTCTTGGAATTTACTTCTCTGTTATTATCAGTAAATCTGTGGAAATTAAGTACTTTTTTTTTTTTTCTAGATTTTAACATTCAGAAAACAACTAATGAATGTTGTACATATATATATATATATATATATATATATATATATATATATATATATATATATATATGTGTGTAGACAATAAGACATTATTTGTATTAAAATACTATTATAGTTTGTCAGCTTTTGCTAGCTTGCAGAAATAAAGGAAAGAAGAGTACAACAGATGAGACAGTATCAAAGAAAAAAAAATACAATGATGGTGGCTAAATGATTCGTACACTATATAATAATAATTAAAAAAAAAACGTATAGCTCTGATTATTCATCAAGCCTTACATTAACTCCTCAAGCCTGCCTTTCATGCAGATGTAGTAGTACCGGGACAACTCCGATAAGTCGTCTTCTTCTATGAAGACCTGCCCAAAAGTTTCCGATGTGGAAATGGAGAGCTGATCCTGATTCTGTGATTTCCTCCACCTCCCCCAAATGGATATGTATAAATGTTATCAGCCACCTGCATCAACTATCAATTGCAATCTTTGCAGATGCTCTTTTACAATCCCACTGTTAAAAATTAAGGAATATATGCATATCAACCACCCAAAGTTTATCCTTTGCGTTTCATATCCGAAAACTCATTTCTGCGCTGACGTGTGCTGCCACGTCGCGTGTTTTCACGTTTCCGGGAGCTGAAACGCATGACTGTTGACTTTAGGAGGAATGATATGCAATCATCCTAAACATTAATGTGCCTTTTGTTGAAAATCAAAATGTTCTTCGCTTCTCAAGTATTTTCATTTAGTTTTAGCCATGATGTACTATGTGTTATAAAAGTAAATTTTGGTGTTTTATTTTTGATATAGCACTAGATCTGGCTTGCCACGTGGCAACAAAAGAGACGCATCATTCAGTACGAAATAAACTGATATTGTGGCCCGGGGACCTAGGTGCAATCCGAGGTCCCAGGGATGGCCGAGGTCGCTGAACGGTTGACTGATCGTGGAGAAAGAACCGATCATAAGTAACAGCAAGGCAACGCATGCTGAACTATGGACGTGTTGATCAGGCCATCGGGATTTCCACCACATTAATTTTTTTTTTTACTTTTCTTAATGGCCCGAGGACCACCTAATAAATATCCTTTACAATTGCTTGTGGGGGACTTCACCTTTTACTATTTAGAAAGAACCGGAAAGAGCTAGTCCGATGCATCAAGTGAGTTCGGACTTTAGCGATTGAGAGATCGTGAGGAAAAACTATACTTGTTTTTCTTTTTTATTTTCAGTGAAGTTTCTTTCGCTAGTGCCTAGTGGCGTACTACCCATAGTTTTACATCGGTTCAAATCAAGATTTGTCAATTAAAAATGTCGTGTAATTTTTTAACCACTTCTATTTTTGAACACTAAACAATAGGTCGAGTATAAGTTCTACCGTACATTCTTTGAGTTGTACTTCCTCTGTTCGACTGAGAAGTTTGAGTTTATCCAACTGATTTATTGGCAATCGCTCTTTCTAGTCCTAGTTCTGTGACGCTATTCTCATTCTCTCCTTAAGAAGCTCATGGCACTTCCAAGATACAGATATCGTCAACCATGGCTCTCTCTAGAACTTCTTCAATGAACAAATCTCGTTAACTGTGGGTGCAGTGCAACATACTCCCATCTATACACTATACTTTGCTATATCATTTCAGCCTTTGTTTCCATGAAACTACCATACCAAATCTAGCTCCTGCTAACACAATACCGTCGCATATGTCGTCCTTTTTTTTTAAGAATAAAGTATTACCTACATTAGAAAGAGCTCTCCCCGGTGAGAATTGACGAGGATTCGAAAAGTACAACAGAAATTTACATCAGCCATAGGACTACACAAGGTACAAAAGTAGAGCACAACAGTGCAGAATACATCAAAACCTCAAGAAGAGGAGCATGAGAAGTAGTACATAGAGGGATACATCAAATACTACTGATACATCGCATCCTGGCATCTATCATTTCTATTTCCTCACTAAAAAAATAAGCTTTAGAGTTTAGACTGAAATGTTCTACCGGATGTCAAACTACAAGTGAGAACTATTATAGAGCGCGCCGATATTGCCTTATTTAGCTCTTGGGCGCATACATGGTGGAGATTAGTTTGATGGATTATGGAATGGATGTAAATGATGAGTGGATGTGATTGTATTACAGGATGCTGTCTAGCATCTTTCAACTACAAAAGATAATGGTAGACAATACGTAATGGCAAAGATTAGAGGTATTTTTACAATGAGAACGGGTTAGACCATCGGTTCATAGTTGAACCCTTGGTCAAAACTAGAGTAAAATATTTTAGCCCGATCAATCGATTTTAAGGACATTTACTAGAAAGCAGCATAGGCTTTAATAAGCAAGGAAGTAGAGGTAAATTGTATGCGGAATTAAAGCTCTAAAGACCACCTCAATCACCCTTTTTTTTTTGGTTGGTTGGAATCATGATCTATCTTTTATGAGAAACAGATTATGATCTTTTTCTAACATCTAGCCATCCTAACCAATTGGACTAACACTTGTTGGTATTAAAAAAAAATTACTATTCCAGATAATCTTTTCAAATTTTTGTAATTGACCACTTCCGGCATGTTTTGAACCAAATCTGATTTCAAATGTTCCTCTATATTAATCTCATCAAATTAATGCTAAGAGTATGAGAAATATTCAAATAATATATTTACAAATTATTTTGTTTAGTATATGATCGTCGAGTCCGTTTTTTATTTATATAACAATCGGAAATAAAATGCGTTAATTTTAAGTTCCTTCAACCAGGTGTTGCTGAAAATCGTATGACTCGAATCATCATCTGTCATTTATGAGAGGCAGATTATGATTTTTTTTAACACTTTGCTGTTATAATCAGTTGGACTAACACTAGTTGGTATTAAAAATATTATTATTCGAGATAAATATGTCTTTTCATTTTTTTTTTAATTTAGCCACTTCCTGTATGTTTTGAACCAAATCTGGTTCCAATTTTTACTAATTATTGATATATGGATTCTAACAATGTGGTAGAGTTTTAACGTGCTACAGGAATAAAATTGATATTAAAAATGAAGAGGGAATTATAATTAGTTTTTAAAAATTCATGAAAATAATCATCGGATGATTGTCAAAGGACACCCTACAGAACCAACGGCTCAGATACATTATCCGAAACCAGGGATAATACCATTTCAGCCCCCGTATCTTTGAAATTGCCGTATCAGTCACTGGAAACGTGTTTCCAGGGGCTGATCCGAAAACCGATTCAAAATAAGGGGCTGAAATGGTATTATCCGAAACCATATAAAGCACAACGTAGGGGCTGATCCGAAAACCGATTCAAAATAAGGGGCTGAAATGGTATTATCCGAAACCATATAAAGCACAACGTACCCTTCTGAAACCTCTATAAATACTTCTGACTAACACGGTGTTTTTAAGATTTACTTTCCATCGCCTCGCCGTTGGAGCGACGTTGGCAGCGACGGTGGTTGTCCTGCTATTTCTAAAGGTTCCGGTGACGATTTAGTTAGCGTTCCATTTTTAAGTCATCTAATTTCTCTAATTTTTGTTTTTATCTTATTTCTTTGATTATTAATGTCTCCTAAAATATTGTGATCTGGGTTGCGGATGGTGATGATCTGTTATCTACAGGTCTCGTTCATCGTAATAGCTGATCGCCTTGCCGACTATCCTATATATCTATGGGGCTTAAAATTTAAATAGAAGTCATGATATGAAGATTGGACCAAATTATGCATGACCAAACTAAATTTTCGATTGAGTTTCCATAATATGTGGGATTTGATACTAAGATCCTAAAATCAAGCTCTCAAGCTATTCACCGCCGTTGGATTAAGATTTGTTATGGAATTAAATATCTCATACCCAATAAATATTTCGGAAATTTTAGGCAAGCATAGATACGTCAGCCGTGCGGACTGCCCGCAGCGGCGGGCCGCGGGCCGGCCAGCACTATAAGTTTTACTGGCCGGACTGGCCTGTCCCGTATAGTAGGGAGTGCAGCTCGGTTCGGATTGCTGACCCGTTAAAAAAAATAAATTTTAAATTATTTTTTATATTTAAATTTAAAAAACAATAATTAAAAAAAAATTTAAACAAGCGCCGTCTTAGGCAGCGGGCAGCGCTTTTGGTGAATGGTGATAGGACAAGACGTTGGTCTTGTCCCATTCCGTGCAGGCCGGCCCGCAAGCTTGCACGGGCCAAAAAACAGGACTGACCACAGGCCGGACCTTGACCTGTACGGTCGGATCGGACTACGGTATAATTTACGGGCCACGAGCTAAATTGACATATTTAGGCAAGGATATTGAGGCAGCCGCAGGATGGGTGTGATATAGAAAAAAGTTGGAAAAGAAATGACAGCAAAGGAAAACCCTAGAAGAGCATCAAGCTATATAAATACATAAGAAGAGAACCCAACAGATCCTACCCAGCCGGCCCTAAACAAGAAACCCACAAACATTGAAGAGCAAGATCGACGAGACAAGGAAGGAGGCATGTAGAAACTAAAGGAGCAGAGATCAAGCTTGCAAGCCTCTGCGCCATCAAGCCCTCTTCCCATATAGCTACAACAGCCTCAAAAAATTTTGAGTGTTCTTTATCTGTTCTTACGAATTTTTTTAAGTGATATATTGGTCAGGCACATGATTGCAAAAAATAAATTTGAAAACGATGATGACTTTTCTTTCACATGCTTTAGTGCTTTGTGATTTACCTTCTGAGCATTGTGTTTTAATGGTGATGTTATCTACTGATATGGGCCTTGCATGTTTTTATTGTTGTTATTTTTTTTTCTCACAGCATTCTCTTGCTCTTTCTTCTATCTGATTCGTAGTAAATCATCATTGTATTTATTTATTTACTATGTTTTTTTTTTTTTTTTTGTATTAACTGGCAACGAGATTGAAAAAAATAGAAGTATCTTAAACGGAGGTACCACACAAATGCGAGTAATTAACGACGAAGTTTGTATTCATCAGAAGGAGGTCCCAAAAACATATTTTATCAAAATCCCACGAAAACAATATCACCACCCATAAACTGACTCCAATTTCCCTTCCGAGTTCTGATTTCTTTTCGTGATTCTGTGATTTTTTCTTCTGTAGTTTTGTTTTGTTATAACCGACTTTGTGCTGTTCCTTCTTTAACAAATTGTGGCCGATGATTAAGAAAATCAATGACAAGCATATGTCCGAGACTTTCAATGCGGAAGAAGCCTAATCTTCTCTATGAGGCCTCCTTTTCCTAATTAAACACTTAGTTTCTTGTTTTTTCCTGATGTTTTTGGGTACATTCTGAATTAGTTTATGATTTTGCTTTACGATCTGTGTTTGTGGTGGTCGCGTGATGATGGATGCATAGTTCACATGATTGATATTCCATATATCATGATTACAAACTCGTCTTTCGCTCCTATCTGATGTTCATATCACCTATTTATATGGTTAATCGTCTGCTGCTTTGCTTGCCTCGCATCTAATTCTTTACTGATAGGCCTAATAAACTATTATCTAAAAAATTCTCTAGAAATGGTTATTCCTCAAATATAATGCCTAAAATTCTCTGAAAATAGTTAGTCCTCGAATATAATGCTTAACTGTTAGTTATTTTATGGATCGTCTTTACTTGCACGAAAGATACATTGATCCCTGTTTCAAAATGTTTGTTACATGAATTCCAATAGTTTAATGAGAAACGATTGAAGGAATATGATAAGCCATAACAAAACTGTTACTTGTTGTAATCTCCTCCTCTCTCTGTGTCTGTGTGTCTGTCTTTCTCTTATTTCTGAAGAAAGTGTTCTTCTTACATATATGCATAATCAACAAATAATTTTAATCTCTATTGGGACGATGAGGCATGAAGTTTAATATGTCATGAAAAGTCCTGCGACAATATCTTCATTATATATTCTGTCTCTATGTTATCTGCATTGTCTCCCTTTTCTGCTGAAGAATAAATAGGTATACTGATTCTGTGCCAGGGCTTGCATTCATAACATCCATAACATTTATTATCTGGGTGGGAGTGTTTATGTCATCATGGCTGGGGACATCTGTCCTTGGCCTTGGCGAGTTGTTCATTAAGAAGATGCCACTTGTTCGCCATATTTACGATGCATCTAAGCAAATCAGCTCTGTCATATCTCCAGGTCTATTAGTTCCTTAAGTGGTTGATTTATATCAAATTTGACTTTTTAGTCCTAATTTTCTGAATCTACAGATCAGAGTGTGCAATCTTTAAAGGAAGTTGCCATCATAAGGCATCCTTGTCATGGTGAGCATCCATTTGCTTTCATCATGTCAAACGTTCTTCTGCAGGTTAGTGAAATTAAAGCAATATCCGTATTTGCTAAATGTGTGTATATCATCAAATCATTGTTGTTTGTAGATAGCAAATGCAATTATCTCAGCTGCTTACCATTTTTAAGCAGGGTTTAAGAGATCCAAGTAACTTTAGAAGTCAGATAATTATTTTTAATGAGCCAGTTGCTTGATTTGCATAAAGATATGAATTTGTGTATTGGTGCACAATTGCAGACATAGCTAATCCTAGGGAAGAAAATTTGTTGGAACTCCTTTTGGTTCAAAGGAGGGAACAATGTTCCTCTTTATTAACCTCACCAAACTAATGCTAATATTGTAATAAATATTCAAATGATATAGTTACAAATTGTTTTTTTTGTTCGGTTTTAACTAGTATTTCAATCGAAAATAGAATGCATTAAGTTCCAACCAGGTGTTGCTGAAATTCGAATGACTCAGAGTCATGATCTGTCTTTTATGAGAGATAGATTATGATCTTTTTCTAACACCTAGCAAGTCCTAACCAATTAGACCAACACTTGTTGGTATTAAAAGCTATTATTATTCTAGATAAATGTATCTTTCAAATTTTGTAATTTAACCACTTGTATGTTTTGAACCAAATCCGGTTTCAGTTTTCACTGATTATTGATATATGGAAGAGTTTTAACGTGCCACAAGAATAAAAATGATATTAAAAATGAAAGAGGGAATTATGATTAATTTTTAAAATTCATGAAAATAATCATCGGACGATTGTCAAAGGACAGCCTATCGAACCAACGGGTCAGATCCAGCTACCAAAACCCTAAAGCACAACACACCCTTCTGAAGCTTTTATAAATACTTCTGACTACACGAGCATTGTAAAGATTTATTTTCCATTGCCTCAGCCGCTAGAGCGATGTCGGCGACGGCGCTCGTCGTGCTATTTCTAAAGGTTCCGGTGATGATTTTGTTCGTGTTTCAATTTCCATTCATCTGGTTTCTCTGATTTTTTGTTTTCATCTTATTTCTTGATTATTTATGTCTCCTTGAAATACTGTGATCTGGATTGCGGACAGTGATGATTTGTTATCTAAAGGTCTCGTTCGTCGTAATGGCTGATCGCCTTGCCGACTAGCCTATATATCACCACCCATAAACTGAGTCCAATATCCCTTCTGATTTCTCTTTGTGATTATGTTGTTTTTTTCTTTCGTTTTGTTTTTTTTTTTTGATCGATTTTGTGTTTGTTCCTCTTTTCAAAAGATTCTGGCCGATGTTTAAGAATATTAATGACAAGCATATGTTCGAGACTTTCAATGCGGAAGAAGCGTAATCTTCTCTATGAATCCTCATTTTCCTGATTAATGACTTATTTTTTTGTTTTTTATCCGATGTTTTCTGGTCACATTCTGAATAGTTTTATTACGTTAGTTGTTATTGTTTTGTCAATTCTTAAATATAAAGATGTTATCATTTTGTTTTACGATCTACTTTTGCGGTGGTCGTGTGATGATAGATGCATAGTTCACATGATTGATATTCATTATATCATGATTACAAACTCGTCTTTCGCTCCTATCTGATGATCATATCACCTATTTTTCTGGTTAATCGTCAACTGCTTTGCTTGCCTCGCATCTAATTATTCATTGATAGGTCCGATAAACTCTTATCTAAAAATTCTCTAAAAGTATTTAGTTCTCGAAGATAAATGCTTTACTTGCATGGACAATACATCCATCTCTCTCAATTTTTGCTCTGCCGCATTAGCTTACACGCCAGTTTATTTTTACCATGTCAGCTTATTTTAACCACGTCAGCTTATTTTAAGCTTTAGACGGTATTATAAATTGTGGTATTAAAAACGCCTTCTTCACAACTCTAGATTCCTAACTCAAAAAAAGCGATATTTCGAAATACCAACGGTGTATATTGGTCTAGTGTATTTGTATTTTTATGTCTTTTAAACTAACAAGTTCATATTGGATGAATGTAAGAAGGTGTTTTCATTTGTAGCAAGAATCAAGCTTTCAAAGATATTATATCAAAAGAGAATTTTAATTAACTTGAATTTGGATCTTATCAAATTCATTCATCACACAAGCTCCTAAAAATTTTGTACTCTGTTCTTTTCATTTTAGAAGAGGCTAGAGCCCATCCATTTGGCTGATCATTCGAGATAGTAAGCATATGACTTGTCTTTTTTATTTCTTTGCTCAAATTCTTGAAATTCTCTTTTCTTTATCATTATCACTCGGTTGTGCTGTCTAATTGCTACATCAAATTGCTATCTTAATGTGCAGGCATTTCATATGGTTGTACGTAGCTCGGCTTCCAAAAAACTTTTGTTACAGGATGGTCAACTTCTTTTCTTTTGATCCTTGTGTGCATCTCTACATTAATCTAGTATTAGTAGAAACTAAAACAAAATTGTTCTTTGGTTGATGCCACATGAGAGTTGACAAGATCTTTCTCGAACAAAAAGATTTCCCCTCCTTTCACTGTTGTCTCTTTGTGTGTCCGTCTTTCTCTAATTTCTTAAGAAAGTGTTCTTCTCACATATATGCATAATTAACAAATAATTTTAAATTCTATTGGAACACTGTGGCATGAAGTTTAATGAAAAATCCTCCGACAATATCAGGTGTTGCTGAAAGTCGAATGACTCAGAATCATGATCTGTCTTTTATGAGGGACAGATTATGATCTTTTTCTAACACATAGCCGTCCTAACCAATTGGACTGGGTATTAAAAGATATTATTCCAGATAATGTTTGTCCTGCTATTTCTAAAGGTCCCAGTGATGTTTTCGTTCTTTCCATTCATCTGGTTTCTCTGATTTTTGTTTTCATCTTTTTTCTTGATTATTTTGTCTCTTAGAAATACTGTGATCTGGATTGCGGACAGTGATGATTTGTTATCTAAAGGTCTCGTTCGTCGTAATGGCTGATCGCCTTGCCGACTAGCCTATATATCACCACCCATAAACTGAGTCCAATATCCCTTTTGATTTCTCTTTGTGATTTTGTTATTTTTTTTTCTGTCGTTTTGTTTTGTTTTGATCGATTTTGTGTTTGTTCCTTTTTTCAAAAGATTATGGCTGATGATTAAGAATATTAATGACAAGCATATGTCCGAGACTTTCAATGCGGAAGAAGCGTAATATTCCGAATCTACAGATCAGAGTGTGCAATCGTTCAAGGAAGTTGCCATCATAAGGCATCCTCGTCATGGTGAATATGCATTTGCTTTCATCACGTCTGCAGGTTAGTGAAATTAAAGAAATTTCAGTATTTGCTAAATGTGTGTATATCATCAAATCGTTGTTGTTTGTAGATAAGAAATGCTATTATTTCAGCTGTTTACCATTTTTAAGCATAGAGTTTAAGAGATCCAAGTAACTTTAGAAGTCAGATAATTAGTTTCAATGTTCAATGAGCCAGTTGCTTGATTTGCGTAAAAATATGAATTTGTGTGTATTGGTGCACAATTGCAGACACTGCTAAACCTGTCTAGGGAAAAAAAAATTGTTGGAACTTTTTCCGGTTCGAAGAAGGGAACAATGTTCCTCTTTAGTAATCTGATCTAACTAATGCTAAGATTATGGAAATATTGAAATGACATAGTTGAAATGGTTTTTTTTTTTTTGTTCTGCGACCGTCGAGTTCAGTTTTTAACTTATATATTTCAACCTGAAATAGAATGTGTTAAGAATTAGTCATTCCAACCTGGTGTTGCTGAAATTCTAATGACTCGGAATCATGATCTGTCTTTTAATGAGAGACAGATTATGATCTTTCGTCCAACGATGATCTGTCATGTGGAAGTGTTTTAACGTGTTACAGGAATAAGATATTTAAAATGAATGAGGAACTTTTGATTAATTTTTAAAAATTTATGAAAATAATCGTTGGACGATTGTCGAAGGATAGCCTACCAAACCAAAGGCTCAGATACAGTTACCAAAACCCTAAAGCACAATGCCCCCTTCTTAAACCTCTATAAATCCCGACTACACGAGCGTTCTAAAGGTTTTTTTTTTCTTTTTCCATCGCCTCGCCGGTGGAGCGATGTTGGCGGTGGCGGTGACGGTGCTCGTCGTGCTATTTCTAAAGGTCCCAGTGATGTTTTCGTTCGTTCGTTCGTGTTTCACTTTCCATTCATCTAGTTTCTCTGATTTTTGTTTTCATCTTATTTCTTTGATTATCTATGTTTCTGAGAATATTGTGATCTGGGTTGCGGACGGTGATGATTTGTTATCTAAAGGTCTCGTTCGTCGTAATGGCTGAGCGCCTTGCCGACTAGCCTATATATCACCACCCATAAACTGAGTCTAATATCCCTTCTAATTATTCTTTGTGATTATGTTATTTTTTTCTGTCGTTTTGTTTTTGTTTTGATCGATTTTGTGTTTGTTCCTTTTTTCAAAAGATTCTGGCCGATGATTAAGAATATTAATGACAAGCATATGTCCGAGACTTTCAATGTGGAAGAAGCCTAATCTTCTCTATGAGGCATCTTTTTCCTGATTAAAGACTTACTTTCTTGTTTTTTATCCGATGTTTTCTTGTCACATTCCAAATCAGTTTTATGGCGGTTGTTATTGTTTGTCAATTATTAAATCTGAAGCTGTTATAATTTTGCTTTACGATCTGCTTTTGCGGTGGTCGCGTGATGATGGATGCATAGTTCACATGATTGATATTGTTTACATTATGATTACAATCTCGTCTTTCGCTCCTATCTGATGATATATTACCTTTTTCTCTGATCATAAACTCTTATCTAATACATTCTCTTAAAGTAGTTCTTATATGGATCGTCTTTACTTGCACGTAAGATAACTGTTTTTTTGCTCCGCCGCATTAGCTGACACAACAGTTGTTTTACCATATCAGCTTATTTTAACCACGTCAGATTATTATGTTTTAGACAGTATTATAAATGGAGGTATAAAACCGCCTCCTTTACAACTCTAGATACCTAACTCAAAAATAGCGATATCTCGAAATACTGGTCTTGGGTATTTGTATTTTTATGATCCGGTCATTGAAAATTGTATATTCTGAACGTTTTGTCTCCGTTGATTTTGTTATTTTATAGGATTAAGGAAATATAAATACCTCTTCATTGATTTTGTTATTTTATAGGATTAACGAAATTTTGAATTATGGGGCATAAAATTGCCTCTTCATAACTTGGGTCTGGTATACAACTGAGAGATGTGCATTTATCATTATGCTTGGGCTGGTTTTACTTTTAGATCATTGCAACTGCTTAAATATTATATTATAGATTATAGATAATACAAATTTTTTTAAAGAACACTTCCAGATCATTCTCAGCATTTTTTAGCCTATTAGACTCTCTTGTACCAGCCATAGAGAGATCTCATTTGTGGAATGGATGGAAATTCCTGCAATCTTGAAATGCCAGCTATATTTTACAGGATTTATGTGCCTTTGTAGTTTGTAGTATTGGAAAAGCTTGCAATCATCAATACTTAACAATGACAGAATAGGTGTGTCTGTTATACTTATTCAGGTCATGATTCACTTTTATATCAGTTACTGCAAGGATTACTGCATGCAGCAACACCCTTTCACTACGACATCCACAATGAACATTACTTATGGTTTTCAAGACTTTTACGTGCCATATCTCAGATTGTGCTTTTGGAAAATGTGCTGAAGGGAGATATAGCAGAGCAAGTTTTTTATTCTATCATTTCACTTGACCTACTGGAAGTGATCAACACGTATCAGAAAGTAGGAGATGCATATTATCTTCCTCTTAAGTGATCTGATGAAGGTTCTTAACGGCTTGCAAGCAACTGGTGTTTTCATACAGTTGGACATTCTGGGCAAAATTTGGAATCTACTTGGTGGACTAACATACTTGATTTCCTCATCTTAAACTGATTCCTTTATTCAGACTCAAGATCAGAATTGCAATTGAGTCAACTGACATTCTTGCATAGACAGTCATTGCAGAAGTTATTTGCAGATCCAGTTGAACCATGTATTTGCCGGGTTTTAATTCTATTGATGAACTACTTCAGCAGCCTCAGATGGTCATCTCTTAGTGTCAGATTATATTGTGGCCAAAGATTTAGTCCTATGATGTTTAAGGTTTTGGGAGTTCAAATACGGCAATGTGATTGATGTTTAGTTCACCTTGGTTGTGAAAAAGATATGTGGACTTTATTGGCACTGGGAGTAATTGACTACCTACATGATTTAAGTCCATATCGTGATGGTACCAAACTAAGAAAAGGTCGGTTTACATTGGCATATCAACTCCTGCTCCCAAGTATAGATGGAGGGATAGATATCTTTCAAATTCCATTGATCCTTCAGGCAGATATCCAAGTTCCTGTTGCTACGGCATCGATGTTGGGCCAGATTATTGTTGGATTAACTCTGATAATTCAGCATCATTCTATATTAAGGTTACTGAGAACATAATTTGCAATATTTGTGGTAAAGCTGAAATTCAAGTATGGTTAGTAGAGATCTAGGAAGAGGAGTTTTGCAAAACAATGCTTATTATCCGTTAAGAGTAGCTTATGGTGACATTGATCTGGATTGCGGACGGTGATGATTTGTTATCTAAAGGTCTCGTTCGTCGTAATGGCTGATCGCCTTGCCGACTAGCCTATATATCACCACCCATAATCTGAGTCCAATATCCCTTCTGATTTCTCTTTGTGATTATCCTATTTTTTTTTTCTGTTGTTTTGTTTTGTGATCGATTTTGTCTTTGTTCCTTTTTTTTCAAAAGATTCTGGCCGATATTTGAATATTTTAATGACAAGCAAATGTCCCGACACTTTAAGAAGTGTAATCTTTTCTATGAGGCCTCATTTTCGTGATTAATGATGTATTTTCATGTTTCCTTCCGATGTTTTCTGGTCACATTCTGAATCAGTTTTATGATGTTTGTTTTTGTTTTGTCAATTGTTAATTGTTTTGTCAATTCTTAAATATAAAGATGTTATCATTTTGTTTTACGATCTCCTTTTGCGGTGGTCGTGTGATGATGGATGCATAGTTCACATGATTGATATTCATTATATCAATGATTACAAACTCGTCTTTCGCTCCTATCTGATGATCAATCACCTATTTTTCTGGTTAATGGTCTGTTGCTTTGCTTGCCTCGCATCTAATTATTCACTGATATGCTTGATAAACACTTATCTAAAAAATTCTGTAAAAGTAGTTAGTCCTCGAATACAATGCTTAACTGTTAGTTATTATATGGATTGCCTTTACTTGCACGGAAGATATATTAATCACTGATATGGTTTTTATGATGTCTGTTTTTGTTTTGTCAATTGTTTGTTACATGAATTCCAATGGTTTAATGAGAAACGATCTTAGGAAAATGATAAAGCCATAACAAAAATGGTACTTGATGTAATAACTAATATGTATACCATAATCAATACTGTAAAAACCAAACCATCTGGGTATATGCTTGATGTAATATCTATACCATAATTAATACTGTAAAAATCAAACCATCTGGATATATGCATCCTAAAATGTAACATAAAAAAATAATAATTTTTTGATCGTTATACTTGGGTCTGCAGCTGAGGGACATGGCTTTACCATTATACTTGGGCTGGCTTCACTTTCAGATCGTTGCAGCTGCTTTGAAGGACAGTGCTGCCTAGTCTCGTTGGTGGCCAGTAGCGAAATAATGACCGACCTAGTATGTTTTTCGATGGCAGAGGCCCCCTTCAAAGAAAAGATTGCAGTGAAATGAATTAATATGTATGAACAAAATATACAAAAGAGTTCACTTACCATATATGTGAATCGTAGCTGTTGTTGCGATTATCGCCCATAACGAAAACAGAATTTTCAGGAACATGCTGCAGACAGGAAAAAACAAACTAATACTTAGTGCAGAGCGAAGCATGCAAATATAAGAGTTAACACAGAGCTGATAAAGCAATACTTAAATTGCCTTTGATGATTAAAGCGTTGGCGTGATGTTAGATCTACTATCACTATTGATCCTTTGATGTAATATCACATAAACTATAAATGTTAACAATGTATGATCAAATAGCTTATTTAGCAAAACAGCTACTAATTATTAAAATGGGTTATAACTTTGATTAATTAAAAGATCTTCATTAATTTCATTTATTGTTTGTGCCATTTGCACTGTTGACACCATAGAAATATTAATAGCCATGCAGATAAGCAATGGCCAACAACAACGTGGAATTTATACTAGTTATTTTAACAGTCACTTCAACTGTTAAACGGATGATTTTTTTTAAGAGTTAAGATTATTATGCCAAGTCACGTCAGCACGCCATTAAGCCTTGGATGGTATTATGGACGAAACTACAAACGCTGCCTCCTTCACAGCTGTGGGTGAAAACTCAAAAATAGTAACATCTTAGAGTACTATTGATGCAAATTGGCCAGTTTATCATGATAAAATTAGAATAATCAGTATTATCTTGATAACTATTTAGTAAAGTTCATAAATCAATAACTTAATTATGCCTTGTTTTTGCTAAGGTCAAGTTTATGCTATTTGCTTAAACAAACCCAATATGCTTATCAACGACCTAAAAGAAAGAGGTCACTTAGAGAAATCTTACCACAGGGCCCATCTCATACGATAAGGGCTCAAGGATATAGTCTTCATTTTTTACTTCACCATTTACTATAAGCTTTCCATCATGAACCTGCAATAATGCGATGGTGCGTCAGTTTTTCAAGCACTTTCCACGCATAAAACAAAGACGCAAACTTAATAGAGGGACCAACTTCTTTTTTTTTTTTTTTTTTTTTTTGATAATAGAGGGACCAACTTTTAGTAGCAAACAATTTAGAAGGTAACAGTTAACTCGCAAACAAGACAATTAAAGCAAGAATGAGCGGGTTGCGAGCAGGGCTCGGATGGAAGCTGGCGCTACATGACGCTGTTAGACGCTTGGAGGCATGTGAGGCTATTGTAGCTCAAGGAGCTCGGGGAGGGTAACTAGTAAGGCGCATGGATGCGTCTAAGCCGAAGGCCTTCAACAGGGCACGCAACGCCCATGAGATCAACAACTATGTACCAGATGGAGTGCTACTTTGATACAACGTTCCCGCTTGACGATGCTTTGAAGCTGCGCACGGTCCTGATGTACCTTGGAGATGTGGTGACCCTATGGTGGCGAAGGGTAACCGATGATGTCGATAGAGGATGGCGCGCGTTATCATTGGGATGTGGCAGGAGTTAAAACGCCAAATCTACCCAGAGTGTGCGATGGATGAGGCAGGGGCCAAGCTTCAATGCCTTATGCAAGAGGGTACCATCAGGGACTACGTCAAGAAGTTCACGGAGTTGTTGTTTGAAATCCCCTATATGTCAGAATGTGACATGTTGTTTGCGTTCATGGATAGCTTGAAGGGATGGGTCAAGCTCAAACTCAAGCGACGAGGAGTGCAAAACTTGACAGATGCTATTCGTATCACCGAGTCGCCAATTGAGTTCAAGAATGAGTCCAAGGAGAAGCCAACCAAGAAGGACAACGATGCCACTAGTGGGGGAGTGTAGTATGACAAGGGAAAGGAGAAAAGAAATGATTCCAGAATGGATAGCGCGTAAAGGAAGCTGCTGGAGTGCTTTATTTGCGACATGCCACATATGGCACGGGAGTGCCCAAGCCGTAACAAGCTAGCTACACTGGTATTCCAAAGGGACGCAGGAAGGACGGAGCAGCAGGAGAATGTAGAGTCTCGGGTTGCTTGGCCAAGAAATAGGAATTCTCTAGAGTGTAATCCAAGCCATATACTTAGCTCAATCTTGGCCATCCATCGAGTCCTTAGGTTTTTATAAATAGGGAGGCCCCTCCCTCATTTGTAAACCATCAAGAGATCAAGGAATCCATCTAAGCCTTGAGCAAAGATTTCAAGTATTCCAAGTGCTCTTGCATTCCCTTCTACTCTCTTTAGCAAGCGCGTAGCGTCATCATTTAGAGGCTGAACTTAGCAATTAGGGGCATCGCCTAAAGGAAAAATTCATAAGTACCTCTATACAAAATGCTAATCACTACTACTTTTGCAACAAATTCGATCACGACACATGCCTAAGAAAAGTGTATCCCGGTTATCTGAGCTCAAACTTGGAAATATTGATACTCACCAAAAAACAGTTTTTTTTTTTAATTTTTTTTTTTTTTTTTTTGCTTCAAATGATACGATCTGGTAAATTTCTTTTTCTTGCTTTTATTTGAGAAAACAATTAACTGGTATTTCAAACATAGACTGATGGCAGCATGTGTGTACGCACCTCAACAATATCACCTTCCTTGGCAACAACTCGTTTGATGAATACATCATTATCAGTATAGCCTACGTCCTGCAATATTACAGCATGCATGAGCACTAATAGAAGACACAAAATGGACCAAACAAATTAGAAGGAAAGGGTCAGAAATACCTGCAGAACTGGTGGACTTCTGAAGATTATGACATCATTAATACATGGGCGTCGGAAATAATATGAAACCTATTACAATGCATTAGCATATACATTATAATTTGATAACCGAATCCAAATTCCATTTTGCTTGGATAACAGCACCAAGTAGTAGACATAAAAATCAAGGAACTTAAAAGGTTCATAACTTTCAGCAATTTGCACAAAACCAAAAACGAAGTTAAAAGGGCTCAAGTACCAGTTCACAAAAATTATATACAAAACCAACATTCTCTGAGTCACTCATTAAAAAGTGCGGCCAAATCACATTTCAGCATAATGCAAACAGCTTAATCAGGGGGGGAAAGAATTATATCAGCTTAATTCCAATATGGTTTGTTAAATGAAATCCAATTCTAAATTTTGCTTGGACAGCATCATGACTTCAAGGTATAAACACCGAGAGACCCAAAATTTTCACATTAGCATTTCTTTAATTTTCTAGAAGACCTGGAATCTCTGACTCAATTTCTTTTAATGGTTGTACATAATGGTTTTCTTGATAACACAGACAGCTTAGTCAGGAGAAACTACATCAGCTTATTCCAATTTTCTCTGCATAATCTTTAAGGGTTCAATGTTCTTACATTCATCTAACTTGTAATAATTATCACGTGAAGTTCTAAAGCAATATGAATTGCAGCAGTTATTAAGCCCCACTTATTCCGGTACATGCATCTGCTGTGTATCCTGGTTAAACAATTTTTTAGAAGCATCTGGAGCTCAATTATGGGTCTTAAAACACTCATTAATCTCCAACCTTCTAACAGTGTAGTTTGTTTATTGCATTGCAAAATTCCTATGGGAATGATGTTCATATGATTCAACGTTCCCATAAATTAAATTCCTGAGAATGTTGCATTATCGTGTTTGCTTAAGTGTTCTTATTTGTTTAAATGATCATGATTCAATAAACAGGGGCATGGAAGTGACCTTATAGCTCATTCGTTGTGTGAATCTGGATTACCACCTCTTCCACACTAACCTGGATTCCTTGTGGGAGCGTTCTGCTACTGAAATGCTGCATTACAGTGCTTTTGACTATAAAAACACGGGAATGTGATTCTTAGTTGTAAAATTCCCAGGAATGCTGGCAAGAGTAACTCCAACCAACCGCACACTAATGAAATCTTTCAGTAATCATAGTAGTGAATATCACGCCAAGAATCATAGGCCTAACATTCATCTTGACTAGCAGAAGCTATGAACACCGTCTGATTTTGAACATTCTTTTATGGTATTTTTACGATGAACATTCGATTAAACAATCTTGGCAAGATTTCTAGAAATTAAAAACCAAATTACTAAAATATCAATCCAAGGATCTGAAACAAGCACACCCAATAATTACCTTCTCAGCAACGATACGATCTCCAACATCAAGGGTAGGGTACATGGAAAGCGAGGGTATGAATCTGGGTTCAGCAACAAAAGATCGAAATGCGAGAGAGATAGCGAGCGCCGCCAGCACAGTTTTCGCGTCATCCTTGCTCAGCCCAGCCCAATTTTCCGATAACAAGTTCGAATTATCCGAAGACTTCTCTCCGCCGCCATTACCTCCGCTGCCGTCTCCGCCGCCACCTTTGCAATGCGGCCGGACGCGAGACGGCCAGAAGGATGAGACAGCAGCAGTCGCGGCGGAGTTAAATCGGAGCGGGATTGTTTTTGGGTATTGGGAAGAGAAGAGAGAAATGGAGTTGGGATTTTGGTGATCTGAAGCAGGTATGTGGTTGTAGCGGAAGTAAGACGAACGAGGGAAGGAGCAATGGCATTGGAGTGAGGCGATGAACATGATTGACGAGGGGAGATAAGATAGATTCCTGAAAATGTTGGCAAATTAAAAATGGTTTATTTTCTTGGGAACTTACATATAAGCCCCTCAACTATTTAAACTTTACAAACAAATCTTTTATTTCACACAAATGTTCTAACATATTTATTTAGAAATATTTTTTTAAAAAATATTCAACATTAAATTATAAATTTTGATTAAATTTATAACTTTCATATTAATTTTTTTTCAAAAAATATTTTTAAATAGCTGTTTTGAGACTCCAAAATTTAGCAAGTTAACGAATTGATTTTAAAACTTATTAAAATTTTGAAGTACCAAAATATATTTATTTAAAAATTTATTTTAAAAAAATATTAAATATAAAATTATAAATTTTATTAAAATTTATAATTTTAATGTTAAAAATTTTTCTAAAAAATACTTATAAAATAGTTAAAATAGTTTTGATATGAATATCAAGATTGAGATATTTTTGTAAGATTAAACCTAACTAGAAAATATAGGAGTTAATTTCTATAAGTAAAAGAATTCTAGGAGTTAATTTATAATTATTTCTATTTTCTTGGGGATCAGAGCAAAGGTATTTGACTTCGTCGATAGGGATACGACCAGAGCTCAAAATTATATTTGGTAAAATATCAAATGAGACATGCTTTTGTACCGCCACTAAAAGTAAATTTTTATTTTTATTTATATTATTACGTTTTATATAAAATTTAAAAAAGAAAATTTAAATATAAAAAAATACTCTATAATTTTTATGCATAATATTTGAAAAAAATGTATTTAAATAAATATTTGAATACTTTAAAATAATCAAAAAATATTTAAATTTTTAAAATATCTTTTTTTTATAAAATTACAAAATATTTAAATATAAAATTATATAACACACAAAAGTTTTGTTTTCTTGTTCAACTTTTTTAAAAAAAAAAAAAAGATATATACATATAGTTTGAAGTAATTTTATATTTTTTTTAGAAAGTAGGAGTTAATTTGTCAACGAACCAGCTGCATAGCCGTATATTCTGATGTGAATTCTCTAGTTTGGACTAAACATTCCTCATAATAATACTCACATATTTCATTAAAAAAAAAGAAAGAAAAAAGACGCTATAAATTACACTTCAGAAAAATAAATTGGGAGAATTACATATTAGCCTCCTGTAAAAATATTTTTTACTAATCAGCCCTTCATCCTAGATTCTTACTGATCAAGCCCTATTTTACTATTTACTTTTTTTACGGATAAAAATATTCAAGTATAAATATTTAGAAGTATTTTTTGAAAAATTTTCAACACAAAATTATAATTTTATGAAGATTTATAATTTTTGTGTTGAAAGTTTTTCCAAAAAATATTTTTAAATATTTATTGGGGTATTGATAAAAATAATTTTTAGGCTATTTTTAACACCTCAAAATAAATATTTAGAAATATTTTTGAAAAAAAATTTTATGTTAATTTTTTTTATTTTTGGGTGTTAAAAATAGCACTTAAAATAGGGTTAAAATGTCAAAATACATCGGAATTGAGGAATTTTTTGTGAGATAATTTTTCATGAGGGGCTAATCTGATGGTCAGAAACATAGAGGGCTGTTCAGTAAATATATAAATTTTAGGGGAATTATCTTGTAGTTTTCTTAAAAAAATTTTAGAGACCTTAGCAGTCTATTGGTATACGTGCTCACAAATTTTGAGAAGCTGTCGACGATTATTGATCATATCGAGACAATCATATGTATATAAAAAAGGAAAATTATATATCAGTCCCATTTTAAATCTTCAATATATCATTTCTAAGAACAAAAAATCGTTCGACGTGACAACGCACGCTGTCATATCGTGCATTTTTTTATTTTCAAGAATTGAATTGTATCAACCCCTAAAATAGAAAGCTGATATGTAATTTTGCTTATTAAAAAAAACAGCCGTGATCATTCTACTTAGCACTGTATAGTTTTTGTCAAACACATCTCTAATTCATGTGTGAATTTTGGTACAGGATATTATATATAGTTTCAACACTTCTCGTTGGCATATATTCCTCATTGAAAACGTGGCCTTTAACTCTTAAGCGTGTGTTTAGATGGAGAGAATTAGGGGAGAATCAATTGAGGATGAAAGAAACGTAAGAAAAAATATTCATTCTCTCCTATTTGATTAAACGAGAGAAAGAGACGGAGATGGAAATAGGATGGAAATGAATCCGTGGGCTCCCACCAAATTTAGTTCTCTCCAAATCAGAAAAAATGGGTGGAAAAGTACCGTTGAGAGCTCATCTCTGTCTCTCTCTTTCTCTCTCTCCCTCGTGAATCACAAAATAAAATTTAATTTTTTATTTATATTAAATTAATAATAGTTTATTTCCTTTTCCATCGTTATCAACACAATGGAAAAAAATCTATTCAATCCTATTTTTCTTTCCCTTATTTTTATTCCTTCCTAATTTATCTCCTACACTTTCCTTCCTCTATTCCATTCACAGCCTAAGTTGATCAGGAATTGATTGAAGTTCAGTTTTAGCCGATTTTCAGGCAACAAAAAATTAAAAAAGAAACTACGATAAAAAAGCTAAACGTTATATATATTTAATTATGTACTATATTATTGTAGCAGCACTTTTTCTTTAGAATAATTGCATATCGCCTTCCAAAATTTACGTCTTACATTTCGGCTCTCGAAAATGCATTTCTGCATTGACGTGGGCACCGCCACATGCGTGTTTTCAGAAGCTGAAACACGTGACTATTGCTGTAGGGGGTTGATATGTAATTATTTTTTTTTGTTATCTATTTCATTTTAACGATCATTCTTCGAACTTGAATATTTTTAAAATCAAAAGAATGAAATTTTAAGGTTGTTTTTGTCAAGATTAACTACGTCTATCCAAACACAACCGTATTAATCTCCTAAAATAAAATTATAGGGAATTCAAAATTATATGTCCATATATTTCAAAATAAAATATACCTTCTAATTCAAAATAGCAAAAATATGCCTCTTTTACTATGCGAAATGATGAAATTATCGTTATCAAGTTAACAAATTTTGATCACGTACGCTTAAAACTTATAAATATTTATAATATTTTTTAAAAATATTTATCTAAAAAATATCTATAAATATTTTTAGACGAATGAACAAGCATGGTAAAAATATCTATAAATTTTTTTTTAAAAAAAAATTTTAATATAAAAATTATAGATTTAGCAAGATATACAATTTTAATGTTCAATTTTTTTTTTAAAAAAAATCTAAATATATGTTTAAAAATAGTAGAAAAATAATAAATCTTTGGTGCCCAAAACACGTATTTAGAAGTTTCTTTCAGAAAAAAAAAAATTTAAATATAAAAATTATAAATCTTATCGAAGCTTATTATTAACATTTTCTTTAAAAATATCCCTAAATATTTATTTTTTGTCATTTATACCGTTTCACACAATCAATAGAACATTTCTATCACTTAACAGAATTAATAAAATATAAAAATACTATTCTGAATTAAGAAGATACAGTTTTATGATTTGAATTATGCAGACATAAAAACCCAAATACACCTAGAAAATTAGAACAGCCCCAACTCACTCGACCATCCAAGATACCTCCCGTCATTATACATCCAACTCCTACGATACAAATAGAATAATCCATAATATCACCTCATCGTTTGTAACATTTTCCTCATCGTTTCAACATTTACGCTCCCAACTAGTAAGGGCCTAAAATATGAATGGAATAATGGAAAAGCTGGATCATGTTATTCATAAGCGTGACAATTTTTTCTGGATTTTACAACAGTAAGTTTAAAAACATTGAAGCTACTGAAGAATGTATACCGCCGCTGGTTACTATTTTCTACGAGAGGCAAAGCGTGGTAGTAATCTTCTCCACAGGGGAACAAATTTCTTTTTATTGTTAGTGTTAATACTTTTTTATATGAACTGAGGGCTCCTAACCACGAAACCTTAGCACTTCACAGACTATCAGAAGTTCCTTGCAACTCCAAAAGCAAAGTTAAAAAAAAAAAGGACCCAAAAAATAAAAATAAAAAACAAAAAATCACTTGAGGCAATTAGCCAAGTCAAGAGAGGATAACTTCTGGTGTTTTCCCCAAATAAAATATGGATAATCACTTCAGAATAAAGAAGAGGCAACTTTTACAACCCTTCCCCGACCAAGGAAAAAAAATGGAAAATCAGGAGAAATTAAAGAGATACTGGACATTCTAAAACATAAAATTAGCTAGGTCATAGCATTGTTCTTTAGGTGAGGCAACTAAATATAGCTACCCATTGTATGCGCAAAGGTTCTCGAAACCCATGTATTCATTGTACTCGATCTTCTGTATCATATTTGAGATACCAACACCACCTGTGGAATGTAAATAGTTTATTAAGACTCGTGTGCTTCAAAGTGCTGGTTAAATAATAATATTAATGCTCAAAGATAAGGCATTAAAGTGAAAGGTAAAATACTTACCGAGTGAAATTGCACTAACAAAGATTGTGAAAGCCAAAATGAAAATAATTAGTGACGCCCTCCCCATCAATATGATCATCCTCCTCACCACATGTTGACCGATTAAAGCAGAGACCGCCGCAACAGCCGTAAGATACACAGCTGCAAAACCAATGTTTACGTTTTAAATATCCCTGTTTATTTTAAGAGAGAGATGATGAGGTTGGAAAATAGGTACAACAGTTAACTCATAAATAATAATTTTAAGAACTGGTTACTGAACCTCCTCCTGGTTAGGCTTAAACTGCCGTACTACTCAGAGGGGTATAGGCGAGTAACCATCGCATTTCACACTTATGACAGGAGATTTCCGATGTACAGTCACACAGCACTTTATGATAGACAATCATTTCCAATTAGGCAGAATGTTGCATTCTGAAGAAAGCAAGTACAATAGAGTGGAATTGGGGTATACCGTAAGGGACAGGAAAACGGTCCAGTAGGTAATATTCTACAACAGACATAGATGAGGAGAATGTCATTGCAAAAGTGGCTGTCGCACTGGATACCTGCAAGAAGACAGACGGTCAAGCATACGTGCACAGAACTAGCTCTTTGCTGCGCTTAGAACCAATTACAAGCTATTCAAGCAGTCTATATTCAGGCAAAAAGTGGCTGTCTATATTCAGGCAGTCTGCAAATATAGTTCACATGCCAAAATAGGGCATAAAGCTATTGAAGGTCGACATGTCACTGGTTACCAGCGTTGACGGAATCAATATGAATCTAATACGAACAGTTGCCTAGCAAACCTATCAAGCTGTTGTGAACAAGGCATATTTCTAAACCGAATAGAACCTATTACAACGAAATGTTTCTGATATTCAAAACTAAATTCTTCTCAACATTAGTCCAGTATGAACGAACAGTTAGGCAATGGCATAGTTCAACTACCAAAAGAACTTATTACTACGAGGAAACTCTGATATTCACCACACATTCTTCTCGAAAAATGAAATTTTCTTGTGGTGTTTATTAAGTCAACCTCAAGATATGGCGACAATCATCTTCTAGGGATACCATTATGTTTTAAAATACATGTTGAATATGAAAGGTATGATAAAACTGAATTTTAAGGATAAAAAGGCAACATCCACCTGAAAATTCAAGTACATAGAAAAGCCATGCCTATGTGCAATATCATCTTTTAAGTTTTAACTGAGTAATGCTTATCTGCCTTCTAATTTGGAAACTAGTAATAGTTAACAAAAGGTAGGTGTAGCGCGATAGTTACCTGAGGAGGGATGCCAAGCTCCAAAAACATAGGTCCGAGTATAAACCCTCCTCCAAGACCAAGGAGGCCTCCAACCATGCCGGCAAGGATGCCACATGAGCAGTAGAGAATCAGTTGATGAACCTTCCAATCTGTTTCCTGATCGCCCTTAGATGCTATGACTTTCTTTCCTCTGTACAAGCTGCCTGCTTCATAGAAAGTAACTCCAACAGAGACTGGTATCTGCCAAAACAGATGTTCACATTTTAACCTCAATCTTCTGTTAAAGACTATATATTAGCAGATTCAACAATAATCATGAGTAAGCTGCCCTACCTGGAGAAGATTTAATGCCCAGTACCAGTTCGAACAAGTTTCTGTACGATTCTGAAGATAATGTGACCAGTCAGATCAACAGTATCAAGTGCTAGCAATAAACTAAATGCTCCTTCAGGATGATGTTTTACCTTAGTAATTTGCAGCACAAGGAATGTTACCCAAACAAACACAAGAAGCCCAAGCTCCTTCCAACAGACATTATCAATGATTGGGACCTGCAGATTTGAAAATATTTCTTCAAGCTTTTCTCAAAAAAAAAAAAAAAAAAGAAAAAAAAAAATATTTCTTCAAGCAGAGTGCAATAAGTTGGGAGTAGAATAACAATCTAGGTAGGGAAGTAAGAGGGACAGACTGGCGGGGAGTAGAATAACAATCTAGATAGTTATTATCACCACTTCATCAATCATTCTAAAATAACCAGAAAATTTTTTCCCTGTAGGCAAACACAAAAAGTCAACAATATCCTGAAATGAAGAGAGGCAACCATTACCTCTTCCACTTTTGTACTTTTGATCTCAACATGGGCTCCATTTGCTGGACCCGCAGCAAGAGGTGTGTATTCGGTTCCATCACTCCCTGATCCTGGAAATTTAACAGGGATCGCACTTAACCACAACATTACACAAGCTTTTTTTTTTTTTAAATATTATCGCGGACTACAACGCCCGTGTCACCCTCCACAACATATATAGGAGTTAAATCCCCCACATCCTTGCAAGTGGCACTTGCAGGAACATAAAATCACTTTATGAAATAAAAATCCCACCATCTGTCTTAGGCGCCCTGGGCCCCATGCTATCTATCATTTCAACTTAAAATTAGATAAGCACTTACCATTTGACTCCAAGAGTCTGGCAGCCTCCTGAATTTGCAAGGCACAAAATATAAATGAGGATGTCTAATTACACAAGATAAAGCATGATCGTGATCGAAAATTTTCAACCTTTTTAGCTAGGGTTTCTTTCTTCCATGCTGCAACACCTCTCAGAAATGCCTTGGTTGAGGTGGCTACAAAAATACATAAGATATCAAGAAGGCTGTCTCCTATGAGTACTATAATAACGATGGAGTTGGTATATTACTTAAGAATAGGATGATTAGAAGAACTGTCACCATCCAATCTGCAAAAATCACGTTGAAAGCCACTCCAATGCTAATACCAAGCATAAGCATCGGTTGAACAAGGAGTGCCAAGTCATAGTCAATGATGGGCATGTCGAGAGTCGGATGCCTCAACTTAAGATTGTAGTATACAGTTGATGCTGCCGCGCCCATAATCATACCTAACAAGACAGTAACAAAATTCCCAATTCAGATAAGGCTATCTTTACCAAATCAACTTAACAGTCGAAGACGGCATGAAAGGAAAACAGTTCTACAAATCCCACTCCTCTGTTGTAGTCATGGACATTGGTCAACCTTATAAGCAAATTAAGTTTACTTGTCATTTGTTAAAAATATAATTAAAACCATACATATTATGTAGAAAAATTTTGTGCAGCAAGAATCCAAGACCGACATTCTATCTTTTAAGATAACTACGAAAATGATATTTGCTATTCTACCACAACCTGACCAAGCTGTAAGCTATTGGGATTGTATATGTTTTATTATATAGTGTCCAAGATACTATGTCAATAATGATGTCTACACCCAACATGTCCATATATAGTAATTATTACAGATATGAAATGACAAACTTTTTTCTTCTGACTCAACCAAACCAATTAAGGGAGTTAACATCCGACAACTAAGAAAACAACATAGATAAATAAAATTTCAAAATCTTAGATAAATCATTAACAGTAATATATCTCTGTCCATAACATCCAGGACGGATTGTGGGGCATCCACTGTAGGTGTCACTCTCGAACTCCACAAGCACCCCCACAAAGAGTGGAGAAATTTATTCCCTCTAGAAGTGTAGAGGATACACGAACGTTCGGGTATGCTAGAGCAAAAGGCCAGGACTCCTCAGTTAGTGAGATCGATATCACTCATGGGTTTATCTGTTACGTTGGTCGCAGAAAACATGGCTGGACAAACATTATCAACAATAAAAGAAGAAAACATAACTCTAAACAGAAGGGAGCATCGGAATTTGCAAGATCAACTTCCTTACACTTTGAGATAGCCGTAGACGATTTCGGATCAAATCCTATAATAAGAGTTAGCATTGGCACAAAGATACCGCCTCCACCGACACCTCCAACGCTCCCAAACGCCGCCCCGAAAAACCCTATAAGTGATCCGAGCACAATTTTCCAGTCAAACTTCATCGGCTGCAGTAACATCAAACATCAACACAAAAATAAACTTCTCGATTAATAAACTCACCAAAAAATAATCTAAACCGAACTTGTTTATCTGAGCAAAAAATTTTACCGGCCAGACGTGCTTGTACGACGTTTCATCGGGCTGCCACAAGAAATTCACGGCCCTGAGGAGGAAATCCGAGGGCCATAGACTCGTTTCAGCATCATCTACTGCCTCGAAATTGATGCCTCTCTCGGCAGAGACGACGGCAGAGGCTAAAGCTAATCCTAGACCCGCGACGGCAGCGTTGCCAACCCACCGCGTCCATCTTTTCCCCATTGACTGATTTCAGCTAATTTCTACAGAGAACAACGAAGAAGAAGTGTTTTCGCCGGAGATAGAACCAACCAAATGATTCACCGGCGATGAAACTGAAATCGCCGGAAAAGCAAGCGATATCTCTGAAAATGTATATAGAACCAGGCTCTGTGGTTGCAATGGCGCGACGTAGCTATTAAAAGGTTAGTTGAACAGATTCTATTACAACAATACCCCTGGTGTTGGTTAAAACTAAAGAAGCCTTTTCGGGAAAGTAGCTCTTTATGATTCCGTGCAAAGCCTAGACGTTCCGGAGTGGTACGGATGTAATATGTACAATTACGGAGGATAATATTAAAAAAAATTTTTCCGTATTGGCCCGTTTTCTATTTTTACACGTTTTAGTTTCTGAAAGCGTATTTTCAAAAATCATTTTTTTTTTTTTTCAAATCAGACTCTCAAAAATACATTTTTAGGGGACAATTTACGAACCTTCAAAAATAGGAGGACTGATACGTAATTATCCGTATTAAAAAGTAATACTAGTGATTCCACAATTTCATCAAAAAATTTCCTAAAATATATTTTTAATGGGGAGTAGTGCGACTTACGGAATATGATGGAGTGTAGCACGATTCCCAAAGAGTTTTTTTATTTTGGATAAAATTTTAGATGAATTTGTATGGGTGACAAGTTTTATTCAATATCAAAGCGAAGCGATTACAATTAAGAGTTGTAGGCCGCCATTGCAAAAATGCTGGTGGCTAATGAGTTACACGCGGACCTGGATTTGAGATGGCTGTTCAAAACCCTGATGGGCCCACGGAGGGACAATACGGCACGTGCCTTCTAATTGTAAGCTCGTGGACCCGTGAACTTTGATTGATCTGGCAAGACTTGTATAGATTACAACAGCTTATTATATCTAGATCAGAGAATTTTATATTGGATATTGTTGGCTGATAAGCTCCTGGCAATCAGGTAGATTTAGACATGGCCGAGTTCGATCTCTCGTGCTAGAGTCACATTTTGGGCATTACAGAATGCGAAACTGTCGGAAACTGCAGCTTCCTAAAGGGTCTTACTTCTACGGCAGAATAGAACCCCAACCCCCTCCGGCCCTCCGTCTCGTCCTCGGATTCTTGTTCTTGAGCCTCTTACTATGCATTCAAGCTCATATTCTTTCGTGTTATGAGCATAACTTTTAATCCACACTTGCAAAAATACTAGATTTTTAGCTTCCATCTACGAATATAGTAAGCTGTCACATATGACGTTGGTTACGAGCTATCTGATATGGAGTTGGATCATTTAGAAATTTATTCATCGTATGATACTAATAGTTTCCTTTGCTGTAGGAGTAGGTTCACTTGCAGCTCACAAATTGTGATGAACTGAGTTCGCGGTTGTGTAAATTTTCACAGTCGATAAAATTTCCACTCATTGTTACTATTTTTTTTTATTTAAAAAGAGCAAGTTTAAGATGATATTTTTCAGTTGTCTGACTAATAGAAATGGCTACTGCTATGGATACTGGACAATGCTGTATTTATGGACTGTCGCCACTCACTAGCAGAGGCAAAATATATAAAATTTTGAAATCCCAGTAATTGGTTGGATGAAGTATCCGGAGACGAGAAGATGAAATTTGTACCAACTAGTATTTGCCTAATTAGTTATCGTGATTGAGGTACTAGAAGACGACAGTAGTCTGCCTCTCGTGAAGGATATATTGGAGGTTTAAAAAGTAAGTACTCGCTAGAATGAGCTATCGTCTATACTTGATAATGGCAGCAATTTCATCAAATGTCCACTAATGATAAGTCTACCGGTTATGGCGATTGATAATTCGAATCATAATTATCAAGAGGAGGCCGCAATAATATATTGGTTCTTTTTTTTAGGTCGAAAGCAATAAATAAATTGCTATTGATAATTATCCAGTTGGTATACTTGATAATAAATAATATATTTAAATGAGGTTCTGGATTCGAATCTCCAGCATTACTTTCCAGATCATGAAATTGTTTCTATTTTCAAGTTTAAATAATAAATGAATGGAAAAATAAATCAAAACGGATATGATTTCCAGCTCATAAGGGGTTGATGGAGGTTTTCAATGCCAACACAGATACCTTCTTTGCTTTGTGAAGACACAAATTAGATCTTGTACGTTGCTGTGGGGCCAACAAATTACAATATCAGGGGTTAAAGCGGAACCAAACCGAATATTGATAAATTCGCCGATCATTGTGACGCAACTATACCGAACCGTAATAATATTTATTGATTTGTTATTTTTTAATATATATCGTGTCAGTTTCTGTCATTTCAATAACTGTTATAATAAATGCGTGATGTCCGGTATAGACCGTCCCGACTGACACATAAAATATAATTGAAGTACTAAATTTAAGACGAGCAATGAAACTTTTATTTTATTAAGTGATCATTTCTTGCAAAATGTTATTAAGGATTTATTTAGTATAATATGGATTGATATTATTTTTTAATTTATTTATTTTAATAATTACATAAAAGAAGTTAGTCACGAATATAATTTCTTTCACGGCAATTAAATTAAAAAGTTAGCGTACTTGTTCAGCTACTTTGTCTGCTAGCATTTGGACGCAAAGGACTTGGAGAATGTGACAAAATGAAATTTCCAGGGGCTGAATTGATCGACCCTTAAAAAGAGGGGCTGAATTGGCATTTACCGAATTATCTACACTTTACGGCTTCATATGGAAGCAGAAATGAGAGCCATTTTAATTTGGAGCCTCAGTTTCACGATAAATAGTTGCATATTAGTTATTGATTTTAATATTATAAAAAACAAGTTATTGGTTTTATACCGATTATAAATCAGCTCCTAAATTTAACATCTTTACAAATCAACTCTTTTCTAAAATTTGTATCAAAAGTATTTCTTTTGAAAAAAAAATAATTATAGAAAAAAATAAATTTTTAAAAAAATATCTTTGAATATATATTTTATGCTCCAGTATTTTAGTGGGGTTTAAAAACTAATACGTTTGCTCATTAAAATTTTAGAATATCAAAATTTTTATTTAAAAAATTAAAAAAAAATATAAAAATATGATATATAATTTTTATATTTAAATATTTTTAAAAAAATATTTAACAAATTTGTAGCACGTAAAAATAATGATCTTGAATTAGAAATTTATTTATGATTCAATATTGAAGCAGGGTTGATATGTAAAGGGATCCTAAAAGGGATCATCCATATGTAAGAGCGAATCTGTTTTTCCAGCGCACGTTAAGTGTGTGCTTATCAGAAGCGACAAATTATCAGACGGCTTACAAATAAAGAGGATGGCGGCATGGCGCCCTCGTCGCGTGCATCACGTTTTCATGCATTTGTCACGTAATGAAATGAATGGCGAATGCTGCAAAAGTTGTCACCGCTGCTTCTTTTACTTGTTGTCGTCCTCCTCCTTTGAAAATAATGGAGCCTCATTTATTGCTGTAATTGATAATAAGAATGTTATATTAGTTGTTAAATCTAGGGGCACTTGTATATATATACTAGTTTGCACATGCACGATGCACGATTATAAATCATTCATGTAAATAATAATGTTGAAAAATTTAATTATCTATTTTTTTATATTTTTAAATTTATACAAATATTATTTTATTAAAATATTATATTTTATATGTTATTAAAATATTATATTTTCTACTAATTTTTATGTTATATCTAGTAAATTATTATTTTAATTAAGTATTTATTTATTATATTAAATTTTGTATATTCTTTAAATAAGTTATATGACTTTATAAATTTTTATTAATTAATACAAATGCCATATGATTTGTTTAGAATAAGACTAAATACCAAATGGCACAACAAAAATTATTCAAAATGACATATGGTGTAACATCTTTCATCATCTAGTTTTATATATATGTATATAGATTTAAGCGCTTTTTCAGCCCCTCTATCGTAAAGGTTAATGTGCCATTTTGACCATTTTATCAGTATTTTTTTAGAAAAATTTTCAATATAAAAATGGTAGATTTTAGTGATATATATATTTTTAAAAATTTTTAATATTTTTTCAAAAAATATTTCTAAATAAATATTTTGAGGCTACGAAATTTTAGCAGGTACACGGATCAGATCAAAATCCATTGATATCAGAGCCTCAAAACACCTAATTAGAAATATTTTTAGAACAAATGTTGAATATAAAAATTATAAATCTCATCAAAATTTATAAATTTTATATTAATTTTTTTTTAAAAAAAATACTGATACATTAGTCAAAATGAGATAGCACAATTTTTAAAAGAGGGGCTAAAAACGAATTTCGTAAAGTTGAGAGGCTGAACAGGTATAAGTTTAAAAGGTAGGGCTGAAACAAATTATCGCTATACATTTTTTAATTAAATTATAAAAATATTATTTATACTTCGATTTGGTATTTTTATACTCCTAAACGGTGTGAAATGATAAAATTGCTCTCGTACCGTTAACTATATATTCTCGTATTTTAAAACAAAGAACGAAAATATTTTTGTCATTTTAATAAATTAAAGGGGGTAAAAAGTGCCATTTATAATTCTAATTATATATATATATATCGAAATGAGGATTGTTAATTGACCACCCTACTTCCAAATGGAGCGTGATAAGAGCTTATATCAACATAGCTCTAGTTTGATAGGGGAACATAGTCCTAAAATGCCTTGTGCGTGAACGTATGAAACATAGTAAGCTGTAGTGTCATTTTCGTTTCATATTAGATCAAAATTTTTGTAGTTGATGGTGGGTTTCATTTTTTTTAAGGAAACTTTATTAGAAGATTCTTTTTTGATTGCCTCATTACTTTGTCCTGAGATAGAAGGAATATCTACTTCTCTCTCTAAATAAAAGTTTTAGTGGCTGTGCACATTCATGTGCCTTGATAAAGATTTTCTACACCAAAATTTTTTACATCACTCTATGCACCTGTATTTAAAATAGTAACGATATATATTTTTCTTAAAGAAATTTCAATATAAAAATTATAGATTTTGATAAAATTTATAATTTTTATATTTTAATATTCTAAAAAAATACTTGTAAATAGACATTATGATGTTCCAAAATTTTAACGAATTTAACGGATTTTAAAATTTATTTTTAAAAACGTGAAAATTTGGGAGTCTCATAACGCCTATGAAGAAGTATTTTTTGAAAAACTATTAAATATAAAAGTTATAAATCTTATCAAAATCTACAAGATTTATTTTAAAAGTTTTTAAAAAAATTATATATATAAATATTATTTTAAATGTCGGTGCATGAAGTGATGCATTTTTTGCGCATAGGATTCTCATCCGTGTGCCTTCTATGTTAAACCCGTTAAGATTTTGAAATTTCCGAATATCTATCTAGAAATATTTTTTAAAAACTATTAAAATATAAAAATTACAAATTTTATCAAAATCTACAATTTTTATGTTGAATTTTTTTTTAAAAAATATGGTTATTATTTTAAGTACTGGTGAACAGAGTGATGAGTGCTGAGGATTCTCATCCGTGTGCCTTCTATGTACAATAGATGACTTCACTTAAGAATCGATTTCAGAGTTGTCTCATTTTTTATTGAGTCGAATAACGAATTACGACGGACAATGCTTGTACTTTAAAAAAAGAAAAAAAAAAACCTAATTAGTTATTAGATCTTCAACACGATGAGAAAAAAGACATGCACAATTTAATCATCCTAGTGATAATCATAAGTCGACCATAATATCAAATCAAGAAATACCATATCAGTCTTATATTTTTAAAAGTCTTACAAATTAGTCTTTATTTTTTCTAAAAATATATAAAAATAGATCAAATAAGTGAACGAAAATTTTATCTAATATCTAATATCTTCTATAATTATATAATCTTGCACGGAATTATAGCTGCTAAGAAGTAGGTTACATGTTAAATCACATAAATCAGTAACAGTGGTACAAGTAGTACATCTGCTTCCATTTGTTGAGGTAGAGTGCCTGCTCGAGCAAATCTGCAACGACCTATTAAAAAGAAGATCCTACTAAAGATACACTAATAAATCCATCAAATTCATAATTTTTCTTAATTAAAAACATTTTTATTAATTAAATCTAATAAAGATACACTAATAAGTCTGCAACGAAATTTTTTATTAAACATTCGTTAACTTATTTGATATATTTTAAATAAATTTAATGTGATACACTATTTTATAGTTCAAAATTTTTCGAAAAAATATCAAATATTATGTCAAAATAATAATTTACAAAATTATAGACCATATCAAATTTACAACTTTGTAATTCAATTTTTCATAAAAGTGCTTAAAAAAGATCAAATAAATTTACGAAAGTTTAATAAAAATTTCGTAATACGTACTGAACCGAATTAACTGTCCAGATTACGTTTCACAGAAAATCATCTGTTCTTCATCTCACTCACTTGTAGGTTAGCTGTAACCGGTCACGGGATATTCCTGACTTGCAACGGCCATTTTCCTGGCCTTCCTCATGACCTCATTGTATTTGCCAGGTCCATTTTCAGGACTGTAATATGAGCCGAAGAACGCGCTTGTTCCTGCTTTAACAGCTTTAGTAAGCTCCTCAAGACATACATATCCCTCCAAGGTCCTGACTACCTGCATTGTGTCAATATTATCATCTTCGGTGTGTGGCGTCAATTATGTGAGAAAATAAAAGTTGGAGTTGTTGTCGGAAAAGTTCATGCTTTACGCAACTATTTCAAATGAGCCTTTTTTTTAGAAACACTTGGAAAAATATTGCAAAGGATTTTGACTTTAGCATGCTCTACAATTTTTGTATAAAAAAATTTTAAAAAAATTTGTAGATAGATATTTTAAATTTTCAAAATTTTAAACCAATAAAGATTCGGAATATTAAAATATCTATTTGAATATTTTTTTAAAAAAAAATTAATACGAAAATTATAGTGCATATCAAAAAAAAATTTTATTAATTTTTTTTAAAAATATTTATAGTATATATTTTTATTTAATTTAATAATTATTAGAAAATTATTATCTTATTTGGAAGTACGATACAAAGTGATATATTCCTAAAAGATGGATGTAGATCCTAGTCTCATAATTTTGTGCAGTCCATATCTTGATATATTCCTAAAAGATGGATGTAGATCCCAGTCTCATAATTTTGTGCAGTCCAATCAAGATACGACACCTGTTCTAAAAATTGTATTAATTCCAAGAGGGAATCTCGCTCATTCCCTAGTACATCTAGCATCCCAACATGAGCGATAGAAGGAATGGGACAGTTACTAGGGACCGGGGTGGAGCCCATTGACCAATACAGGTCGCATCTAAACTTAATGATGATGTTAAGAAAGGAGAGACAATCACAAGGAAGAGTCTTTGGATTCATCAAAGATGCAATTATTATAAATTAGATTAGACGCGAGCGAATAGCTTGTACGCGTAAAGAAAGAAGGGATACTACCATATCAGCCCCCTAAGGTTTGAAAATGTTCAAATCAGCCCCCCATTTCGAATTTAGGTCAGATCAGCCCCTGGTTACTGTTTGGGGTTTTTTTTGGACGAAATTGCCCCTATACCCGTTAACACTTCAGACACCGATATCATCCATTTAGAAGCGATCTCGGAAAAAACTTTGAACATGAAAATTGTAGATCTCGGCAAGAACTACAACTTTCATGTTGAAAATTTTTCAAAAAAATACTTCAAAAGTTATGTTTTTGAGGTTGGAAGCATAACGGGTCGACCCGACCCGACCCGAAATTGCTACAAATAGTTCGGACATCGAAAACACCTACCTAGAAGCATTTTTTGAAACAATGTTGAACATGAAAGTTGTAGATCTCGGCGAGTTCTACAACTTTCATGTTCAACATTTTTTCAAAAAATACTTTTAAATAGGTGATCTCGGTGTCGGCAACAAAAGGGCAGTTTTGTCCAAAAAAAAGGTAAACAGTAAATGGAGGGCTGATTTGGGATGTTTTGAAGAGGAGGGGCTGATATGGTATAGAAATTGAAAAGGGGGGGCTGATTTGGTATTTTCCCAAGAAAGAAGCATGTATTTGATGGATACAAGAAGCATGAGCTTCACTATTTGTGCGTGATATTTCTAAAACCCGGGTTGGGCGCACGCTTCACTACTTGTATCCCCCTGCACTTGGATAGCTTGGGTGGAGCGTTGCGCCTCAGCAAGTGTGCGTCCCATTCGGGTTCGAATTTTACGCGGTAGATTTATGAGTGCGTATTCCATAGAGTGCCTCCATACGCTTTTCGGTTGGCAGAGTTGGAAACGAAATCGTCCATAAGAATTTACTCGCGAGTTTGAGATCCCTTCGAGAGCGTGCGCTCGCGTTCAGGTTCCACCACAATAATCTCAAAAAAAAACTATTTGTCAAATATCATGGAAGACTAAGGGCCGTTTTGATAGGTGTTTGGATAGGCCCAATAGGGTAATTCTAAATGTCTAAGAAGAAATTTGAATTCCTTTTCTAAAACTTTTTATTTGGATAGCATAACAAGTGATATTGCTAAAACCCAAAATATTTTCAGAGGTATTTAGACCCCTCCAAACCAAATACCTTTTAAGAATAACCCACGATAGTCGTTATTATATATATATATATATATATATATATATATATATATATATATATATATATATATATATATATATATATATATATATATATATATATATATAACTCTTATTATCTCTTCACTTACTCATTAGATTTTTCATTCAAAAGTTTTCGTAAAAAATTCTCTCTGTAGTTTCACTAAATAGTACCTCTTAAGTTTTTATCAATAGCTTCACTTCAAAATCTTTTCATTCATTTACTTTCCAAACAAGTGATTCACAAATGCAGCGATTTCTATTACTTCCAAAATTTTCCTATCTAACCGGATGCTAAACAACAATATCAATATGTAAAGTTTTTAAAATGTATTAATTAATTATACATGCTGAATGGCGAATGCAAGCAGCAGCACAAGCAATCATGCGACCATCTCATTAAGATTGTATTGTTTCCCCAACCTTGGATCTAAAAGGCCATCATATTGTCCCTCCTCCAGTGCATTGGTTAGCAATGGCCTAGCCTGCATGGGAACCAGTCATGCTTTGACAATGGTAGCTATACAAGTTTGAACTAGGTAAAAGATTCTAAAATACTCATTTAGATGGGTATCCAATCAACGCTTGCCCGAAGCTGAAAAAACTATCAGGATTTGAGTAGAAGTCCAATTTTATATATTGGACTAAGTTCCTCAAAGTATAAAAGGTAATAATATAAAAGGTACTAGTTTCTCGAAAGTGCCCTAGTTTGAAAAAGTTTTCTAATTAAGCTCCTCTTTTATTTTTTATTTTTTTTTGAAAAAACTAATGATATTAGCCCAAAACACGCATGTATAAGTTTTTTTGAAAAAAATTTGAATATGAAAAAATTATGTTAGTGTCCAATACAACTTTTGCCTTCAAAGGTTTTTTTTTTTTTTAAAAAAAATATTTCTAAATAAATATTTTGAATTTTCAAAATCTTTTTAATCAGTAAACAGATCCTATGAGAGATTGTTCAGAAACTTCCATACAACTATTCAACAAATGTTACCAATGTTAAAATGCGAAAACAAGCATAAAATTGACCGACCAAAACTAGAACCCTTTCAGTATGGCCATAAAACTGAATGCCATTATGATTATACATCATATGGAACATCTTCCGAGAGAACAAAATCAATATCACAATCATACCCCTTTTTGTTTGTACGATGTATCGACCTCTACAAACTTCTGATTTACATATAATATATACAAGGTTTCTTAATAAGGTGAAGATGACGACCAAGTCTTTGCAAGTTAGTCATGTTTTATATCTGCCTTTGGAGAAGTTTTCTGCTGGCAGAGGATGTCAGCTACTTTAGTCCGGGTTTAAAGCAAGATACTTCCGAGTTCTATTTTTATGTATGTGGGAATGAATTGCCGGTAGTTGAAAGGATAATGAAAGCGCAAACAACTGTTAAGGAGAACACAGAAACCCAGGTGTTGTCTGTATACATCTCCATAGCATCTGTAAAGGAGAATCTAGCACGGCTCTCAGCCCAATTCCTGAGCCTGTCGGCTTCTGCTGCGTATAATGCTCTTCCCTGCAAGAGAAACAACCAAGTTTCAAGAATATTGACAATAACATTTACAAGATATATGAAGACGCTACTTATTAAGGCCGTAATGTCCTTAACTTGCTTTAAGGAAGACTGCACACACTTATTACCACATATCTATAATGGCATTTGAGATGGTCACAAGTTTGTGGTAGTAAGTGGTGCCGAGTTGCTCCTTCAAACTTTTTTTCAGCCCCGAGTACAACCTGGTGCTAGAGTTTTGCCTGCATCAAGCTCCCACCTAGCTTACCCAGGAGGACATTCTCATTTCGGGAGTGCCCTGTCTCATGTAGGGGGACGCACGTACTCGTACCTACCAGCGTAGTATATTATTATACGCAACTCGTACTCGTATAGTTGAACCTATGTATGGAGCAAGGTTTTCCGTGTAGTGCAGTGCCGAATTTCAGTAAATCCGAAACTCGAAACATGCCAACCGTGCCGATTGTGTCGTGTTGACTGTACCGATCCACAAATTTTTTATTTTTAAAATATTAAAATTATTTAATCAATAATAAAACAAAATATTAATAAAAATACTAATACAAAAGTTGTAATTACATAGCAAAAGTATATTGTACATAATTCATTGTCGCATAAAGTGTCGATTGGCTCATAGAAAAAATATGTAAAATGCAAAAAAAAAAATAAAAAAAAAATGGTGACCATGCTGGTCAGCACAGTCGGCACGGACGGCTCGACACCGAGATGGTGCAGGATCCTGGATCTGGCATGTGCCGGGCAGCAGCATAGCTTTGATCATGCCGGTCGGCACGGTCGACATGGATGGCTCAGCACCGAGACATCTCAGATCCGGCACATGCCATAGGGAGGCATCCTGAGACTACCCTACCACCACAACATCCTACCACTCCCTCCTACAAACTATTTAACAACCACTATATCCTCGAGTACCATTAACTACTGATTTAGGTTATACATTTCCTTCATTCATGCTAAAAACTCACTACATTGCCCTTAATATGGCAAATAATGCAGCTACATTTGGAAAATCATCATGACATTGTGCTTGTAGAAAGCCACTCTAAGTAAATTTGCACCAGAAAGGCACTTTAGATGTGATGAAGTTAGGAAATGGCGACATTACCTGGTCGTCAAACCATCTACCATGACGAAGCCATGCTGTGACCAAAGCAAGTAGGATTCGAGGGGGTGTGAGGTAATTAACAGCTTTGCCGCTCCCCTTGACAACCCTCATCCTTGGAACCAATGTCCTTGCTACTGTTTCTGGCAGCTCGCAAATGATGTTAAACATTTGCTTATTTCTAAGGGATGAACCACTGCAAAATTGGAAATCCAACTATGAGATAGAACACTAGACTTATAACATAAACTTCATGAAATCTGTTCAATTATGGAAGGCATGCACATAGTAACCTTATTTTGAGAATAGGACTACCTATATTACAAAAAGTAATCAGACAGTATATATTATGTTACCTTAAAAGAAGATCTGTGAGAACCATTCCTGGGGATGCAGTGTGAATTCCCACCTTGGACCCCTTGCACTCATTTAGAAGTGATCCTTGAAGCTGCTTAAGGCCGCATTTCGTTGAGCCATATCTGTACAAGAATTATTTTCACTTATTTCATCACAGTATAATCTCTTGCAGTTGAGTCAATAAAATAAAACTTGTTTGAGGTTAACAGATTGTTTTTGAAGCTAGTAGATAATTTCCTATCCTCGGATAAATAAACTACATCGTTTCAGTTCAAAAAAAAAACTAGGATCTCTCTCACGCTCTCACCAAAAAGAAAATATAGGAGGCATAATGAAACTTACACAGCAGTCAAAGGAGTGCTGGATCCCCCAGAACCAGCTCCATCCATGTTGAAAATATGACCGCCTTTGCCTTGTGAGCTCATGACACGCATAGCTTCTTTTGTGCAGATCAATGAACCAACCAAATTGGTGGAAACGATCTAGCAGGACAAAAAAGGATTTTTCAGATCATGAAGAAATGCTGCACTAACTAAATATTCAATGATCGGGTAACTGAAGTCAGCTGAGACTTTGCAGACAATTCTGCTTCTCTATTTTGTTTATTACTCCAAACATTAGCCCGACTAGAAGTTCATCCTGTTCGCCAAAATCTAGATACTGAAACAACTAGAATCAAGTCCACAATAGCATACCATAGCTTGTTATATCATGGCTTATCACTACATGCCTCTTCAACTTAAAAAAATCAATTTTTTAAAGGTTAGGCTGTTAAAAATGCTGAAAACTCAATTCAAAGGCCATAACTGGAGTACCATCAACCACAGATTGGTACAACAAAAGCAAACACAGCACTGCGTAAAGGTATACTTGGCTTACATCTTTGTGCCTGTTAAACTTGACTTAGCTCTTGACTACCAAAAACAGGGACTTCTACTTTTTGTTTTTAAGATTATCATAAGAAAACCCAACTCCCCTCCTAACTGTCAACCCACTTAGTGGAACTGCCCAGGTGATAAAACCAAAGGTGGCCTGGAATCCTGGCTCTACTATCGAACCAGCACCAATGAAGAGCACGTACCTGCTTAAGACTATCCCCCGCTGAAATAAATCCTATGATCCACCCTACCTAGGTGGTCCCGACTTGAGTCCGTGATCTGTGTTTCCCAAGGCGGAAGCCACAATCGGACACCAGGGTGGGCACGGCTAAGACTTCTACTAGCTAGCTAGCTTTCAATGGTTTAGACTACTACCAAAATAACAAATAGAAATACGACAGGTATGAGACTTTTAAGGATGTCATTTTATTTGCATCACTTCTTTAAATAATTGTCAAGACAATGTGAATGCTTGATTTTTCAAAGATTTGTGGGTTCATGTTAATAAACTTGCGCTCTATTCATCACTACTTATGCGACGTATAGAAATCCTGGTTATCTCTTAAATCAGCTACTTATGATTCCATATTACGCAAGTCCTGATCTCTCTCCCAAATGAAGAGAGATCGCAGATATAAGCATGGTGGATCTGGAAACTGCCTTTTCTATAGATGAATATCAATCTCATAAACAATACCTGATTGATATCTTCATCCGAAAACTCCAACAGGGGCCTAAAACCTTTGCTCATCCCAGCATTATTAATCTGTAAGAACATTAAAGTAGAAAATGATGAGTTGCATAAAATTAGACTCTAACATGATCCACAAAGAACGGATTTTGGAGCTTCACAAGTACAGAGAATCCATTAAGGTACCAAACTTTAAAGTAAATAGCTCAAATATAATAAGCTAGCAAATAAATTGCATAGACATATTCCATTATTACTTACCCAAATATCTATGGAGCCAAGTTCATCTATAGCAAATTTGGACAACTTCCTCACGTCATCTGGATTGCTGACATCACAGTCAACGCCAACCACTTTCGCATCGGCGAATTTTGTGCTAGCTTTGCTTCCGGCAACAGTTATTCCCTCCTCCAGATTTTCTTTAAGTTCCTCCACAGTTGATTGCACAGACTCAGGACTGCCTTAACAAAAATCCAGTTTAGCTTATGAGGCAAATGAAATTTGCAAAACACAAGAAGTTCTAGTATGAATTTTTGAAAACTCAACCATTAAGGAAAGGGTATGAAAAATCACCTGCGAGAGGTAATGACAACGCGATCCCCAGAAAGAAGAAACTCACGTGCAAGAGCCTTCCCTAATCCCCTTGTACTGTAGTATCATAAGACAAGCCATCAATATAACTACTTAATATGAAATTAATAGAAAAATACCATTTATCAGGAATTTCTCATAGCAATGATGCAATATGAACCACAAACGCTCCACCGAACTGAACCATACTCAATTCAGCAAGTTCAGATTGCATCAAGACTGTCATATGCTCCTAATGAAATGCAGTAATCAATTAATATTAGCACATGTTAATTACAGGTCAAATTTTACATAAGCTTCAGAGGACTTTAGCAAAAGGTTTAGGGGCCTCCAGCACCAACAAGCATTGGCTCAGTTGGGTAAAGCTGCATTCTGCAATTTATAGGTCTTTGCAAAAGGTCAGGACTCCAGCATGCAGGAAGCACTTGTTGTGAAGAAAATTACAGAAATTATTCTATTTCCCAAACTAGATTAGTTTCACCCCTATGGGGTGGAGATTAAAAAAAGGAGACCACCAACACAGTTTAGACTAAATTAACTTCAGATAACTATAAAATTATAGCATTAGCAGGTCATTTCTCCAATAAAACAAACAAAGAGTTCCTCTTAGCGTTTATGTATGTCATATTCTCAAGTACTACCTCCCAGTGATAACAACGTTGCGTGGTCCAGCTTTGCAGTGCTCTTCCAAGACCATGTTTGCTCCTACCATAGTCCCAATAATAACTCCACCAAGCCAACTGTACCAGATCAATGTGTTCATCTGACTGTCCCCGCCTGTAGTTTTCAGAAATAGCACAATAAATACCTAATAATTCCTTTATGCCACAATAAATTCGTGTTATAAACATGGTAAAGAAAAAGCAAAAAAAAAAAAAAGAAAAAAGAAAAAAAAGAAAAAAGAAAAGAAAAGAGATTGCTAAGAGACCTGATAATTCAAATCCAATAGCTAATATAACTCCTGTGCTCATCATAGTGATAAGATATCTTCCTACCTGCGTCGCCACCTGCCATACATAGAACATGAGGTACAATCTTTCATATGTTAGAATTACAGCTTAATCGACACTTTAAATTGAACGTACCGAGAAGAAAACATCTTCAACTTTCTCCACTGCCTTCTGATATTGTCCCTCGAGTTGCACTTTCGATCCCGAAGTCTTAACCAAGAAATCCTTCAACGAATAAAGCGCTCCCTTCTTCTTCTTTACCGGCGTCTGCGAGCTAATACTTTGCAAATTAACATCAACCTCTTCTCTTCGATCTCCATTCTCCGATTTAAAAGCTTTACAGATAACCCACGATCGTTTGTCTCGACAATTCAACCTCGGCCTCGCATGGTGGCGCAACGTAGGCAGCGAGATCTGAGCGACGGCGGCGGTAGTGGTCATGAGCGCAACGGTGAAGGTTTTACTGAGAGGAAGTATCTAGCGTGTCTTAGAAACTAAAAGTAGAACTGGAAGTTGAACAATCAGACTTTACGGTCTCTGCGGAATTGTGGAGGTATATAAAAGATAGAGGAGGAGGATAGCGAAAATATCGTATACGCAACGTGATGACCACACGTTCGGCGAACTGGGAAGATCGGGTTATCCACGTACGCTAGGCCACGTGGCAAGTTCCTCCACGTCAGATGGTTCGAGTTGCTTTTAGGTGGTTTGTTCTTCGTTTCCATCTCACAGCTTCAGCATGGATCTTGCACAGGTAAGGACTTTCTCTACTTTCCTTTGTGTTTTTTCTTCGGATAATTTCAAATCAGCCCTCTATTTCGAAATCGGGTCCATATCAGTACCTGAAAATGCGTTTTCAGGGGTTGATTTTGAAAAAAATCAGCTCCTGGAAACGCATTTTCAGGGACTGATATGGCAGTTTCGAAATTACGGGGGCTGATTTGGAATTACCCCTTTTTTCTTTTCATTTCTAGAAATAAGGTTATTTTTTTTTTCTACTATCTTAAAAAAGGGCTTTGCTATGCACCCCCAAGAAACCACACAATAAACCACACATGCTGACGTGGCACAATCAAGACCACACGTCACAATGGTTATATCTATAATTTTGATATTTTGTACAAATCACGAGGGAGTTATGCGGATCACGAGGTATGTGTGTGGTGGAGATTAATTATGTGTGGTTTATTGGGTAGTTTGTTGGGGATGAGTAGTATTTTCCTAAAAAAACACTCATACAGTCAGCATAAAAATATTCCAGAAATAAAAGAAAACAGTACAATATCAAATAAAATAGCAGAGAGTTTGAAAAATTAGTAAACCAATCAGCTACTTAAATTAGCCGCCTTGTATATACTTATGTATGCTTTGATCTTCAAAAGACTGTAGTCTCAAATAGGGGTGAAAACGAACTGAGCTGCTCAGTGCTCACGATCAGCTCGGGCTCGAACTTATTTAAGCTCAGCTCGAGCTCGAATATTATCGAGTTCGAGTCGAGTTCGAACACGGATTTAAGCTCGACTAATTAAACGAGCCGAGCGAAAGCATGGTGTTATTTGGCTCGTTAGGCTCGTGTGTCTAAAGAGTTTTTCTATTTTATTCAAGTATCTTTTATAATAAAATTACTTAACCGAGTTCGAGTTCGAGTCCGACTCGAGCTTCGTTTTATTCATACAATCGAGCCGAATCCGGTTCGTTTCGGCCGAAGCTCGGCTCGTTGATACAACTGAGCCGAGCTCAAGTCAAGTCGAGTTTGAGATTTTTCAAGTCGAGTTGAGTTCGAACTCAGCCTCTGAAGCTCGTCGAGTTCGAGCTAAACCAATTGAGCCGAGCTTTAGTTTATTGGTACTCGATTCAAATTCGACTCGTTTTCACCCCTAGTCTTAGACTCTCGCAGATAGTAGAACATGTATTCAATATATTTCGATATGTGATGATCATGTGACTAACTATTTGGAATAGACATCTATCATGTATAGGGGTTATTCCCGATTTCAAGCAATTTAAGATCACATCATTTTCATTTTAGCTAGTTAGAACTTGATCTAATGCATCTGTAAATTTTTTTTTTTTTTTTTGTTTTTTTTGTTTCAACGATCATGTATGATAAGCGATAATCTTAAAAAGCGAGAGTAGTCTTCCGATCTTCTGATTTGTAGACATGAGGTTACATGAAGGAGGATAATGCAAAAGCTTAGAATGCACTTGTATCTGAAGTGGCATCAAAGAAAGTCTTCTCACATATAAACGTGTTCTTTTAGTGAAAGCTAATAATAAGCATGGTTTTCAGTGTCGGTGGGCATACAAATCGTGCCGGACGACATGTCTATTCCGACAGTTATCGATACGGCACGACACGTGTTAAAAAATATTATATTAAATTTTTAATTTTATTTTATTTTTTAAAAAATAATAAATAAATATATATCGGCACATGCACCATCGACATATGTCGGAATCTGAATTTACTGAAACTCGATTCGACTCGGCGTAGAAAACCTTGATAATAAGTTGCCATGAAAGGACCGTAGAAAACTACCACTTCTACCACACCAAGCTTTTGATTGCTTCCTATTGTAAAACCATCATTGGTTTCGAATCGATACCATGTCTCAAATAAAAATGCTAAAGCACATTATTGTTGAAAAATATGTTACAAAAGTGCCTTGGCCAAGTAGTATCCCTCTACATTCTCAGGCATTCATCATGTTTACCTATCTTTAAAATCGTGAACTATACTATTCTCGATCGTACATGACAAGTGTTATGTAGCACAATAAATAGTACGGTAAATTATTTGTACTTATCTTGATATTTGTATTAAGTAAATTTCTACATATTCTTGAGAAAATCTTTAAAAATCCATAGGTTTTATGATATTTATAAAAAAACAATTAACTATACTAGCTATTATATGTTTTATTATAATCTATATTTTTTGAAAACACAAAACCATTTTTGGGGCGCCAAAGTTCTTTTTTTTGAACTATGAAGTTGATGGTCTGCATTATTATATATTATTATTATTTAAAAAAAAGTTAACTATAACATTGTAATCACAACAAAGTGTCTACATTTATTATTTTCTAAAATATCAAAACAAAATATAAGAATGATGGCCTCGCAATTAATTTTCAGAAAATTAGTCTCTAAAAACTTATTTGACAATTGTTTGAAATTAACGAGAAGCAATCTTTGTCCTTATGGCCCATACTAGAAAACCCTGACTTCAATATATGCCCAACTTGACCCATTAGATATAACCTTCCTTAGCACCGCCCTTTACACGTTAAGCGTCATGGAGACCTTAATATATATATATATATATATATATATATATATATATATATTATATATATTATATAATATATATATTATATATAATATATATATATAACTGTTCTGTCAAAATCGTTATACCGTATAGTATTTTAAATAATTTTTTATGTGTCGTATAACATTTACTCTTATTCTAAAAAAGTAATGTGGTATTTGTATTAATTAATAGAAATTTATAAAATTATGTAACTTATTTAAAAAAATATAAAAAGTCTAATATTAAAATAATAATACTTAATAAGAATAATAATTTATAAAATAATCTAATTAGATATAAAAATAGTAATATAAAATCATTATATTATATTATACATTATATATTTTTTATTTTTTATAAAATAAAATTTTATTTATAGATTAAAATTTTTCGAAAATTCTTTATACCATGTGACATGAGCCTTCATTTCATAAAAGATCTGTACTATAGGATTCCAGAACGTCGGTTAGGTCCAGATGTGAGAATGTTTTACGATGATGAGTACATTTTGTAACTTTTGAGGGTTGTTTCTATAATTTGCACAAAAAGACGTATAAGTGTTGGGAGATAGAAAGCGTAGATGTGGGAGAAAGTGATTCAAGGTCTCTGATTATTAGTAATTAGAAATGGTGTTAAATAAGATACAAAAGAATTCACCAATAATTTATTGCTCTCGTTGTGCAAAACTTCCAATACTTCTACATTGTTTATCAGGTACACCTGATATATTAATCCGTCACTTCCTTCAAACTTTGTTTGGGAAAAAAATAAATTTCGTTTGCACTTCATTCAACATTTTCAAAATACTTATTCAGAATTTTTTTTTAGAAAAATTTTAAATAAAAAAAATTATATATCAAATCCGAATCTATTTTTTTATATTTAAAATTTCGTCAAAATATGTCTAAATAGATATTTTGAGTCTAAAAAATTTTTACGGATTAATTTTAAATCTAGACTTTAAAATAGCAACATATTTATATAAAAGTATTTTTTTAAAAATAAATATAAATATTATGAATTTTTAAATATTATCTATATAACAGTTAAAATATTTTTAACATTAATTTAAGATAAAAATAATTTTATAGCAAATTTAAAGTTAAGATTGATTTGTATTTATTATTTTTTAAATTAAATTATTGCAGAAAATTCTATTACCAATCATTAATTATAACTACTGTAGATTTTTTTAATACAGATCCCATTCGACGCGTCGAAACACACGTGAGAAAGATATTAATGATCCCGCCTCTGCTGACCCTTCTGCTCCTAGGGATTGTTTCTTCTCTTCCAAGCATCATCCCCCTTTATTTTCCCGCCGTCGAAAACCGCCGATCGGGGATTAACATAACCATCCAACGATGGGGACACCGGAGACATCTCGCGAGCCATGCCCTGATCGCATTCTTGACGATGTCGGCGGCGCGTTCGGAATGGGCGCCGTGGGCGGCTCGGCGTTCCACTTCATCAAGGGTCTCTACAACTCTCCCAACGGCGAGAGGCTCGCCGGCGGCGCTCAGGCCGTTCGAATGAACGCTCCTCGCGTCGGCGGAAGCTTTGCTGTTTGGGGTGGCCTCTTTTCCGCCTTCGATTGCTCCATGGTCTATCTCCGCCAGAAAGAAGACCCTTGGAATTCCATCATCGCCGGCGCCGCCACCGGAGGATTTCTCCAGATGCGACAGGGCGCCGGCCCCGCCGCTCGATCTGCTATGTTTGGGGGAATTTTACTTGCTCTAATTGAAGGTGCTGGAATCATGCTTAATAGAATCCTCAGCCAGCCGCAGAATTTTCCAACTGTGCTTGATGACCCCAATCTACCCGCCGTGCATGGGGCTGGAGGTTTTCCGCCGCCTGGTTACGTGCCTCAGGCTTCTGCGCCGGCGGGAGCTTCTCCATCGGTGAATGTTGCTGCTGATGTGGCTTCGTCGTCTTCCTCGTCTTCTTGGTTCAGAGGGTTTGTCGGTGCTGGGAAGGAGGAAACAAAGGCGGGTAGCGCTAAAAATGAGGTGTTGGAAAGCTTTGATACTCCTAGTGCTCCTATCCCAAGTTTCGAGTATAAGTAGAAGGGGACCTTTGCTAACGAGTGAGGTATAGTTGGATAGTTGTTTATTTTTTCTTTTGTTTCAACTTTTTCATTACATTATATAGAATTCAGGTGGTGGTTCAGCCCTCAAGTAGTGGACTGTATTTGCATAAGACAATTAAGCATTTTGAGGCATATGTTTAAATGGCAGTCTTTTAAATTGTAAATTTTGCAGTTCGTATGTATAGTTGAGTGGTTTTCCTAATATACATTTAATACATAAGCAAAGTTTAATGTGTAGTCTCTCTTGTTTATATACCTATCTTTGCAGCTCTTTCCTTGTGTTGTCCACGTGTTAGAGAATCTATGAAGAATGATAGCTGGTATATGAAATATGATTACTAAGTTACCTCACCAAAAGGCTGACACTAAGATAATTCAAAAAGGCAGTTAATGGATCTTCTCGGTAGTCAGCGATAGTGACATTTTAGTTATGTACCATAGCATATTACTGATACTAAGCAAATCGTAGTTCTTAGTGTGCTAAAAGAGACATGCATCAGAAAAGAAGGAATTGATGGAGGGTAATAGGAGGTCTACTATACTGGGCACTCTTGACAAGTGACCCAGCTTGTTATCACATATTGTCCAGAGTTACATCTTATATCAATCATGTGCGATGCTATTTGATTGGACTTGTTTTGGGATGTCGATCTCATCAGTAGAAGTTGAGGAATTCTAAGGTTCTGTTCTGTGTGATACCTGGCATTTCAGGAGAAGTAGTTATCTTGGTTCTACAAAAAGCTTCATTTCTTGAGGTTGCTAGATAATTGAACTTCAGGTCCAACTGTGTAGGAGAAGAACTCTTGAGGTTGAATAATAGGTTGTCTGGTGAGTATGTATCAGATAGATCGCACAGATCGGAGGAGCTCAGGCCATGTGCCTGTTGAGCTCAAAACTTGTGCAATAGTGAGACGTTTGATCTTCCTTTCCTAGCAATGTCTGGAAGTTTCTGTGAGGTCCGATATCTTTTTGAGTTTTATGTCTGTAGATAATGTGATTTTAATCATGTCTTCTGAAGTATATCTAAATGTGTACATGTTTATGAGACATGGTTCAGCTCCCCAAGAAGAGCAGCGATAACTCTCCTAGTCTTAGAAGTTGGGGCGTGGTTCTTTTTGCTTTTTGTTCCAACAAACTAAGTTCAGTTGTTTAATAATTGAAGTTTTTTTACCTAAGTATATATTTGTTATTTTTCGTCAACCATGTTTGACTGTATCGGTAATCTTAAGCAACTAACAGTAATATGTAATATTGTTTTTTGTATAGTTCCTAGACCTGTTGCTAACATGATTTTGACTCATTATTGATTGTTTCTATTTATATTGGTTTTGAAGGATTCTTGTTGGTGGGTAATAAAATCAATGGCTGTCCGGGCTGAGAACAGCAAAGAAGCAGATTGCAAGGATGCGTCTATCTGTTTAAGGATCTCAGCTGCTACATCGTTTAATCTTCAGAATACAGTTTTGGTGTGAGAATTCAGCAACTAACACCTGAATGTTCAATAGGTTTGGTTGCTGCGTTGTTGTGTTCTATTGTATTAATTAAGAATATAATGCTATTATTTTGCAGTAGTTCAACGGCGCTTGTTAGTAAAGTTGCAGCACTGCTGCACTAGTATGTGCGACTCCTGTCAATCTATATAATGATTGTAGAGGCTGTGTGGGCTGTTGTTTAAGTTGGAGATGGATTGCCATCAGTAGTGTTATTATCTTATTATCAAGTTATCTTGCATCCTACTACATTTTTATTCTAATTGTAACGACGGAGACTATTTTTAAATATCAGCTTCAGCTGTATCTGCCAGCGTTATATGATCTACCTACATTCATGGAACTTGATAATGACCTGTTTGGTTCTATTTTCTTTCCCATGTCTGCTCCCTTTTGTATCACAGGTCTTTGTTCGTACTCGAATGGCTACTTCTTAAATCCTTGATCAGAAATTTCATATGTTTCATATGTTTCTTGATAGGTACTGGGAATTATCATCTGATTAATTGCTGGTAAAATACAATGAGCTATTGTGAAGTGTATTCTTCCCTTTAGAGTGCAGGATCTGAAAAGGACTAGTGAAGGCTGCGTTACCATGTTGTTTTAGCTAATACACGATGTTTCATGGTGGTTCTGTACTTGTGATGCTGTTGAGCTTTGGAACGTTGACCTCTGAAATGTCTTACAAGATGATACAGATAGAGCATCATAGCTTGTTGCTGCAGCAAAAATCGTTTGGCGTCGAATGGAATCATTATAGCATAAGATACTGGTACTTGTGGATGTATTCTTATAATATGATCTTACATAGACAAAGAATTTGCCTGACCTTTCACTTTGATGAACGCAAAGTTAATGAGTGCCAGTAAGTTGATGTTTCAATTAGAATATATTCGGGTTAATAGTTTATTATTACTGCTGACCCCATTGTTCTTTTGCAGAAATTCCCTGTAAGTGCAGGAAAGGATGGACTGCCGTAGATTATTCTTTAGATTATCTTCGCCTGTTTAAACTTGCAGCGAGTATCTCTTTGCAAAACAGCAAGTGTTTGTAGTTAGTTCATCTTTGCAAAGCAGCAAGTGAATGCTTATCAGAAAGATGCTAAGTTTAAGTCGGAAAGAATAACTAGTTTAATAGATAATGCTTGCTTTTGCTTACATTAATGGACTTAGATGATTCTTCCATTCAGGAAGTAGGAAAGAAAAATCGGCTTTGTACTAGGTAAGGTTGAATAAAGGGCATGTTCGTGAATTAATAATCGAACAAACACAAAGTTCGAGTATATTAAATAGAGCAATCATAAGGTTGAGTTGATGCTTTATCATATCATATCTTCATCTTTGTATCACTAGTGCTTCTCGAACTTAATTGTTTCTAGAAAGTCTCGCGCACGTTTCATGTGCCATTCCTCTTTTCAAATTTGGCTAAGTTTTGCAAGGCATAGTCGGCCGCTAGTATATTCAAAATGCATAGTGGCATGCTTTCCAATGATTAGCTTGACGGAATCTGATTATTTCATCACATTTTGGTGACATGTAGCCTTTAGGTAATGATGCTCCATATAATACATTTCCTGATTTCATCTTTTTAGTTAGCGATTTTAGTTTTATTTGCCAACGTACATCGACAAAGTAGTTAGGCTCTTGTTTTCAATCCTATGTGGAGTGGATCAGAACTCTTGGATTTAAGTGTTGTCATGTACTATGAAGACATCAGGTTCCATTATGTTTTTTTTCCCGAGTTTCATTAAGTAGACTACTATTATAACTACCTTAGTGGGAAAGGAAGATTTGTATTATTAGAAGCTCTTTGAGCTTTGTTTAGTTCATTATTTCTTATTCTATTTTTTTTGTTGAGTAATTATATCATTCCATTATATAGACTTCCATCATGTTTCTATTCCATGTAGAATTACTCTTCTTTCTGTGTGTGCATAACTAAGTCTCACCCTGTATAGGAGAAAAATTCCCCATTGTTTGGTTCTTTAAAAATCTCCCATGCATTTCATTTTTGGGCCTTTTTTGAGGTATACAAGTTGCAATAGTCTCTTTTATGACATATCTTGTTCCTTTCTATAGAATTAGCACTTCGATTAGATATGGAAACGGATAAAATACATGTTTACGTAATTTCTTTATCCTGAAACGTTATGGTAAATTTTCGAACCATGTTTTGAAGAAAATGCTTGGATTTCTCGAGCAAATTTTGGTGTGCCTTTTATTGGCGGACAAGCAGAGTGGATGGCACAACTAGACCTGACATGCTGAATGATCATCTTAACTTGTCCCTACGATCAATAACGTTTGAAACAGAGCAATTTCTGATCTCTCTCATTTTTTGCCGAAAGCAAAAACTTTGGCTAGGCCCCCCACCTAACAAATCCTAGCTGGCACTCATCACTGCTCTAACATATAATGAATCAATTAGCGTTATGGGTGGCTGCTTAGAACCTTCTGCGATAGTGCACTCGCTCTGAACTCGTATTTGTGAGGTGCCGTTCAAAAATCCCGGAGCGGTTGAGCGACGCAAATACTTCATCTGTCCCTCTTTCCGCAAGGGGAGACTTATTGAACTGCTGCCTTGTTTGAATTCAACACTCAGTTAGTGGAAGTCATACTTCCTCTAATCTATTTCTTTTTTTAAAAAAAAAACTCTTTCCTTTCCATTTGGACCTTTCCTAGTTGTTTAACTGTAGCAATTTGAACAAACAAACACGTTTGCAACTTTGGATTAAAGACCTCACTATTCATTGATTTGATTATTTGATTCTCTAATTAATAATCTAATCAAAATCCCAGTATGTAAATCTTTTAACCTTTCTAAAACAAGGAAAGAATAACACCCAAACTGTCACACTTACAAGACACTTGCTTGTACCTGGATGAGAAAGAGCACATTGTACAAACCTGATATTAATGCCCTTGAGTTATGTATGTAAAGCATTTTGATTCTCATCATCTATATATTTCTTTTCTTATTATTTTTCATTTCCACTAGACAGCCTCACAGCTAATAGCAGCGCCAAAATAATTCCTAAAGGAAGTTATTATGTCTCTTCTAAGTGGCCGGGACCCTGAATCATATAAAGATGTTCAACTTTTTCTTTTGTTGCACTTCTCCATCTCCCTTCCTCTTGTTCTGATTCTGTTTACCTTATAGAGAGAGAGAGAGAGAGAGAGAGAGAGAGAGAGAGAGAGAGAGAGAGAGAGAGAGAGAGAGAACACGTCCACTATAAATTCTACTGTACCTCCCAAGAACCAAACAGTCTCTTTAATCCGACATGCTAGCGATCCTATGAACTAGTGTCTTGCACGATCTCCTGCAATCGTGGAAGATTAATTTTATGATTTCGTAGGATTAAGTGTACACATATATAGTTCAGATGAGTGATAGAGTTGCAGTTGACGGACCGATCGTGGTCGGTGCCGGGCCGTCGGGGTTGGCTGTGGCGGCATGTCTGAAGGCCAGAGGAATTCCCAGCCTCGTCGTCGAACGAGCTAACTGCGTAGCTTCGCTATGGCAACTGCGAAGCTACGACCGTCTCCGCCTTCATCTTCCCAAGCACTTCTGCGAGCTCCCTCTCATGCCTTTCCCTTCGACTTTCCCAACGTACCCAACAAAGCACCAGTTCATCGAATACCTCGAAAGCTACGCCAAACACTTCGACATTCAGCCAGTGTTCAACGCAGCTGTGATCAGCGCCGTTAACGATCCAGAAGCTGGGATTTGGAAGGTGAAGACGAAGGAGAAGGAGTATGAGAGCCGGTGGCTGGTGGTCGCCACCGGAGAGAATGCGGAGGCATTGTTGCCTGAGATCGACGGTGGTGATTGCTTCAAGGGGCCTGTCATTCATACTAGCCTTTATAAAAATGGTGAAGCATTTAGAGGAAAAACAGTGCTCGTTGTTGGCTGTGGAAATTCCGGCATGGAGGTCTGCTTGGACCTCTGCAACCATGGCGCCCAGCCCTCCATTTCCATTCGAGACAAGGTATCGTTTTGTTTGTTCATGAGAATAGTTACGCTATTTGGTATCAGCAGATAATACCTGGTATAAGATTGACAACTTTATTAAATCAGAAAACATAGTTTTTTTTGGGTAAGCTAAACCGATTAGTTTTATGATAAACATAAAATGACATACATCAGATAGTTCAGTTAAGAGATATATTAAAGATATTGGATATTCTTCTAACAAGCTGTCAAAAGCTATAGTTTATGCACCGCGTTCACCACGTCATCCCGTGCATTCCATATATTTACAAATTTTTTTTTTTAAAAAAAAAAATTTTAATATAAAAATTATAAATAGTAATGATATATATAACTTTTATGTAATTTTTTTTTCAAAATATGTTTCTAAATAGATATTTTTAGACTTCAACATCTTCACGAATTTAAAAATATTATTTTGACGTTAAGATTATTTAGTCCAAATATCTTTTTAGAAATATTTTTTGAAAAATTTTCTATATAAATATATCAATATATATAACTTTCATTTTAAAAATTTTCAAATAAAGCTTATAGATGCACTCGTACGAATAACGTGGTACGCCGGATGCGTGTAGTAATTTCTCCAAAAGCTAAGAACTTGTTATAAAGCCTGTGCAAACACACCCTAAATCTATAGTATTTGTGACTGTTTATTTTCATTTACCAACATGAATAGACTATCTTGATCACTAGAATCTCGTAGGCTTTTTGCTAGCTAGCTATAACCAAGATCGCCTGAAAGGCAAGCGCATCAAGATGGGTCCCAAACCGCACGATGAAAAAAACAACTTTTTGCGACTTTGTCATGTCAAAAAGCATTTAGAGAATGATCAAGAACATAATTAGCTTCCTAATGCTCTCCCTTTTGCAAATGCTTTACCTAATAATATCCGATTTTCCAAATATGTAAGTACACTTTGAGATAAGGGGATCAGATGATGAGGCGATGAACCCATGAAAAGGTTGGGTGCTCAAAAGTCTGCCACAGCCGGCACAGGCGGAGGCAGAAGTGCTAGTGGTAGCTAGTGTTTTACAGGGCCCAAACAAACACTACTTGGAGTTTTACATGACTTTGTAAAATCTGTAGCAGTGGAGCAGATCGAATCTTTTTTTGATGGGTCTCATAATTTGAATCTGAGCAGGTGCACGTTTTGCCCAGAGAGATGCTCGGATGGTCCACCTTCGGTCTCTCGATGTGGCTCCTCAGGTGGCTCCCTGTCCGCTTTGTCGACCGCCTTCTCCTGTTGCTCGCTCAGGTCATGATCGGCGACACCGCCCGCTTCGGCCTCAACCGACCATCTATTGGCCCACTCGAGCTCAAGTCTATCACTGGCAAGACCCCCGTTCTTGACGTTGGTACGCTCAGAAAGATCAAGTCCGGCGACATCAAGGTAGAGAACACAAACCACGATCATATATATATATATGTTCATGAAAACAGTGGCGCAGCTATTGCTCATAAATAGTTCCTTGTTTTATTCCACATAAGCCATCGATTATAAGAGTTAATTTCTATACCATATTAGTACGATAATGAGTTTTACAATTGATTGCGTTTAATAATGGCGTTCAGGTGTTTCCGGCAATAAAGAGACTGGGAAAAGAAGAAGTGGAGTTCGCGGACGGGGGAAAGGGAGAATTCGACGCGATCATTCTGGCCACTGGATATAAAAGCAACGTGCCCTCATGGCTAAAGGTATTGTCGTAGCTCTAGCGCTCGTCAGGCCGTGCAAATTTCGTCACCTTTACAACAGCGATTGACTGTGTTTCGTCAAGACTTTTCACTTTCCGATCATGAATTTGGTTTGATATATTCAGGACGAGAGAGACTTCTTCTCGGAGAGAGATGGAATGCCAACGCGACCGTTTCCTAACGGTTGGAAAGGAGAGCAGGGACTCTACGCCGTTGGATTCACCAGACGTGGTCTGCTTGGTGCCGCCATTGATGCCAAGAGGATAGCTCAAGATATGGAGACATGCTGGAAGTCCAAGGAACTCATCACATAGAAATTACCAGCTACAGGGTTTGATCGATGCATTGCACCGAGATAATTATCAAGATGAGATTTTGAGTGGCCATTGGTTGGTGATTTCGACAGATTGCGACGTACATACAGAAAGTTCATGTCCAGTAAAGCTGCAGTGAACCATGAAGGTGAGAGTGATTGATAAGAGTGGGTCGTAGTATGTTATATTACTGCAAATTTTTCTGAGTTGGTGACTGCATGATGACATAGTTAAGGAGTGACCTGTGAGGTGAGTTCAAGCTGTTGATTGATTCGTTTGTTTCTGAATGGTACTGTAAAAGTACGATTAAGGGTGTTAATATGACAAGTGACCTGTATTTCTTTGGGCTTCGCAATTGGTGTGGACCAAATGAACTATAATTTCTTCGGAATATTAGTCTTTCGTCATTTTCCAAACAATTTATTTTGAATTATAGAAAGCTTGAATACAAAAAATGGGAAAATATAATAAAACATGCAACTTTTACTTTTAAGTTAAAAAATCATATTAAAATTTTCTTCAGATAAAAATTTATGTTTTTTGGAAAAAAAAGTAAGAATTTTAATTTTAAATGTTTTTTAAAAAAATGAATAGTAAATGCTTTAGATCCAGTAAAATTCAGAATATTACATACTCTAAAATCTGAAAAATTTCTACCAAAAGAATTTTGGTACCCATATGGATCCCTGACTATTAACAAAATGAGTCAAAATGTTGCTTTATTGGCTTGGATTATGCTTTAAAAAAAATAAGACCCGAGTATCAGTACCATAAAATCTGATGATTGTTATCACAAAAAATCCTGAACATATTAAGGATAGAAGAGGAAACCTCATCGGCGCTGAAATTCAATCGTGAAAAAGCTTATGGCAAGGCAATAAAAACTGATGGTGTTCTCACTGAAAAGAGCTTGTTTTTATTTATTTATTTGTGTAGAGATGTTTTATTTTTACAAAAATTGTCCTGAATGCTCCTCCTAGAGGTAGGGCGAGGTTATTTTTTGTGCCAAATAACTGATTTTACATTATAAAAAGTTTTGAGCTAATACAAATTACTAACTTACAATAAAAAAGAATAGTAAATATTTTGTTTATAATACTCTATAATTGTTATTTCAAAATTCTTCCAAAATTTGGAATATGGATTTCAAAGAATTTTTATAGTTTCATAGAATTATACATTTTCAGAATGCGAATATGAAACCTCTATTTTAATCAGCTGGAAGTTCTCCCAGATAGCATATTCATAGGCACCCTGAATGGAGCTTCTACAGCTTCCAGCAATCCGGCCCACTAATACTCTTGAGATCAAGTGGGCCCATTCTAGTAATGCAGAGCTTGTACTTCTGTACCACCAAAAAGGCTATCCAAAAGTCAATAGTAGCCCAATTAAGAATCTAGACCTTATTATTTGATATTCTAAATTAAACAAATTCGATAGTGAAAACATGTAATGGAACAATATTTCGACAGTGATCTGATTATAGGTAAAAAGTGATCTGATTCGAGTACAAAATGCGAGGGTTTGAATCTGATTCCAACTTTGATTATTTTTTTTGCGCTTAAAGTGATATAAAATATTAGATAAATTCTCGTGCATTGTTTCCAACTTAGATCTTTGTGCTAGAAATCTTGAAAAACTCATTATTTTTCTTATTCTTTTTAAAAATCATTTCCAAAAAAGATTAAGCTTAATGGTTTTGACAACGACACTAATCAGATTAAAGAAAAAGAAATCTAATTCTGACAAGATTAATAGTCTATATAAAATACGCATAATATATATAAAAAATAAAACATATATGACATGACAGTTTCTGCTAGGGTGAAAAATGTGCCGAGGTCAAATTAAATGCCATTACATTTAAGCTCGACTTAATTAATTTAGTCCAAATTTTACAAACTTCAAAGACGAGCTCGAATTTGATTCGACTCGAAAATCTCCAACTCAAGCACGACTCGAGCTTGGCTCAATTGCACTGAAAAGAGCTTAACTCGAGTTTTATGGAGCTGAGCTTGAGTTGAGCTCGAATTGATTGCTTTAATTGGAATGAACTCGAGTTGAGATCGAGATCGTACCGTTTAACTAATTTTGTTAAAAAAAAAATTGAATAAAATAGAAATATTCGTTTAGACTCGCGAGTAACATGATGTTTAGAGTCGATTCGTTTATCATATTTGTATTTTATAGAGAGTAACATAAATTTTCGGACTTCAATTGGTGGATTATGGGCCGATAATATTCGTGAGTTTATCTGTTACGACGGTCCCACAAAATAAGTCAGTCAGAATTTTTTTATAATAATTTCAAAAAAAAGGGACATCCATAAAATTATACATGCTCTGATATAGTTGCTAAACTGCCCAGCACATCAAAATACCGCAAGAAAGCAAGTCGCCTCTGTTTCAACGACATTCAGAAGAGCAACGCACATCCCAGAAATGTTATTCTTTGATCATAAATAACTGACTATGATTAAAATTGGACTCAACGAAATAATCAATATATATATATATATATATATATATATATATATATTAAATCTTTCAGGATGTCTAGAATTCATGATTAGAATTTTTATATTATAAAGTGAAGATTTTAGATTTGAATGCTACAAGCACCATCTGCAATGATGTGAAAATTTATCATATTTGTATCTTGTAGCGCATAACATAAATTTTCGGACTTCAATTGGTAGAATATGGGCCGATAACATCCGTGAGTTTATCTATTATAACGGTCCCACAAAACAAATCAATAAGAATTTTTTTACAATAATTTCAAAAAAAAGATATCAATAAAATTATTCCTGCTCTGATATAGTTGCTAAATTGCACAGCAAATGAAAAAAGAGTTGCTGTAATAACATCAAAATACTGCAAGAAAGAAGAGCAACGCACATCCGAAATGTTATTTTCTGATCATAAATGACTATGATTAAAACTTGGATATATATATATATATGTTGCACCTGATATTTCGTCTTCTAATAAACAATTGTAAAACAAATAACCACAAACAGCACGTCAATTTCTACTTTTTGTAAATATTCTATTGAGATTCTTCTCTGGGTAATAATACTGAAAAGGCGCTCAGAAAAAGTTGAGTCAATGCGTGTCCTCCAGATATTTTCCCACTTCAGACTGCAGAATGTACTCTGCAATCTGCATATTTAGATTCGCCCAGACCTTTCTACGACTACTTTATGCTTTGTTTTAGCATCAATTTCAACTTTTTCTTTATAATATTTGAGGGTATCGTTTATCTTTGGAACTGAATTATGGTGGGAATTGTGCCAAATTTGTGGCATATAGTACGTAGAAAATTATTTCTTTTTTGATTTTTACAAAAGTGTACTATTGTACTAAGCAAAGTTCATAGCTATGAAAAAAAATTCATAGGTATGGAATTTCAAGCTTATAATAAAGAGTTTTGTTGAGATTAGCGCGAGGTTAGGGCTTAATTTAGCCTAAGCTACAATGTATTTACTCTATAGTTACGTTGGCTCTTGGTGCACAACATGTCGAGACTCGATTTGAGGGAGAGTACTTTTGGATCTCAATGAGACTCAAATATAAGAAGAGCAGTCTGTGCTCAGAGATCACTAATGATAGGAGATTAACAAGAAGTTATGACTTATGCTTGGTCCGATAGCACTCATGGACGACACAAAAATTAGTGTCACATCGGATAAGAACAAGAAAAAAAAAAAGTATTAGTTCTAGGATCCTAGAGTCGAAGGCTTAAGTTTTTATGTTCCGTTGCATTTCTATTCGTGTAGATAAACCCTTTGCGCTGACAATTTCTAACGCACTGAATTCTTAACAAGTGGTGCGATCTACTAATTGTGGAGAACACGATATTTCTGTTCATGGCAATGGAGAACAGACAGAGACTATACTGGGCGGTAAGTAGGGTGTTGGGGTGGTCAGCCAAGGGCTCAGGAACTTTCTAGCCCATGTTTAGGCCTTGCTGCTGCCAAGGTGCCTTCCTGCGCCTTGCACGAATATAGAAAAATTATTGCACGCACCGCGTTCACCACGTCATTCCGTGCACCGTATACATTTACAAGCATTTTTTGAAAATTTTTTTAACATAAAAGTTGTAGATATTGATGAGATATAAAACTTTCATGTAGACATTTTTTTAAAAAATACTTCTAAACATGTGTTTTTAGCCTCCAAAATTCTCTTTAATTTAAAAATATTTTTTTGACGTTATGATTATTTAGCCCAAAACATTTATTAGAAATATTTTTTAAAAAAATTTTATACATGAAAGTTGTATATCTAATCAATATCTACAACTTTTATATTGAAAATATTTTTTAAAAATACTTGTAGATATATGCGGTGCACGGATGACGTGGTGCACCGGATTCATACAAATTTCTCACGAATATATGCTCTCGTATGTTCTTTCACATACTGATAGGGGCTGGCTAGCAGGCTTCTACGCCAGTTTTTCTAGGAATTTGAGCATGCTTCTGAGAATGGCAATGCCGTACATTTAGAACAAAAATGGCGTACAGTAAAATCTTAACACGCTGAATTTGTATATGTAGTTTACAACAAACAATAAATCCTTAAAATACGATTGCAAACAGTGGCTATCTTTTTAAGATTATTATAATAAAATTCATTATGTGAGCATATATTTTTGTAGACTCTCAAGTTCAGCCTCAACCGATACTTTAAAATACGAGTACAGAATTTTTATAAATGAAAGCTCTGCCACGAAATACAACATATTTTTTAGAAAATATTGTAAACAATTTTGTCTTTCATCCAGTCGAGCTAACCGCTTCGGTTACAAACAGTACCTATCAAAGGTTTGATAAGAATCCATGGTTGATTGAATTTGAGCTACCAGAGGCAGCGGCGGGGCGAGTGCGAGCTCGGGGAAGTAGAGAATTTGGCTGCCAAGTAGTTGATGGTCAACACCGACAAAACCAATTTGTGGACCTGATGCTCCACTGATATTGACTTCACCGCTATAAACCGTGCTCCCACTGATGTGATCCGGAAAGTTAGCCGGAAAACAATACCTCTGATTCAAGCCTAGCAGCCCGCCGGGAGTAGTTAACGGATAGAAGATCGTCGAGCGACTCACATCTGCTGGCGGCGAGCTAATCTGAAGCGGTTGCGAATCTTGCGATGGCGGCGATGGCGACGAATTTGTCGAGATGAGGCGGCGCTTCTTGGCTTCTGCAAGCTGCTTGACGATTAGATCAGGGTCGTCAACGAGCTTGGAGAGGAACAACATCATCTGGTTGGGTTTGCGCTCTGTGGATCTCAATCTCTTCGTCATCCCCTGTAGCTCATGTTCTAGTACATTTTGTACTTCTTTCAAACTTCCCCAATTCCTTCACCACCACATCTTCATCTTCCCGCTCCATTTCTATAACTCCTTTTTTCAGCTCAGCGTAACCGCGGCCGCTCTCGCCGATCTCCGCCTTCTTCTTTCGCCGATGTATCAGCGGCAGGAGGTGTTTCTGACCCCTCAGAAACGACTCATGTGCGAATTCCCATTTATCTGGATCCACCTTTCGGAATCCCTGCAGATCAAACTCCAAAGTATCAACACAAAAACTACAGCTACGTTCTTTTGAATGATATATATGATAGAAGCCTAAATTGAAAAACAATAATAATTGAGGATAAAATCTAATTATGGATTTTCTCAAAAAAAATGTAATTATGCCAATATTCTTTTATGTTTGAGAGTGGAAAAGTGATAAACTCGCTTATCCTATATTTTCTGATAAAATTGGAATAATATGATGAATATTTTATCCCACAAACTTATGCTCAAAATGAACATAGGCTAAGAACGTAAGCGTAACTGAGACAAATTGAATTATCGTTCGGAAATACTTTTTTTTTTTTTTCATTTTTTTCTAAAAGAAAACGACATACATAAGTATTAAGCTGGCGGATGAAGCTAGAGAAGTTGTTGTGTCTGAAGTAAGCAGGTAGAAGGAGCTGAGAGAAGCTGGCAGGGTCGATAACAAGGAAGCTGTTATCCCTTTTACCCCAGACGACGAGTCCGTCGGTCCTCGGATCACACACCATCTGATACGCCTTCGCAACGAACGGAGCAACCGCCTGAGCTGTCGCCGGCGGCGAGCTGCTGATACTTTTCCCGTCCATCACACACACCCTAAGAGAAGAGAGCGACGAGATGTTACTTAATTCCGTCTCTGCTCATATTTGCTTCATTAGAAAGAGAAAGAGAGAGAGAGACAGAGCGATAATTGTTGTTGATGTTATAGACCGGCAAGCATTGCTGTTTAAGTGTGGGGAGCAGAGTGGGGCAGTGAGCAAGCCATCTTGTGACGCGTGTCCCATCTTCTTTGTCCCTCTAACTCGTTCACCTCCGATTCGCCGGCGGGTTGCTCTCGCCGTCCCCAAAATGGCTAGTATCAGGTTAAAAACACACAGTAAATAACATACAGTAATGCGGGCTAATCGGAAGTGTACCGAACTAACTGGACTTGAGTACGGTTTGGTTCGGTATGGATTATGCTTGGGGTCAGGTTGGTTTCATGCAAATCTGGGTCGCGCTGGGCTTTAGAAAGAAAAAAACTAGTTACCTGAATAACTACTCAATAAATCACATACAATTAATCTTCACCATACACGCGCCTCGTGATCCGTACAATTTTTTCATGATCCGTATAAAATACCAAAATTTCAGATATACCAATGGTGATGTGTGGTCGCGATTGTGCCACGTCAGCATATGTGATTTTTTGAGGGTGCATAGCAAAGTCCAGGTCAGATTGACCCAATTAATCAGATATACCCTTGGTGATGCGTGCTTTAGATGGTGTTGAAGATTTCTTTTTTTTTTTTTTTTGCATTGTAATACTACTCTTTATTAATCGAAAAGGTTGATGCCACTCTATTATAATCATATGGTCTAGATGCAGATCATAATACTAATTAGATAGTAGTGCTAAGAAAAAAAATTCATTCAAAAGCATATTTTACTACCGTAATAGTTCATAGTTTGATATTCCATATGATCTTTAATGTTTATCACACATTTTAGTGATCAACAACAGTAATATATTAAACATTCAATAGATGTAGACATCATTAATCAATTTGGACCAAAGCATTTACAATAATAGAATTTATCTGTATAATAATAATAATAAATATAAATTAAAGATAATACTCGATTTTGTGTTATATGGCATGTGTCATGTGCCATTTGTTAGCCATTAAATTTTTTAGTTTTAAATTTATTTCATATATATTGTAGATATCTCAAAGAAATTTATTGTAAAAGCATTAGATTTTTCGCAATTTTATAAGATAATTTTATTTAATAATTTTTTTTTTCAATTCTAACGAAAGAGTACTGGCGTAAGCCTTAACATCGAAAAAACAAAAATATCAGAATTAAAAAAAAAAAAAAAAAGAAACAATCCCGGACGGCGAAGGAGTTCTGCAGTGATACAGTTGTGGGAAGTTTGAACAGGACGAACATTCGTACAATTCATTAGTTCGAGCAATCCACCTAGAACAGGAGCATTTTCCTGGTAAAAGTTTTGGAGGTCTATTATTCAACTACTTATAAATTATTTTAAAAATAACACATTTTTTATTTTTATTTATATACTTTGTAGTTAACAGTATTTTGTACAACAATATTAGATGCTATGAGAAATAGTTCATTTTGTATGTTTTTAATATTTTTACAAAATTTTTTGATTGCATATCAGTATTTAAATTTTAAATTTTATACTTAAAACTTTTGTGAGAGAGGCGGAGGCGGGGAGGGACGCTCATCTTGGTACTTCATAGACATACGCCACGTAAATGAACAAACAGTGGAAAAGATAGCTAGATAACCAACAAGAATACTGTGCAGGGCTTGTGCTATTTGAATATTTTTGGTGATTTATATGTTTGTTGTTTAAATGTCGATCAGTGTATATAAGTCCGATTAAATTGTACTGTTTAACAAGTAATTAGTGAAAAATTTTGACAATTCAAAAATGAAAATTTCAATGTGGAATTTGGGTTACAACGTGTATATCTTATGAAAAAGTGTCAAATGTTTTTAGTATTCATCTAAATATTAAAAATACAAATTTTAGATATGTTATACTTGAGCATGTAGAGAATAATGTACCATCAGGAAATACCAAAATTTAAAAGCTCAAAATTTTTTTATTTTCAGTAATAGTACAATTTTAAACACTCAAATAATTAAGATGGTTGATGCGTACAAATATATAAAGTGGAGGATTAAATTTTAAAAACAATAAACACATCATCACAACAAAATATATCTATTATATTTATATCATTGTTGTACATAAAATATGGTTATACTTACCATTGTACAAATGGCCAATTTTTCAAAAAATGTTATATTCGATGAATAACAATATAAGGCAAATGTTGCTATTATTATAATAGGTGTGCAAATTAAAATTCTACTGTTTATTACAATGAAAACCAAATATAACTATATAATAACAATACTGTACAATAACAATACCGGATATTGGATTTTACCTTACCATTATAATATGACTACTTAATACAAGATCAAAGCAGTTACAACCAGTCACGCAGTTAAATGAAACCAAATATGATCCGAACAACAAAAAAAAAAAAGAAAGAAAAGCCCAAATATGAAACATATACATGCTATAAATTGTATGGCAGTTGTTGGATTGGTATGTTGTATAATTTATAATTTAAAATTTTCCTTAAAGATATTACAGAATGTGTAATCGAGTGCCAATATCATATACTAAAAAAACAATTATTTTGTTTACGTACTTTGATCATCTATAAAAATCTTTTAATATATTCTTTAAAATAATAATTCTATATTGTAGAAGATTCTAAAATCTATTACATTTTAGTTCTCTGTTTTTAAAATTTGAGACAATTTCGGTTTTATTTATTTATTTTTTATCTATGACCGCAAAATTTATATTTCAATAAAAATAAAGCATGTTAAGATTTAGTTTATTCCAATTAGATTTTGCTTCATTCAAATTTAACCGATGAGAGATGAACTATATTTTTTATCTCGTACGCAGTCGTACTAAGTAACTGAGTAATGCTAACTAGGTGTTGCCAGAACAATTTTGTTTAGAGTCGAGCTTGCAGCCGGTGACCACTATCCAACTTTATGGGCCTTTATAGGTTCTATTTTCGGCCTTATTCGATAGTGGACCAATTCTCCATGCAGCTTGGATCCTCGTTGTTTCCGTTAGGCAGGAAAGGCTTTTTAATTTCCGGCAGATTTTTCTCAGAAAAATGAAGGTAAAAAAAAAGGAGAATATTTCACTGGCAAATTAGGCGAATCCCAAACAACTTTTTTACTTGGCCTTTATTCCCAATCAACTTCACAATATCAGATAGTCCGTAAATAATATCAACAGTCAGCTAAAATTCAGTTCAGGTTATGATCTCTTCACTAAATTCCTGAATAGTTAAAAGGCCATACATCATTCTTATTCTCAACCTACAAGTGGTCAATTTTTAGAGTATCAAAAAAGTTCACGGTACTGTGGTCAGTATTGATAGACTTATTTGGAAAAAGTGCAATCTGAACTCAGTCATCACGTTACAAGCAGTCCGCTGAGTTTCGACTTCCGGCCCGTTTGAAACAGTTCAGGGCGTACCGGTCTACCGCTTGCCGACACTACAGGCCGACCGGGCTGGGCCCATCCATACTGGCCGGCCTGCGCTATCTTTATCACTATCAGTTCCAACTACCTGCTTCAGGAAACCTGCTGGTACCCCACATTCCCGCCGACAGGTGCGTCTAAGGAATATTATTTCTCGAATCAATAATTTCTAACGGAATAAAGTTGCACTTTGTAATCTTTGTAAAATTTATTTGTTGATCTAAACTCACCGACAGCGGATAGCCTACCACATAAAGCACCAAGGATGATGGTAAATATGATGGACCACTATCGAGCTAGGCTCTCTCGAAAATCATTTATTAAATAGTTGGAGGATTTGAACTATAATTGGACTTTCTTTTCTATACATATTTCAAAAAAAATTTAAACTCAGCTGATATTTAAATTATTTTAAGAGAATTTCGTTTGCATTTGATATATTTTATACGATGGTCATAAACAATGGACAACCATTCTAATTTGTTAATTGAGGATTCTAGTCAGCTCCAAAAACATTCTTACAAACTTCTATATATATGTACATATATATATACAAAAACATTCTTACAAACATTTTTACAAATAATGCTTGAAAATTCAAATCCTCATAAGATAAAAGTTTAATATTTTTTAATTGAGTTATGCTATGCACCCCCAAGAAACCACACAAAAAACCACACATACTGACGTGGCACAATCAAGACCACACATCACGAAAGGTATAACTGTAATTTTGATATTTTGTGCGAATCACGAAAAGTTGTGCGGATCACGAGGTACGTGTGTGGTGGAGATTGGGTGTGTGTGGTTTGTTGGGTAGTTTGTTGGGGGTGAGTAGTTTTTCCTTTTTAATTAAAAATATATTTATATTATTAATTTTTAATAATTATAAATTTAAAATTGAATCGTATCGTAAATTTAACTGTCCACTTGGTGCCAACAAAGCACTGTCATACTGGCATAATGTGGTCAGGTGACCATCCCTACAAAAAGAAATAAAAGAGAAAGTAAACAGTATGTTACTTTTGAAAGCGACTTCCATGCCTCTTACTTTGAAAGTGATATTTAAAATAAAATAGAAAAAAAAAAATAGCAGGTGGCGACCTGCCTTATAACTTATGTAACAAAAGTCTTTGTAAAAGTAATTTTTTTTTTCTCTCTCTTAAAACCACCTCTTTATTAAACTTTAAATTCTACGTAACTCCTGATTTAATATTTTAAAATTTTTTATCAAATAATTAATAAAATAAGCTATAGTTATTTTTTTTATAATTTGATATTTAAATATATTAATAAAATGTCAAATATTCTATCGTACTAATTCAAACTGTAGATAAATAATAAATTTTATCTTTTTTATCTATATTTTTTAGTATTTAATAATTTTAAACTAAATAAATATAAAAAAAAAGTTTAAAAAGAATTACTTTGAATGTCGCTTTCAAAGTAAGAAGTGTGGATGTCCCAGTAAAAAATAACCAACTGTCTACATTTTTTTTATTCTTTTTTCTAGGGGATGGTCACCTATTTAACCAGTGATCTTTAAGTCGTTGTCTAAACACATCTACAAGGTCATCTATTAAAATTGCAAAACCCTTCCTGCGTAACAATGTATATCTTCTCTTTATTATAATAGCACGGATCAACGGTTTAACTGATAAATATATAAAATATGTTAAGAATATAAGTTTTAATTAAAACAATTTCACAAAAAAAAAAAAAATCAAAGTTCCACTACCATCCGTTGGATCTTAAAATAATAATAGAAAAAAAATCAGAAAACAAACTAATTTCGTAGGAAGGTATAACTACAAAATAGTCCGTCGGATGTTACATGTCATCGATTCATCACCCACCACCACCAGACCGCGTGGTAGGTGAAAACAAATTTCCCTTCCCACAATTCCGGCAGAGCCCCTAACTCTATAAATAATAGCTAACGAGCAACAATGAAACCCGCGTCTTCTTCCCCTCTCTTTCTGTATTAGGTGCTACATCCTTTAATCTGCTATTTTTAATTTCACGCAGAGATGAAGGTGGTGGAGAAGCTCGAGGGGCCTTTGGCCGCCGACATCGCGTATTCCTTCGAGTTCTGCACGCCTAAACCTGGCCAGAACGTCGACGGCTTCGTCTCCACCGTGTCCCGCATGGCGGCGCTGGGCCCCTCTTTCTGCGACATCACGTGGCGGCCGCAGGGCGACTATCCCGAGCTCACCTTACAGCTCGCCGGGCGCATGCAGTCGGAGGCCGGCGTCGACACCATGATGCACCTAACCTGCGCCGGCATGTCAATTGACGCCATTGACAGCGCCCTCGCTGTCGCCCGCCAACGGGGGGTGAAGAATATCCTGGCCCTTCGCGGTGATCTTCCCAAGGGCGCCACCTCTGTCGCCGACACCGGCGGCGGCCTATCCTGCGCCCTTGATCTCGTGAAACACATCCGCGCCACCCACGGCGACTTCTTCGGCATCGGCGTCGCTGGATATCCAGGTCCCAATCAGTTTCTTTTTAGTTCAATTCAATACCAAATAATGCTGGATCTGCCAAAGTTTGTTCAACAAACTTCCAAAAATTGGCTCCTCCAGCATCACCTCCATTAAAACTTAAAACTCTAGTAGGTTTTGGTTTATTTCTTTACAAAATTCTAATAAATATCACATTTTAAATATTTTGATTTTAAATGATTAAATTTAAGGAGAGATTACATTATTATGTTTGATTAATTAATTTATTTGTTTAAATTTATAAAATACCACGTGTATAATTTATTTGAGATAAAAAAGTAGTTCTATATACAAAATTGAAAATTTGTAAATTACTACTTTCTACAAAAACTTGAAATTTTTATAAACTAATCTTTAATGTCCTACATTGTATGGATCAATATTAAAGTCAAACTTTTCATGTAAATTTTAATTGAATGTTAATTTTTGTCTTAATAATATCTGACAAGCTTGACGTCGCACAAAAATTCACAAACTATTAGTTTCATAAATTATAAACAATAGAATAAATTTTAAAATAATATTTATATTCCCATGCTATAATGATTGTACAGTAAAATAATAAGGCTTTTAACTTATTCATTTGTTATAAATTTTATTTAATTCTTGTTATTTTTATTCTTATTTTATGTTGTTTGTTCTTTCGTTATGGTTTTTTATTTTATCCATAAATCTCACTTAAATTACTAATTTTGTATCCATTTTAAAATTTTCGAGTCTTTTATTTCTATAATTTAGATCTATATAATTTCCTAACTTTGCCTTTTCTTCTTTGGTAGAATATCTTGTGGTAACTCATAATTTCCATTACCTACGGAATTTTGCATTTTACTATGGGATAATTTTTGGAAGGTGCATATTAATGTATGTTAATCAACTGTACTTGTTGGTATATTTCAGTAGGACAAATGAAAATTAACTTAGCCAATCATTTTTTTTTATGAAAATACAGAAGTCAGGTATATTTTCTTCATGATATATTAAGATCTTTTATATTTAATTTTGTAAGCAAAGAATGAAGAGAATCTTTTATAAAATATAAGAATTACTACCTATACGATTTTTTTAAATATTTTGTTAAAATAATCCAGATCAAACAATTCTGATTTTATTACATGTACAGAGGCGCATCCCTGCATGATCCCAGAGGGGAGCGAGGAGGCGACGAAAGAGGGGTACGAGAGCGACCTCCAATATCTCAAGGCTAAAGTCGACGCCGGCGCCGACGTCATAATTACGCAGCTCTTCTTTGACACAGATCTTTTCCTCAAGTTCATCGCCGATTGCCGGCGCGTGGGTATCACGTGCCCCATCGTCCCCGGTGCTCCCCATCACTACTTTCAGAAACTACAGGTTCATGACTACGACATGCAAAACGAAGGTCCCGCCGGCGGTACGCGAAGCAGTGGACTCGCGCAAAGATGACGAGACAAAGCTGTCAGCGTATGGCGTCGAGCTGGCGACAGAGATGTGCCGCGCGATGCTCGCCGCCGGCGTTCGTGCACTGCATTTCTATACCATGAATCGCGATGCTCCCGCCGCCGCGGTGCTGACAAACCTCGGACTTCTTGGCGGCCCAAAGGTACCTAAGCAGCTCGCAGCAGTTGAAGAGAACGGAGAGGAAGCATTGAGAAGAAGCTTGCCAACGGCCACTGATATATTGATTATAGCAGCTTACATACAAATTCAATCTTGATTTGTTAAATTATTCGCGAAGGTAACTATAAGGGAAGATGATATGCTGGCCAACCAAATGGTAGTTTAAACGTTGAATACTATTTATTATCAATATCTTTATACTTTAATTTTCACCAAAAAAGGAACAAAGAAAAAATATTTTTATTCTGATTATAATAGATAGTTAGGTAATTGTGGTAGGTGGGGAAATTGGGGTCATTATTGAGGCACGACTAAGAGCTAATTCAACCTGGCACGTTCTGTTGATTTTTTTTTTTAAAAAGTACAGTACCCAATGACCTTGTAGACAAATTTGAAGAAGCAAAGGTGGTTACCTGTCTATTCCAGTAGCAAGCAGCCAGCAACAAACACAAACGTGAAACACTGAAAAAACCAATGCAGTAGGTGGGCTGATGGCAATCACGCGGAGAATGTGCGCTTTGACCTTTAATTAGAATAAATAATACAGTTAGAGCAGATAGAGAAAAATAATAATAATCATTTTTAACAACCCTAAAATATTGGCGGTTCAGCTTTTGTACACTTGCCAATCTACCTAATCTGAATTAGCTCTCACCTCGGATACATTTACCAGATACGTTAAGCGGGATGACCTAACACCTTCTGCTAATATCAACTTTGTACAATATATTCCATAGCTCCAAAACTCATAGCCCATATGAGCTGTTATGTTTTGAACATGTGAACTCGGCTGCATGCGAGATCTCCCACATGTAAACCCCCGGTGGGAAACTACGTAGGTTGGAGTCTTCTTGGAAGAGAAACGAGATACTTGCCCAGGGAATGCTTGGATATGATATTCCAATAAACATCAATTATATGGGAGATGATTCTATAAAGCATCTTAATCACCAATTTATAACATTGAATCGAATATTACCAACATAAGCTGTTCAATTCTCATGACTCTGTTTCTATATGAAATCTACCTTCTCTCTCTTGCAGTGTGAGCCACTTTACAGCTGAGTCCCTGGACACACCACTCTCTGCAAAAATTTCTTCCAGGCATGTAGAAGACCCTGCGGTGTATCTGCTGCTCCTGTATTCAAAAGACTCCACATCCTTCCACTTTATTCTTTCATTTTGTGTTAAACACGGACCTTGTGTAGCTGGTCCCAAAAAGATGCAACGAAGAAACCTCCGCCATTCTCAGATGATAGTAAATCATGGTCTTGAGAATGGGACAACCAGAAATCTCTATACAGGAAATCACTGGCCTCATTCTACAGCCAAAGAAAAATAGAACAGAAGCTAGGCCCAGTGGTCTTCCAAATCGTCCTTTCTTCCACAAAATTCACGGAAAGGTGCAAAAACTGTTCTTGGACCTATAAGAATGAGAGGAAGAGATGGCAATGGTGGAGGAAGACCGCCTGCCTAACCCACGCAGGGATATAGGCTCGTGTAAAAAAATGGAAAAGGTTTCAGTTCATCTCGTCAAAATCATATCAACATTGTTTCTATGAAATAATGTGATACAATACCTTTATTGTAGGATTAATTCCTGCAAGCCATGTCCAGCACAGGTCATAGTGTTTCCTCTTATACGGAGTTCTCCATCTCACTATGCTCACTGTTAGGTACAACTTTATCATGATTTCCTATAGCGGAAGTCGATATAGAAAATGCTCAAGTTTTTAGAGGAGGAACGAGATGGGGTAACCAATCAAATGGCATTTCCAAAGACTCGAACACGTTAAAAACCTCTATTTTCATCAAAAGAAGGTTATCAAAAGCATATAACTAAAAATTGCTTTTATGTCATAAAGCACAAACATAAACCAGGAGATCAAATGTCAACCAATAATCCTAGAAGAATTAACATACAATTAAAAATTTTGGTATTTCTTTGATTTATGAAACAAGAAAAAGGAATAGCATGGTTTAAACATCAATTAAAATACCTAAACAGTTATGCTTGTGATTGTGTTCTTAAACTTCTTGAAAGGTTCTCGATTTATTATGACTTAAAATAAAGCATACCCAAAAAGAAAAGTTCTCGATTTATGATTGTGATTGTGTTCTTAAACTTCTTGAAAGGTTCTCGATTTATTTTGACTTGAAATAAAGCATACCCAAAAAGAAAAGAAAATCACACATCATTCAAGGAAATTTGCAGTCATTGTCCATTTAGTATAACGTAGCTCATACAAAGAAATACACAGTAGAACACTAACCCTAACTAGTACATCTTGATGATAAGAAAAGACAAAAGTTTTCCCCCAAAAGGGATGAGAAAAAGTTAGTAAAGACCAAGGTGCTAGCAAAGAGTGGAGAATTAGACGTCATAACTTAAGTAAACATAGAACCTGGCAACATAAATACATACAAACACATTCAAAACCTGGTTATAACACAAAAAAATGAAGAAAAATCAACTGAAATTCCCCACTAAAACACCGTACCTGTCTGACATGAAGAATGAAGCTCCAGTTTGCTGGCAGGAAAACATATTATTCAAAATTTAGAACTATCCAAAGTTCTATTTTGAGCGTCCATGATACTGGAGATTCTTAGTAGCAATGTGCACTAACTCGACTTAGTGTGTACCACAATGAAGACAACCAAGGATCAAGGGCAGCTTCATACCTGTCAATAAATATTAGATAAAGTGTATCATGGCCTACATAAAGACAAAGGAGATCACATCTTTTGAACTCGCAATATAGTTGGAAAAAACACATTAACTAAATCTGAACAGCATAAACAGACATCAGTAATGGAGACACTACAAATCTTCAGCAACGGAGACACTGCAATATATTGATTGTAATGGACACACTGCAAGATAATTGATTCTAACACTATATGATGATACCATGTTCTTGCCAATCCCCAAGGCAGCAGTAAATTAACTTTTGATGCCAAATGAAGGCGCTCAAAATTATAAATCAAAATTGACAGTAGATATGAGATGAAATGCTTAGAAATGAAATAATAGACATTAGTACGTAATGTGTGGCAGGTTCTTTCAATATCAGGACATAATCTATACATACACTGAGGGATGTTGATCATCACCAAGATCTTTTGCAATAATTGGCTGTGCCCTAAGGTCCAAAAGCCTTTTGTCCAGCTTCTTTGCAGCATACTGCAGGCAAAGGCAAATATTCAACACAGAGATAACAAGTAATAAGCTACAGAAAAATGTTTATGCATTGAAGCATGAATATTATATCGCAAAAACTATGACAATAACGGATAAAGTTAGAGGTCTAACAGCTCAAAACATTTCTAAGGAAAAAGGTTCAAATTTAAGTTCTAGCAGATACCATTTCACCTTGGATAAAATAGATAGAATCTTCTTAGACGTGTAAAATGAACAACCAATGATTTTCCATCATATAAGATAACAACAGACAACAAATCAGGCAATACGTTACTTCGTTTATGCACATCAAAATTTCCTTATGAAGCTAGAGATGAAAAGGTAATCCGTTCAAGATATCTGCTCCTCCTAGAAACGACGTCTATAAACACTAAAGATAGTAATCGATTATATTTTCAATGTATAGGTTATAGTCATGGACATAAAGTAGATAAAGGTCATAACTGACTCATGCGTCTGGGACACAAACAGTTGGTTCTCATTTTATGACTTAATACAGATGAATTATATGCAGGTATCATTGCAAGCACATAGAGTACCTAAAACGTTATATATGTGATTAGACTAAAAGAGTCGAGGAAACCAAAAAGGCATAGAACTGCTGCTCCACCAAAAATTGCAAGTGATTTGGAACAAAATGTTATGCGAAAACATCAAATTATGTGATTCTTAAGAAGCAAATGGATGCAATACATAATGGTTTGACATTGCAAGTGAATGTGCTTCACAATAATAAGGATACCATACGTAAAAATAGTTAGTTCATCAGAAGGCTTAGGAATTGTATATTGTACTATGGTAGCCAGAGTGTCCAAGCCAAAGACTGCATGGTAAAGTGCTTGCAACCTGAATACTAAGATTTTTAAGCAAAATAAACCTCTAAGTTCCAAAACACCTACAGAAAATACGACACAACAATGATACCATTTTCTTTTCAAAGGGTCATTTCAAAACAAATTTGACTTCAATACAACCTTCATAGAATCAGGTACTTGTCCCTGGCCTGTAGTTGAAACATCAAATACAACTAAGCCCTCATTCGATAAGCAGTTCTGACACAGAACAAGAGTAACTGATAAGTCATCAATACATTCTGATTATCTAATTACACAATCAATTGGAATCACACAAAACAGAGGTTAAAAGAGTTGAAATCTCACGCAGTTGAATTCGTTCACGGATAGGACGGCGACGGAGGGACAGCTTCCGTGCTCGGCCTCTTACACGGACGCGCTGCAATGCCCGTCTGCGAAACGCAGAGCATAAGAAACGGCTGAGATCGCCTTCCATGTCTACTACGATCGATTTTGCCCTTTGATCACGAAGATGAAATGCAGCATTCTCCACCGACGAAGTTCCGCGGATTAGTTTGAAGATGAGGATAGTTTGATACAAGGTCTAGAGATGGTGGAAGGAGATGCAAGGTAAAGATCGAGAAGATGAGGATAAGAGAAGAATTCCTGACTTAACGAGGAGATGTTGCGGGCTATGGCCCATGAACAATTGATTTTTAATCCATCGGTAAAATCTGAAAAAACTCAGCCACCTTACTTCGTGAGCCTGTCAAATGATGTGAGGAGGCCGAGCATTCGGATCAACCCGAATCGACCCGATCCGACTAAAATTAGAAGGCTCATCCGAACGGAATAATTATAGACCTGAACCGACTTGAATTATCGTCCAATCCGAACCGATCCGAACCGACAAATGTTTGTCGGCTCGGATCTATTCGGGTTGACCCGAATTATAAGTATGAGTCTTTTTCACATGGGATAATTCTTTTGAATATTTAAATAATAAAAATGATCATTTTTTTCTAAGAAAAAAAGAAACAAATAACAAATGCTAAATTTTGATATTTCATAAAAAAAAATCAAATAAGTGATGATTCAAAAGAAGAATTTGAAATAATAAATTTGGAGATGAATTTATTTTTGAAGAATAATGTGAAATGATAATAATCCAAATATAAATCAAGATCAAGAACTTGGATTGTTAATGAAAGAAACTTAACTCAAATAAAAAAAAAATTATTCATCCACAAAATTTAGAGACCTCTAAATTTGATATTGCCTCTAAGATAGATCTAAAATTGAGACGATGTCATTCACGGAGTAAAATGGAAAAAAAAAATGAGAGAGAGAGGGTGTTAGGAAAAGAGAAGAGCTGCGGCTGTATGAAGAGGGGGAGGAAAAGATTTTTATTAACCCTAGGAGTAAAATGATGTGTGTGGGCTTTGGGTTGTTATTGTCCATTAGACCTAAGCCCAATCATATTTTCTTTTAATAAGAGAGAATTCGGGTAGAACCTGATCCGACCCAAAATGTTAAATCGAACCCGAACCGAATTTATTTTACACAAATAGCTGGAAATTCAACCCAAACAGAACCCGACCCGACCCAAACCCAAAATTTTGACTTAGTTCGGGTCGGATTTTCGGGTCATTTCGGGTAATGCTCACCCCGCCGTGCCCATTATTGCTCACTATCGGACGTTCTTACTCATATCTACCAATTTTTAAATGTGAGAGTTCAGGATCTATTGCCGGATACCCGTATAAACTAAGATTAATTAGGTTATGTAATGCCAATAAGCATATTAGAAAATAGGATTATATACCAAAAATATAAGCAAAAAAAACAAAGATCTCTTATGCTTGTTATCTGTTGGATTGTGTTTAGTTTGGCTTCTAGAAAAATAAAATCTGTGACCTATTTGATTTTGCCTAGCATATATACAAGCCTCACAGGAAAACATAATACTAATAGTTATGGAAATTCCAATATTTTTTATGTCGAATGAGATCTTTGAAAGATTTTTAAGCCGTATAGTTTTTACCTAAATTCCTACTAACTCATGTTATTGGTGAGATATCAATGCTAGATAACCAATTCAATTCACCTATTAGCTTACATAAATGGAGTATAAATGGGAAGAGCTGAAAATGATAGGTTGGGAGGGGCAGAGTTGAAAACAATGGTAGATAACCAATTTAATCGCACCACCGATTGTGACTGAAAAGTGAAATAACGAGTGGAATAATAAGTGGGTAAAAAAAAAAAAAAACAATTATTGCGAGTGAAATTGGCTTAAAATAAGTTAAGTACCTTGAAGACAGGTGTGAAACCTCATTAGTCCAGCTTTTTTTATATATATAATACTAGAATATACAATATTTGTGGTGTATAACTAAACTGCAGACATTTGCCTTCCTTCAAGCAAGGTTACTAGCATCAGATATGGACTCGGTTCTTTTAAAAATGGACATGATTTAGAAAATCATTCCATGATCAAATTTTTATTATAGATATCCAATACGCAAGTTCTATTTTTTTCAGAATAAGCTGTTCGGCCCAAATACTTTAGCCCAAAAACAGACCAAATGAATATTCGTGTATCTCGGGATCGTTAGTAATGTGTAATTTTATTGATTAGGAGGCACATGAACACATGTCCGGACTGTTTTTGGGACTATTCTGTCGGACCGAAGAGTATTGTCTATTTTTTTCAGGCAGTTGGGAAAAGGCCCAACCCTATGGCCATCAAAACTACTAGATTCGGATGATGCTTGATCCACGTAATGCTTAGAACCTCCAACTGTGCATCTTTCTTAAGAAATACTAGGTCCAAATGAGGGATGTAAATTCTGCAGGCGTGAGCTGTCATAGTTGAAAGTTCTTAGAGTCAGTTGCAGTCACTATCTTTTAATAGGCAGTTTGAGGAAGCATTCTCAACTTTTGCTGAAAGTCAGGGTCTTATCTTTTAGATTATAGGACTCTGAAGCACTCATAAAAGTGCAGATGGAGACATAAATGTGAATTTAAATTGCTGATATACCTAACCTACGTAACGATCAAGTTACACGAAGTGCTAGCTTCAGCTATGTCAGATTAGTTTTGTCAGTTTAATTTGACTGATCAGAGTCTTCTAAACTAATTAAGAAGAAGAAAGCCCATAAACTTCGATATATATATACTTGTGCCTACAATTACTGTTCTTAATTGCCATCAGATTAAGAGGTCATATTATTCTATCAGCACGTTGTGGACAAGAGAATCAGACCAACATGTTCTTTTTTTTTTTTTTCTCATCGATCTTGCGATTTAAAGTTAAACTAGCGCAACAGCATTAAAGGCAGCCCTGAATTTCAGAATTTAGAACGAAGCCACGGAATCTTACACGAGCGTATAGTTACTGTAATTCATGGAACTACCCGAAAACCATGTGGTGGTGTTATAAATTAGGTTGGTGTATTATATTATAAAAATGGGCGCGTTTGGGGAGTGATGGGCATCATCTCCGTCGAAACCGCGACGTGCTTCTGATTTCTCGTGCGGATAACGAGGTGGCGGTGAAGATGGTGATGGCGACGGCGAATGAGTGGTGGGGGATCGGTCATCGGCCCCACCAAATCCTTCACTTACATCTCGTGATGCTCGCTATTGCGCACGCCGAGGTTGCTTATTCTACGTAACCTCTCATTTATCGCCATTACCCTCAGAAGATCAAAGAAGTTAAGCAACTGCGGCGGTCGGCCTCAATCTGAGCGGCTTGCCACTTCGCCTATAATTGACGTAAACATCAAATCAAAACTATCAACGCGCCACTGTTGCGGTGTTCTGATGAGTTTGCACTTGCGATTACTGAATGTTCGCGAGTGATGGATACGAAATTCTATCCAAATCGAACACGTTCTTCAGCTTGTGGTTAATTAATTCGTTTATGGGCGCGAGGGTCCCCACTACACGTGATGCCTTTCAACAAGTTCGCATTTTCCGGTGATCAACAGGAAACTAAAGGAAGAGTAGCTTTTTGCATAGTTGACTCAATAATGCCTTTTTCCCACCAACAGGGAGAAGTTCTATTAGACAATTACATTTCAGCTCACTAAAATCAAAATTCGCTCAGTCCAACCCTCGAAAACAAAAAAGGAGTGCCAACGTGGCGCGCAACATACGTAGCCATATCGGCGTAAAAATACGTTTCTGAGAGCTAAAATGCAAAATGTACGAATCGGAGGCTGAAATACAATTCTCCCAAGTTTTATAATACTCCATACATAAATTTTGAAATTTATATTAAATTCATATATATATATATATATATATATATATATATATATATATATAACTATATATATATATATATATATATATATATATATATATATATATATATATAACTACGAAATAGTTCAAAAAAAAATTATTTTGTAGTTAAAAATATTTTTAAAAAGTTAAATAATATGTCAATTAAATAAAAAAAATGCTATGTACAAATAAATTAATAGTAATATTATTTTGGATAATTATTTTGAGATATTTTATGGCATTATTAGAACTTTAAAATTATATATTTTATTTTTCTGAATAATTTTTTAGTTGATTTTTTTTAAATTAATATTTTTAAATATTTTTTTTTGTGAATTTGGTATAAGTTTCAAAATTTATGTCTGGAGCATTCTAAAAATTTTCAACAACAGGCCCCTCGCTAAAAAATGAGAGGATTACGTACGCCTCAAGGCAAGTGTTTAGTGTACAAACAATTCTTTTCCTTTTTATTATCCATATTTATGGAGTTAAGATACTCTTAACAATACTTGTCCGAGCAAATCCATTGAACTCCAATGATCTAGGATTTCAAAACATCGTCCTCGTGGACTAACAATAATCTTAATAGTCACCCTAATTTTCTGAACAAATATAGTAAACCTATTTCTATTTTCTGAAGGTGGTCCACCAGTAAATGTTGCATGTCCTATTTTGTTTGAGAGGTCGAACCCCTCAATTAGAAATCATTAGGGCCAAGAAAGAATTTGAATCATCTAAAATATCATTTTTGAAAATTTCATGATTTCAGGGTGTCATACTAAGCAAGAGGGACTAAAACAAGCGTGGAAGGGTGAAATTTTGGTGCTTATTTTGTAACAACCAAGCTAAGTGCTATTAGTTTAAATATTTTTGAAACACTTAATTTCGACACTAAAAGCATTTGGCTGTCAAAATACTTATAAAACATGCTAAACTTTCAAGTATTAAACTTAAATCTTTGACTTTTCGCATGCAAAACGCTTGTAGAAAAGCTCAAGTTTTCGCAAGTGATTATTAGGAGACCTAATCGTGCAAAATGTCTAAAGAAGAAGCTCTCCACTCCCACGTCGCTTGCACAGCTTGCACTTTGTGATATCCAGCACAGTTCGGGAAAGATTTTGTTTATGCCCTTTGCTTAGATATTTTAATCTTCGTGGCGATGATGAGTGGCCCGCATGGAAGATACGAGATGGAGCTTCTAAATCAGCAAGTAGAAGATTATGTTTTCTCTCTCCTTTGACATTTTCTCAACGTCAAGAAGCGTAGGAACTGTAACGTCTTCCCACCAAACCATAGAACAGTAGTGATGGAGACGTTATATAACCCCCATTTACCTTGATTCCCTTTCTTATAAAGTCCGCAACCATCATCTCTTTCCCTCCCCCATCATCCGCTCATCTCAAGAAGATAGATAAGAAGTCAGCGCTTCGCTGTTGTTTACAAATCAGATAACTGCATCATTTATAATCTCCTGATCTTCCAATTTCTACTGTACTCTATAGTGGATCCATGGGTACGGATGACTGGGGTCTGGAGGCCGTGGTGCGGGGCAGCTGCCTTGCTGCGGCGGCGGAGGTGGATGATCAAGACCCTTCTTTGCATGAGCTGTCAGTGACGTCGACGTCGTTCTTGGAGCATGAGTCGATGGAGTTTCCTGATCTTATGGAGACAAGAACGGTAGCTCACGAGTTGGAGGAGCTGTTGAAGCCATTTTTGCCAAACCTGATCCAGATCAAACAGTCTTCTTCTTCTTCTTCTTCATCATCATCTAATTTACTGCTACCTCAAGTGATGGACGTTAGACAGCTGCAGCACCAGCCACTGCCTCACCGGCCGCCCCAGTCTCTCAGATATCCCGCTCGAAAAGAAGGTAATCAGGTTTTCAATTGTTCTAAGCATTAATTTTCATCTTTTAAACACTCTCTTGATGTCAATATATGATCATAGGAAGCGCCAGCAAAAGAGAGTCGTGTGCCACGTACAGGCGGACGGAGGTTCTCCCGACATGTGGGCATGGCGTAAGTACGGCCAGAAACCCATCAAAGGCTCTCCATTTCCTCGGTAACTAACACTAAGTTGATTCCCTTTCTCTTGTAGATGAAGATAATTAATTAGGTAACTAACTGAAATCATTATGTTACTGCAGTGGGTATTATCGGTGTAGTAGTTCCAAAGGCTGCATGGCGAGGAAGATGGTAGAGCGCAGCCGCACAGATCCGTCGCTGCTCATCATCACCTACACAGCCGAGCATAACCACCCTGTTCCAGCACACCGCAACTCCCTCGCCGGAAGCACTCGCTCGAGATTCCACCCTCCAACGTCTGCCACCAATTCCGGCGGCGCTGCCGCTGGACCTCTGTCGCCGACTTCCTCAACTGGGCTCTCTCCTACGACTCCCCTCAGTGTGTCAATCGATGAAGAACTACCGCAGAAGGGTGGAGATGGTGATGGGGAGGAGGAGGGGGGCGAAGCCTATTCAGGAGGAGGAGAAATGTTGCTCGTAGATGGTAATAATGGAAGGTATTACGATGATGAGTGCTTGCTGATAAAAAGATGGAAGACAGTCAGCTGCACCGCGACGACCTCCATGGCTGCTCCAACAGACGCAGTCTCCGTGACAACTACCTTTTCTCCGTCGACAAGGCTGAACCACAATGCTCCCACGGCCGCCGACAGCAGCTGATTCGTACGTCGATGGTTTTTTCCATTATTCACATTAACAAAGACGCACTTTTTTTTTTCTTTTTCTTTGGTGTTTTATGGTGTACCGAAGAAGAGATTGAGTTAAGAAAACGTGTATATGGAGACAGGATGATGATGATGATGCAATTTTTTCTTGTTCATCATGGTGCTTCCTGAAGTCATAGATGATATTTGCAGCCCCTTCTGGCATCTTTCTTTTTTTAAAAAATGTCATTGTTGTGATCTTTAACTTTTGAAAGAAGATATTTTCTGCATGATTCGTGTTCGATCTCTGTGAGTGAAATTTCTCGTGAATTGTGAGAATAGCCAATCAATATGATATAGATCTCTTCGTCAGCGCTTCGGAGACTTCATGTAGCTATAGAAAGCTTATATGGGAGCTGATATAATTCAGCTCCCTGCGGTTAATTTTTTAATCATGTTCTTCTCCTGCATACAACCAAAGTACGGACGTTAATCGGCGTAGGCAGCCCCGGATGCTGAAATAGTTGGTTAAACTATAAGGATAGTATCCAGCTTTGATACTCCACTAGGTCGATCACTATTCTAAAAAGGCCTTTCTTTCTCTCTCTCTCTCTCTCTCTCTCTCTCTCTCTCTCTCTCTCTCTCTCAAAAGTGTGTGTGTGTGTGTGTGTGTGTATATATATATATATATATATATATACTATTCTTAGATTCTTTTATTATTGGCCCAATTAGTACACGTAATATTTCAATTGAGAAGAATAAAAAAATACAAAACTGAAAGAACAGCTCTAACTAGATAGGCCCTCTATTAACCTCCTGAGGTTTAACAAAAACTCAGATATGTAGAAATTTTTGGTGTAGCTTGATAAACGTAACGAATACAATGAGCTCACACAGTATTCACAAATTCACAAGCTAGCTAATACGACGAGCTTCTATACAAGCAACTTTGAGGGGGGTGGGGGGGAATATAATGCATCAGCACATTTTTCAGAAACTCATCAGTGCAATCTAGCTTCGTATTTCGTATAGCTTTGTCTTCAGATCACTGATTATAGTTTCCAATCTCTTGACAAACCAGAAGATCGACTAACTGGCTCATGCATGGTACCGATAGATAACAGACCGAGATGGGCCATAGCATGTTCTTCATAAGTTGAAGGCATGCAAGGATGACTATGCTTTGAAAGCATTCTTTTTGGCCACGTAATACTCCAGAATTTCATGCTAAGCTTGCATGCATCATATGTCAAGAAAATGGCTACTTATTAAATCCTCTTCTTCTGGAATGATTCTCCTTAATCAGCGACTGGCAGGATGAAAATTCTTAATCCGCCAATCTCACTAAATGCTGATAGCCACTCTGTTTAGACATACAAGTAGCCAGCCTTGTTTTCCATTTATTTTCAAGGGCATCTTTCAACATTTTACTCCCCCTAAGGTTTTTGAGTAATGCATGATATATAGTGACATTTGGAGCAACTTTAGCAAGCATTTCATTGAACAGTGAAAACTCAGAACTAGATTCGTTAGTTTTCCAAACTTACATGTTCCAGTACCTGCGATGATAGCATTCAGCGTGATCGCTATTCCATCAAACTCCATCCGTGCCACGAGCTCCTGCATGCACAGAATCAATATTACCAGTCTTGCAGAACCCATCTATAAAGGAATTATAAGGTACAGTATTGGGTGAACAGTGTGCTCACCTTTCATCTTATTAAGCAACTTCAGGTCTTCTTCAGCTACTACTGTCTTGCACAGGCTCCAGTTACGGTATCATGTTGAACATCGGAGCTTCTTTTGGACATTTTGTCGAACATGTAGACCGCACCTCAAGGCCGCATGATTTTTTAAGATGGCTATGCTAGATTTTATGCCGGCACTATTCATGATTTTTAGAAGTTTGCTCATGGTAGAAAAGTCACGGTGCTAGGCGAGTCCGGTGAGCAAGGCTATAGATAAAAACGAGCAGAGTCCGACTAGAGTACACTAAGCTCAAATTTGGCTCGATTAGTTTAGCTCAAGCTTGAGTTTGACGAGTTTCAGAAGCTGAGCTCGAATTCGACTCGACTTGAAAAATCTTAAACTCGATCTCAACTTGAGCTTGGTCGATTGTATGAATTAGACCAAACACGAGTCGAGCTCGAACTGCTTAAGTAATTTTGTTGTACTCGAGTTCAAGCGAGTTTAAACAAGTACGAGAACTCCAATGGGACCACATGCATTTAACATGAAGTGAGCGGTTTCTGCAGTCATTTTACTCATCATTTCATGACGGTCCAAATTGTAGTTCACTATTGTAGTTTGAAACACCCAATTTTCCTTCAGTACAAGAATTGTAAAGTATAGGATTTTTTACAAATCTTCCTCCCATAAGATATTTTTTGCTAAAAAATTCAGTTGTTTCTTTCCTTCCAAATTATCCATACTGTAAGCTCTAAACCACAACATATATTTTCATATTTCGTTATCTTGACTATGTTTTCTTTTCGAAAATAGTCTTATTCTAAATATTACTGCATATATCATATCCCTTTAAATTCTACTCAGTCAAATTTCTGAATTATTGTTGTTGTTATATTTTTTATTCAAATTAAATTTATTTATAGTAGGAAGTTTTTCCTTCAAGCGAGCCAACAAGTATTTTAATGTTGAGTGGTGTGGGACTTTTGCATAGTCCTGTGGCCCATATGGATTTTATTCCCCAATTTCCCAAGATTTTACTAAAACTAAAAGGATGTCAGTGGGAAATACATTTTAGGTTTCCAACTCCAGATTCTCCACTGAAAGATATGTGGCTCATTGCCAAAAGTCTTTATTTTAGGTAGACTGGAGTATACATAAAGTAGGCTCAGACGACCCATGAAGATCCGAAACGGCCCAGTAAGCCCGTATACGTGAATAGGGTTGTGACTGCTCCTTAGGCCGGCCTTACAACCCAGTCTTGTACTGTGACTTTTTTTTTGAGAAGTTGGAAAATCCACGTCACGCCTACTGCATGTTCAATTGCATGAAAAAAGAAACTGATTTGTTATGTTTTATTTTTAATTTCTTCCATTTGTCTTAGTTTAGTTAGACGATATTAAGCCGCATAATTTACCTTATGTGTTGGTAGCAAAGGATGAGATTCTAGAGCTTCTGTATTTGTCTGATATTTTTTGGTTAGTAGAATATAAGACGGTACTACTCATGAAGTTATTGTTACGATGATTATACAAAAATAAACTGATTGTATGGAATTTTCGATGATAATTATTAAAAAAAGAAAATAAAACTGTATTTGCAACCCACAATTGTGCTTTATCCTGACACACAGCTTGCACACACAACTGCGTTTCTAAAAGAAAAGTTCTGGATTCAAAGTTTTGTTACTGTATTTTGGAAAGTCTTAGAGCAAATCTCAAAATTACGTATAAAGTAGATCCTACTGATTTAGATGGTGAAATATTATTTCGGGATTTGTAGATTAGGCTATGTAAAAATTTTCTATTATTTTAAAAGTATTTTAGGACGGCCAAATGCATCATCTTCTAAATAGGAAAAAAAATAAATACTACATTACAAGCCGAAATTCTCTTTTTTATTTTACGTCGGTTTTCCCTTTTTCTTTTTAAATGTAGGGATCAGTTTCGTGCATGACTTCATGCCAACTAACATTTCGAAAAACAAAACAAAGGTCCTAGTTTAATGACTCCCCAGATCATTTTTTATTATAAAAGTATATCATTATCACTACGTGCGTCATTGTCCCATCTCGTACTCCAAAGGTAGTTTTTTTACTAAGTCCACAAATTAGTATTTCTATGAAGGGTTTTAATGGTGATTAGCGTATCTAGATGATGCTTAATTTCCTTCCAATTACTTGCAGATCGAGGTTGCTGTCGTGGTGGGGGCGATAGCTTTAGGTGAACGACAAGGTACTCTAATATAATACCGCACAATTAAAAATGAGCGCTTTTGAGGAATCTAGTTAATTAATTATCACATTTCTATTAATGTACATAGCAAATAATATTAGAGATGTTTTGTAGTTCTACACCTTCAAACTTGGAAAATATTTGGGTTCAATGGAGGAAGAGCACCATTAACAAGAAGTATAGATTAGGCTGGAATTTATTCATAATTGTGGTGTAATGGATAATTTGAAAAGAACGTAATACACGAATCTTTCAGCAGAACAAAAGGCCGTAAATCGAGCTCATCAAGGAGATAATCCATCTTTACACTTTTTGTATGGACTATAGTTCAAGCAAGAAGATATCTCAAAATTTGGATGGGCTATATTTCTTTTTTTATTAATGCAAACGTAATTATTTTATGTGGTGTTTTTTCGTCGTCACATTGAGGTTTAGCTTTTTATCTTGTTGTATGCTTGTTCATCCACCTAATGAATGAAGCTTTGTGGGGTTTTCTCTCCCTCTAAATTTTCTCAAAAAAAAAAGACGTTTTGTAGTTATATATTCTATGTTCATGTGGATGCATGCAACGCAAGAGTTCCAGATCACAAATTACTAAGAGATCTAAGACGGCAGTTGAACTGAAAGACGGTAGTTGAATGCAGTTGTGCTTTCTTCTAGAACCATTCTTACTCTCATGCACTGATCTGCAATCTTCTTCCTAACTTTCCTACCAACAAAACCTCCTCAACTATCATCGATCACATACATCACTATAAAGCATACAAGTTGCCGTGAATATTTGGCTTTATCCAGTGTTAAACTACTTAGTTTCTCCACTAATGGATACCTTCGAAGCAGTACAAGCACCACATGATAGAGGATTTCCTTCGAGTTATCTGTTTAACCAAAACCAAGAAGCTTCGATACAATCCTTCATGGCAACCGACTTGGCGACGACGCAGACTTTGTTTACAAACCAGGATCCGTTTTTGTTTACGGACCCGAACTGGGAGCTGCAGCAACAGCACAATTTGTTGGCGGACATGGCCGCGGTGGGAAGAAGATCACAAGGTGAAACCAGCAGCGGCGCCGCCATTAGTGGCCGATGCAAGGAAAAATGCGGCGGGAAGGTGATCAATAAGCGTTCCAAGCCGAGGTTTGCTTTCCAGACAAGGAGTCCGAATGATATTTTAGATGATGGATATCGCTGGAGAAAGTACGGTCAGAAGGGTGTCAAGAACAGCTCTTATCCCAGGTATATATGTAAATTCTTTGTTATTATTAGAAAAAAAAAAATATCTGAAACTTGATCTAAGGTTTATATGTCCATGGACATGGCAATGGTGGTATGCAGAAGCTACTACAGATGCACGCATCACACGTGCGAGGTGAAGAAACAGGTGCAGCGATTGTCGAAGGACAGCAGCGTCGTCGTCACTACCTACGAAGGGTTCATAACCATCCTTGCGAAAAGCTAATGGAGTCTCTTGCTCCTCTGCTAAAGCAGATACAGCTGCTATCCCAGTTTTAACTTCTAAGTACAAAAGAAGTTGAGGACCAAATATATTAATTCTTGGGATCAATTGGAAAAAAATTAAAAAGGAATTGCATCACCTCATTTCCAATCTGTAAAGAACTAGCTATAGATGCCCAACATGGAAATCTGTAAAGTAAAAGCGTAAGCATGTCCTACTTGTACTATGACATTCCAATGTACGTGTTACAAGGCTTATATTTCATTAAGCGTCCTACTTTTGCTATTTTATTTCCATTTTTCTTTGAGTTCTGCTCTAATACATGAATTTGTTCATAAATTGGCCAAAAAAAGTATGGAGTTCAGCCCATAGTTCAATTTGCTAACTCACAGTTTATTTTTTGTCTAAGTTGAAAATTTTGAACTTTCATTAATAATTAATGAAATAAGTTTATAGCACAAAAAAGAATTTGTGTTTGTTCTTTTCTGCTGGCTTTTGCCTAAACAAGGTGTCTTTTGCCTAAACAAGGTGTCTTCCGGAGTTAGAGAGAGAGAGAGAGAGAGAGAGAGAGAGAGAGAGAGAGAGAGAGAGAGAGAGCCACAAAATGAAAGGCAACCTTACCCGAAAGTGTGCACAACACAAGCGGACAATTCTGATGTGATTGTTGAATTTGGTACGAGACATCGGTCATGCATGTAATGGTGCGTCCAAACATCATTTCTCTAACTTTTGTGCACAGTTATTTCAAACATTTCTATTTGGGATTGAGGCAAGTACCAATATATCCTGCGACCCACAAAACAGTTTAAGGTGATTAAAATCGCTTAACAGAAATTTCTCTTTTCAGTAACTCTGGTTATATATTATATATCAGAATGTATATTTTATATATTTCAATATACATTATATAATTTTGAATGTATCAGAAATCTTGATTAGCAGCGCACCATGTAATTCCTCTCCTCCAATTTAACCATTCATCATTGCACATACTCGTGGAGATAAGCAAAACTAATAGAGCAAAGCATGCTGATCCTGTGATAGGATGTTAGAGAAACTTCATTCATCAACATTTTCTTTTAAAATTATCGTGAAAGATTTATGTACATAATTTGCTCTCATACAACCAATTATTAACCAAAATAATTATATAGTATGTACCAGTTCAAAATCAACATATGTGAATAGCAGTGGCTGTTTTTATTTTTGAGAAGTCATCCTTATTGTCGGGGGGAAAAATTGAATATTATGATTTGATCCTAATCTGACAAAAGCACAAAAAAAGGGAAAAAGAAAAGAAGAAAACTCTCACCAATTGCAAAACTGGATCAAGTCAAACAAGGACGAAGCAAATACAACTAGCTAAAATAATAAACTGACAAAGCAATAGCAGCAAACTTGAATCTCAACGTAGAACATTAGCTTAATCGCCACCAGCTTCATCCAAAGCAAATACTCACGGCAGTCATTGTAAATCTTGATCTACAGCAACAAATATTCACGAATCTTAATTCGCCAAACATATATATATATATATATATATATATATATATATATATATATATATGTTATTCTCAGCTCGATCTGAGAATAATTTTAGTAAGCTAACATCTCAGCCGTTGATTTTTTTGATCTAACGGCTGAAATTGTTGAGTGCCGTTAAATACTTATATAAATATTGAGAGTGACGACGGTGCACCGTTATACTATATATATATATATATATATATATATATATATATATATAATATATATATATAATATAGGAACCATAAAATTAAATTGGAAAAATTATTGGTAATCCAATTTTTTATAAAAGTTATTTTTTAACCTCTCTATTTTTAAACTGAATAATAACTCTTTAATATATATATATATATATATATATATATATATATATATATATATATATATATATATATATATATATATATATATTAAGGTGTTATTATTCAGTTTAAAAATAAAGAGGATAAAAATAATTTTAAAAAAAATTGGATTACCAATAATTTTTCCAATTTAATTTTATGGTTCCAAAATGGATGATTGTTAATTTTCCATTAATTATTGCAAAGTCTTCGCACGCTTTGGTCTTCACTCTTCCGTCTTCTCTATTATTTAAACGGTCGCCCGGCCTTCTTCCGCCCGCCCCTTCTCTCTCTCTCTGTAGTTTTCACCTTTCGCTCACTCGACCAGTAATGGCGTCAGATCTGGAGGCAAGACGAAGGATGCGTTGATCGGATGAAAGCTTCGATCTCGCCGTTGATCTCTACTCACAAGCCATCGACCGCGACCCCTCCAACGCTAATCTTTTCGCTGATCGTGCTCAAGCCAACATTAAACTCGGCAACTTCACTGGTGCTTCTTCTTGATTCAACGTGTTCAGTTTGGTCGTTACTTGTTTCTTGAATTTGTATGGGTGGTTGTTCTTTTGGTGTCTGCTGACTCTGCTTCGATTTTGTGGAATTCTATTTACATTAAAGGCTTTGGATTTAACTAGTGCGTTTGTTTGTTGATTAGTATATGAGAGTGACTGGAGCCATTTGCATCTCTAGATTATCAGCGGTTTAAGTTTTATTTAGGTTCTATTGATGTTTATGTTTATTAGTGTAAGCTCGAGAACAAAGCTTGTTTATCGTGTTCTGTTTATTTGTTATGTACAGTTTATCGATTGCTGCAGTTAATACTAAGCGCATGGGTTGAGTAGCTGTGCAGTTTTTTTAGCACAATTGCAATTCAAATCTCGAAGGGCTAAGGTTTGAAATGAAGAGTTATCTTTAGCAAAAGGTGGGCGATCTTGTGTGTTAGTAACTTAATAGGTGTGTTCGATGTAGTGAAGCCAAGAGTTGTTTCATCTAATAGCTTAAGCTTTTGGTTGACTTGATGTCCCATACTGGTACTAGAACACCGTTTATGAAATGTCATCCAATATAATTACCTGATTTCATTTAGGGCACTTTTAGAAGTTACTCTTACCCAAATATGTAGTTAACCTTATGAATAGACGAGGACAATCTTCTGCAAAGTTACAGATATGTCATCACTATTCAGAATGGCAAACATGTAATTGAAGCTTAAGACCATAAAATTAGGATACAAGTTTTGTACCGAGTTGTTGCAATGTAAGAAGTACATATACGAATGCGAGACCCTGATATGGACATGATGGGATATGTTAATATGTGATTTTCAAATAAGCAAGATACAACACCCTCCTATGTTACTCATAAACTATAATGTTTTAGCAGATTATGTAACAATGTAACTGATAAAGGATAATGAAGACTAAAGAATATGATTTCTCATTAAATTACAATTAACAAATCTTAGAGTTTAAATCACACATTCAAATCAAGCAAACTATTACATATTACATTTTTGTGTCAGTTGATCTGGATCTTGTTGGACCGAACATGTCGTAAACGTATCTTAACCTGTTTTGTACCCAATCCCCTCCTGCTTTGTGCTTTCTATTGACAATTGCAAAAAATAATTTCTGCAGCTTTATAATACATATGTGCAATCTCCATTTCCTAGTACTCCCGATGAATCTCATTCATCCCACAGATGCATCTTACGAAGTAAATGGAAGCGATTGAAGGAGAAGCAATTGCTAAAGTTGCATTGTTAATGCTGTTAGAAACGTCTAAGTCCAGTCCTCTGGGCTTCTTCTGTAGCAGAGCTTCAGTGATTCTTCAAATTTGAATGGAGCTCGGTCAACTAGACTAATCCATTTGTATATTGCCATTACTCACTTGGAGACTTCAAGAATAGACTCGGATACTTGATAAATTTTCTAAAGGTAGATGAAGGTGAGAGGACTGTGAATTTATTTTTGGGAGGTATGGTAGCTGACGTTTATGGAGTCAAAGGAGATCGAAGTAAAAAAGAAGAAAGACATGTGAAAGGATGAGTGAAATATAACAGAGTAAGAATTGCCATTAAGTACAATTGCTGGTTATCTTCAAGAAACACTTGGGGCGTTGATGGTGCTATCGAAATCTAGTCATCAGACTTACTGGATGGATTAAAATTGGAGAGATTTCGTGCTGATATTGGTACCTTACTACCTTTTGTATTGATGAATAGAGATTGAGTTATTTAGTTCAATTATGCTTTTCTATCTTTATCTATTATAATATTTATATTTTAACAATATGAGGGTATATAGCATTTGCTGGGCCATAGATTTTGAATGTCCACGTTGTTGGTGCCAATGGGAATAGAATCTATATCAGTTCTTAGTCCCTGAGCATCATAAAGGTGATGTTTCCTTTTTATTACTTTTTTGTGACTTAACTCTTTGTTTCTCTCGGCATCTTTGGCCCTGAGCTCATAAAGTTGTGGATTGTAATGGATGGATGCCTTTGTTCCCTTAACTCATTGATGATTTAGTGCTTACTTTTATTTAAAAAGCCAGAAGCGTTCACTTTGCATGCAACTGGATTTTCTTCAATCTTCTTCTTTTGTTATTGATGAATAGAGAGATGTGAGTTTGAATTTCTCGAATGTAGGGCGCCAATGGGTATCGATCTGCATTCAGTTGTTTAGCCCCTCGAACCTATCTACTTTGGCCATAGTAACAGAATCAACATGATTTTTAGTGCTGGAAATCGAATTTTCCTTTTCATTTTATTTTGCATTAACACTTTGTTTTTCGGCATCCTGTTGCTTGAGCATTGTTGGATGTATGGATGTCCTTGCTCCTTTAAATCACATGCTACTGCTTGTTTTTTTTTTGAAGTAACAGGCTTTTATGCATGCAAGGCCTGAATTTTCCGCAATTATCTTCTTTCCATCTATAATAGGTTGATGTATACTCCGTACATTTAACTTTGTGGCAGATGCTGTTGCTGATGCAAACAAAGCAATTGAACTGGACCGTTCACTTTCTAAAGGTTACTTGCGAAAGGGTTAGTCCAGCACATCCTGTCATCTTTAATCTAGGTTCTTGTACAAGTCGTTTTCTCACATGTAAATTGATTGCCTATATGGAATTGCAACATAATAGCTAAATACTACTGTTAAGTTTAACTAAAAAAGTGTGTTTCCCTCTTGAAAGATTATACTAGTGGTCCTTTGATTTAAGGCTAATGTTTCTCTTTCTGTTTGCTTTCAATCATTAATATAAAAGTGTTATTTGCTCTCAAAGTTGAGCCCCTGCTTCCCTTAGCTAAAGGACTTCTTTTGACTGTTGGCTAATTATGTCCTATTTCTGTATGCTTTTACCACTATTATTCAGCAAAGAAGACTGCCATGGTTTGAATGATTCTGCAAACTATCAGCCATCTGTATTCATTTTAATTTATTTACATAAGCTTACAGATATGCTCAGCACCGAACCTATTTTTGAATAATTTCTTCTGAAACGTCTCTTCTTCAAATAGATGCTTATGTGAATATTCTGGTTTTAGAACTGCCTGTATCAAACTGGAAGAATACAACACTGCAAAGGCTGCTCTTGAAGCTGGTCTCTCATTGGCACCTGGCGATACAAGATTTACAAAACTACTGAAGGAATGTAATGATCTTAGTGCAGGTACATCCATGACTGTAGATAATTAGATATCGATGACACTAAATGTCTAAATAATTGCATAATGGTTTCTCCGGATGACTTTATTATTGTATTGAAATGCTCTGCCTTGGCATATCATATGTTTTTTTGTGCAGATGAAACCAAAGAACTCCGAAAGACATCTGTTACTGATGTTCCAGGTAGCGGACACCCTTCAAGTGATGTGACTGCCAGAACTTCAAAGGACAACAGGACGCACGAGGTAGCTTCTCACCCTGTTCCTGCTGTTCAAAGCAAACCGAAGTACAGGTATTCATTAAGTTCAGTTGTAATCTATTTTGAATGGGAAGCATGCAAAAACCCTATTTGATCCTAATGCTTCTTTAGGCATTAGTTTTCTCTTCTGTCAATATGTCCGGGTGCGCTCTTATAATTCCGTAAATTTGGCTGAAAATTTGGAAGAGTCAGATCTGTTAGTCTCTGACAATGATTATATTTGAAGAGTAGCATGATTCAGCTTGTCTTACTATTTTGTTAGTTTTTGGTCCTTAAGTATAAGATGCGTTTCCAATAATGCTTGTTTATTTTGTTGTCTTTCCTAATACCTAATGCAGGCATGACTTTTACAATAGCAGTACAGAAGTAGTCGTGAATATTTTTGCGAAGGGAATACCAAACGAACACGTATCTGTTGATTTTGGTGAACAAATAGTATGTCTCTTATTTTCTGCTTCATTCAACATGCAAACGAATCGAATATAGTTCGATGCCAATAGTTTTTACAAAGTTCATACATTTTTCCCTTTTTTTTGGTGTACTACAGTTAAGTGTCTCCATAAACGTCCATGGTGAGGAATCTTATCATTTTCAACCACGCCTATTTGGAAAGGTAAATCCACTCATCCATGCAGTCATAATGAATACATGCTTTTCTGGTTCCATTGATCACATGTGTCTTGACAAATTGGCTTGTATTAGCTGAATTATTAGTTAGGCAAAAGTATTGCATTCTTTTGCAGTCATCTCGTAATATCTTGGTTGTCTTTATCATGTCCTTTGTTTATGAAAGCAAACAACAAATGTTCTTATTATAACTCTAAGACGAGAAAGTGATCTACCATGTGCAACCATAGTTTGCCATTTCAGTTGTTACATGAATTTATGAACAATTGTTGTTATGCCTTTGGGTGTGTATTGGTCTTTTAGATTGTCTTTTGATGTATGATTCATTGATGTGGCCAAACTGATCTTTAGATTGCCAAAAAAGTTTTATGTTTTTACTCCTTGTAAGTATGTTCTTTTTGGTCAAAAGTTTGCAGTAAAACATTCTGGATGCAGAATGTAATCTTTAATTATGTTTCTGAATTACTCTAAATTTGAATTTGGCTTTAATAAGTAGATTGTTCCAGAAAAGAGTAAATACACTGTGCTACCATCCAAAATTGAAATCCGCCTAGCAAAAGTTGAAATGATGACATGGACCTCATTAGAGTATAATGGAGAGAGAAGAATTTGTCAGAAGCCAATACATCTTCAGGTACTTATTGTACATGTCTACAACTTTATTCCGAGGTGTTGCTACTTCCATGATTTCCATGCATGCTCCTTCATAAGAATCATATATACAGGTTACAATACTCGAGCTATATGAGCATGTTTATATTTACATCAACTTGTATTTACATTTTTATAAGGATTCATCCTACTTTTGTTCACTTGATAGATTGTATATCCGGAGAACATTTTCTATAGAAGAAGAATAAAATATGCAGATCAGCTAGCAATCATTTACCTCGGTTTAACAATTAAGTTGCATAGAGGAATTAATTGCTCTCTTGCTATGCTTTTGGTGCCTTCTCGTTTTTATCCTTACGTCCTTATGTTTTCTATGTTTTAATCCCTTTTTTTGGTCTTATGATGCCCTTATAGTGCCATTTCTTCTTCTTGTTGATTTTTTTTGTACCTCTTACTTTGTGCACTTTCTTTTGCTATGAGTGTTTGTTGGAATGTTGTTTAGGAATGTATATGTGAAATTCGTGTGTTTGTGCATGTATGTAATTGGGCGTTTCTTGTCAGGCTAGGATCCTATGGAACAGCTCCTTCCGGGACATGGCTACGTATATTTACCCTCTTAGACCTCGCTTATGCCGGCTTTTCCACCCGGTTGTTGTTGTTATTGTTGTCGTAGAGGAATCAAGTGTTTCATTTTCATTAATTCTCATCGTCAAAAGTAACTTGCTTTGTTTTTATTTGGTATAATGAAGGTGTCACTTCCCAAAGGCCATCCTATCCATCTTCAAGAAGCAGAACTGACTGGGATAAGCTTGAAGCCCAAGTTAAAAATGAGGTAAAATAACACGTTATTACGTATGTTTCTTTTTCTCTAAAAAGCATTTGTCCCTCTTATCCCTTTGGTTTTCACTTTGATCATCTCTCCTAATTTTGCTTGAGTTGAACTTGACGTTACTTCAGTTGAATTGCCGTTGCTTTAGTTGAACTTGACGTTGTTTAGATTGAATTGGAGGGATAATAGGAGGAAAAATAGGTTACTTGAACTTTTCTTTGGCTGGATAATAGTGAGCATACCTAATGCTTTACATCACATATTCTGCACTTATCTCTTCTTTTTGGCCTCTAATGAAATATTTCTTAAGCTGCACTAATGCCTCAGGAAAAGGATGAGAAGTTAGAAGGGGACGCAGCATTAAACAAGCTCTTCCGGGACATATATCAAGATGGTGATGAGGATATGAGGAGGGCAATGATGAAATCTTTTGTAAGTTTGGATGCTTCTTAATCTTATCATAATTTTTTTTTTAACTACTGAGGTGAAGCTGAAGACTCTCATTTGATTCCATGATGAAAATAAAAAAAAAACAATAACACTGTATCTATTGCAGGTGGAGTCCAATGGAACAGTGCTGTCAACGAATTGGAAAGATGTTGGTAAAAAGAAAATTGAGGGGAGCCCACCTGATGGAATGGAGCTTAAGAAATGGGAGTGCTGATTAATGGTCGGTTGCACGTCATGCTCAACAGTCTTTCTGAGTCGCCGTTCTGTCTATGATTGTATGGCACGTTCATTTATTTTAGTCAGCCACACTAATCAAGCAACTATGTTCTCATATATTATGGAGTGCTCTATGAACTGCGATCTTGAAATTGTTGACTGCCTTGTGGTTCCAACTCGTTCTTGTAGAGCAGGTGTTTGTGTATGATAGCTCCCAGAACTGTCATAGCGTGACTTCATGATATATATCCACGTTCTTCAAAGCATATTGAAGATACTTGTTTTTAGATGTTTTACAGAAATAACTCTGATTGAAAGTAATTTTCTGTAAGTGTTGTTGGGTGTGCTAAAAAATTTATTAATCCGCAAGTTCAAAAAAAAATTCAATATATTTTTTTAGAATTTTTTTTAATTTGGATATTATGTATGTTGATAAGATTTATAATTTTTATGTGAATTTTTTTTTTAAATTTTTGTAAGTAGAGAAAAAATCCAGTTATACAGATTTGAAGTGTATTCTAAAATTATATTTGAAATTCGTTAAATTTTAATTTTTTTTTAAGATACTTATTTAGTGTATTTTTTGAAAATAAAATTAATATAAACGTTGTAAATTTTATTAAAATTATAATTTTTATATTAAAATATTTTTAATTATGATTAGTAAATGTTTTATGAATCAGTAGATAAATATTATTTATTGTCTATTATAAATCAAAGCACAGCTGTAACTGTGAAGAAGATTGCATAGTACGCGTAATGAAAAGTTCGGAGGATCGCTAAATCCACTGAAAACACGTAGCAAAACTAATGCCTTAAGAAAGAGTCCCGACTGAATTGGAATTTGAATCGGAAAGGAGTCGGTTTGTTTTTTTTTAATTGCCCAAATTAAATAGCTCGTTACGTGTGCAGATTTCTTTAGAATAAAGCTTGTGCATTGAAGTACTCAATAATTAAAATATTTATTCGATATGTTTCTAAAAGTTTTAGACATCCAACTAAGTTTATTATATTTAATTAAATGTTTTTAAATGTATTTGAATGAGTTAAAAAGTTTAGGAGTGGGATAATTGCAGATCAGCCCCCCCTATTTCGGGGGTGCGCAGATCAGCCTTCCGAAACGCGTTTTCGGGGGGCTGATTTGTAAAAAAAAATGCAAATCAGCCTCCGAAAACGTATTTTTGGAGGCTGATTTGTCCAAAAGAGAGAAACGGAGGGCTGATTTGCAAGAACCCTTTGTTTTAAAGAATTAGTAATTATCATAGATTTATTACATATAGCTTAAGTATTAGAAATTTTGGATTACAAAGATATAAAATGTCATAACTTTAATATTTAAACATTTTAAAAATATCTCGAAACAAGTGTTTTAATTATTGCATTAGGGCTCAAAATCCTGCATTCCTTTTTTTGCATGCTGGCAATTCAATCCGAGAATAAATGTATGTGGATTGAATGGAAATTATTAGTTCTTGTCCTTAACATGCTACTATCATCTTATTAGGTAAACTCAAATTTCGAAATTCAAAAATTATTCATAAATTTGAATTAAAGTAAAAATAAAAAAGAAAGGTGTATAAATTTTAGCAAGTTTGTAGTAGTTTTTTAATTTAAAAATTACTCTATTTAATTAGTCTTATAATTTATTTAATTATTATTATATATTATTTACTTAATACTATACTAACACATAAAATAATAGCATATTAAGATAAATATATTAGATATAAAAGAATATTACATATCAATCCTCTAAATTTATAGTAGTACGATTCAACCTTCCAAAATACACAAATGTGCTATTGTGACGGCTTGTGCTAGCCACTATATTGGCACGAAAATGCGATTTAGGAGCTGAATTGTAAACCAGGAAAAACAGAGGGCTAAATCGCAATTTTCTCTAGCTATAATTAATGTTATTGAACGGCCACATTGGCTCCCAATTCACCCAGAAGTCTCGCGTATACATCAAACTAAAAGCTTCAGCTTCAAACTTTCGTACGTCGCATGATGCGTCGTGCTCATGTCGTTCCACGTGTGAACGATCCGGTGATCCTATATCGCATTAGTCGCCGGCCCCTGCATTGAGATGGGATCGCCTGTGCTTTTTAGCACAGGCGATTCCCTGTGGTGACGATCTGGACCGTTAATCGGTCCAGTACGTATCACGAGATTTTTTATTTAAACTTTCGTCGACTTATTTGACCTAATTCTATACATTTTTATGAAAAGTTATGAACTACAATATTGTAGATTTTGATGTGATCTACAATTTTGTAGTTCAAAGTTTTTTTTAAAAAATATCAAACAATATGTCAAATTGATGATTAAATATTTTAATCATCAATTTGACATATTGTTTAACATTTTTTCGAAAAACTGTGAACTACAACATTGTAGATCACATCAAAATCTATAACTTTGTAGTTCATAATTTTTCATAAAAATATATAAAATTAGGTCAAATAACTCGACGAAAGTTTAAATAAAAAATCTCGTGATACGTGCTGGGCCGATTAACGGCCCAGATCGCAGCCACAGAGGGATCGTCTGTGGCTGAGCCACAGACGATCCCATCTCCCCTGCATTATAAGGGGACTATATCAGGAGTAATAACCAAGAATTCCTCATCATTTAGGAACCCATACAGATCTCAGATCCACCATTATTACAACAAAGATAACAAGAAGAAGAAGAAGAAAGAACAAGAGAAAGTTCAGCTATGGCCTCCCTGGTGGACAAAGCTAAAGGGTTCGTTGCAGAAAAGATAGCCCACGTACCGAAGCCTGAGGCCACGGTGAAAGACGTTGACATCAAAGGCGTCGGCCGTGACGGAGCTAAGTTCCACGCGGAGGTCGCCGTCAACAACCCATACAGCTCTCGCCTCCCCGTCTGCGAGATCTCGTACACTCTCAAGAGCGCTGGCAGGTACAATATCTTACTTTGCTGTCAAGTTGTGCTTGATTATTAAGAATATAATTTTATGCAGGGTTGTAGCGTCGGGAACGATGCCAGACCCGGGATGGATCGAGGCGAGCGGCGAGACGAAGCTTGAGGTGCCGTTCAAAGTGCCATATGATTTCCTGATCAGCGTCATGAGAGACGCTGGGAGAGACTGGGATATCGACTATGAGCTCGAACTCGGTCTCACCATTGACCTCCCCATTGTCGGCAACTTCACCATTCCACTCTCCCAGAAGGGCGAGCTGAAGCTTCCACCCTCTCCGACCTCTTCTAGATGCGATCGGTATCTGTCTAGTTCTTTGCAGTTTGTACGTACGTAGATCTGAGTGGTATATTTGCTGCTAGACGTTAAATAAAACCGCGATACCACCTACGGTTTGTTTGTAAACCACCGCTAGTCACCGTGTAGTGGAGAATATGGACTTTGATCGATGTCTATTATGGGACCCTGAAAATAAAGGATTTTGATCTTTATAATATTCTTTTTTTTTTTTTTGGTCAGAGAGCTTTATAATATTCTATTCCCTATCATTGCGTGCAATGTAAGCCTTAGGAGAAGGGAATGTCACGTTACTTACGTACATAACATTGTTTTATTTAAATTATCATAAATAAATTTTATTTGATCTATTTTTATATAATTATTTATAATTGATAAATTTATATATATTATTATTTTATATTTTATCAATTAAAATAGTTAATTTTTTATTTGGATAGATCTATATTATCCTCCACATAACGTTAAACTATATGACATTATTTTTATGATATTTTGGCATGAAAGTCACTTCTTATCTGGTTATGTTCAATACAAAAAACAGGTTAGGATGATGAAAATTTTATTTTTCAGACATTATTCTAACTATTTCGGCATATTATTTATAATATTTTAATATTTTAAAAAAAAATTAAACTAAAAAGTTGTAAAATAAAAACATATTATTTTATTTTATTATTTGATAAAATATTAAAATAAAAATTAAATAAATTATTATACGAATATAAATAAATAAAAGTAATATTTTTTAAAAAAAAAATTAGTGAGGAGGTCGCCTCTTAAACACAAAGGTCGCCTCCTTAGGAGGCGAACTTTGTGTCGCATGTTAAAAAGATGACCATATTATTGCCTCTTTAATAGAAAATGTTTTGCCAGCGTGGCACCGCGCATAGACAGTGCTAACGTTGTAAAATATTACCTATTAAATAGACGATCGAATTTTAACTTCGTAAATTTTTAATTCAATTTTATTTTTATAATTTTTGAAAAATGTTCCGCAGAGTAAGGTTTTTTTTAGGTTTTTTGGGATAACAAGCGGAAGTTTTTCAGTACACTGCGGAAGTTTCTCACTACACTTTTTCTCGATATTATAAAAATATTAATTTTTTAAAGCTACAATTTATGAACCAAAATTACAGCTAAAAAAAATTTCCAACCAAATATAAATCTCAAAAATATAAAAATTTCCGATAAAATTTTTTTTATCCAGCAACTATATGAATAACTCTAGCTAAAACTTCACTAGAATTATCTATTTTTTATTTCATACCCATCCATGAAATTTTTACCTACAATATATATTTTCTAAAACGTGCATGATAATACTAAACTCATAAATGGAGGTTTGGACTGAGGCATCTTGCACGGTCACTTGGACAATGTGTGGTTTAGAATTACAGCTGACACTAGAACTAATTATATTGAAAATAAAAATTTACGGACCGTCTATTTTCTAAACCACACAAATATATATTTTTGGATTCAAAGGCAAATTATCTTTTAAATACAAGCCGAATGTCTGTTAGAAAGATTCTCAGCAATTTTGTTGTTAATATCAACTTATACAAATATAAAAATAACAAGATTGTAGAAGTTTGACGTTATCACGAGACAAACTTTCGTCTATCCATGTAGCACTTATGGCGGCCTATGTACCATACGGTCGGATCAAAATTCAGGTCGGATGACAACATCCATAACTCAATTCACCAATAATACAAGCAGTCAGAATTGGATGAATCAATTCTTGCTAGCCTGAGAAACCTCATCCATGTCCTCATAAATCTCCAAATGAACAACTTTTTGAAATAGAAATCGCATTAAATCTGTTTTAGTTTACTATAAAGGAAATACCGGGAAATCTGTTGTGCGGAGTCAGGGTTAATGACATGTTCAAAACAAAGGCAGTTTATAGTTACTAAATACAAATCGATGAAAAATTACTCGAGATGCATGTCATTTGAAAATCATAAAGACCCATTCTAATGGAAATAAAAAGAAACTAACATAATTTTATACAATTCGGACCATAACTGAGCCGATTGGTTAATGCGTAGTCCTGGCATCACCTCCTGGATCATAAAGACATTTACATATTAATGACTGGCATTTGTAGTTTATATCCCAATAGCATCAGCCGCGGGCAAATTTGACATCCTAAGGCCCCTCAGCAGAATGAAATCATGAAAGTTTTATCCTTTACCACCCTGGAAAAAACCACCTACCATCAATCTTCGGTCTAGAAATATTAGTGAAAATAACAACAATAACAAGCCATGGACCATTCTTGCAGGTCAATAAATTCGAAAGAACAAAACATGAAACTTAAAAAGGAAGATGCATGAGGGAACTACTGTTCCAATCGTTTGCTAGTTTCATCTAAATCTACAATGACAGATGCAAGCCGTGCATTTCTCTTCCATTTTTTGCGACTATGAGAAACACCGATCAATTCGTTCATTAACTCTAGGGAAATGGACGGGTACTTCAATGAAGAAGCAATACTGCATAATTAAAAGGGTAACCTTAAGCTCTAAAACGAGGCTGCTTATTTTCCCGAGGGCAGAAATATTTTTTTCTCATAGCATATACAGAAAACTAGCAAGGTCAAGAACAGGTAGTCCAGACCTGCCAAATCCCTAGCACCATGCCTGTGAGATAGCTCCCATCAATTTCTCAGTTAGTAGAATATCAAGCAACAAATTATTAAAGGATCACAAGTAATTAAACACGACAAGAAAATGAACTTCATATGGTGCTAACCTTTCGGGAGGGGTTTCCTGGCTTTACCTTGCTATTTCCAAACCCGAGATTTCCTTTCTTATCAAATGGCTTAAGTATCTGGAATGAACATGTCAAAGTGTCATCCACACCCATCATGGCTCCAGCATTATCAAATTCCCCACAATAGTTTGGAGCAGAAAATATGGTAACCAGCTGACGTTTTGCAAAGAATTCATAACCATCTTCCACGACCTGTCCAATTCGAAGGAATTTTAGTGTTCACTCAACAAAGTTCGATTTCTTTTTGTATCATTTTATGGCTGGCAGTATCCATGTGCAACTTTGTAAGCATTTTTATTACGTCATCAGATGCAGATACTTGGAAGTTAAAAAACGGATAAAATACTGCTAGAGAGTTTCCTTAATGCACACACTTACTTGGTGAGCTCGGCAGATGAGATCCAAGTCATGCTTCTGAAGGAACTCAGTAACCATATCAGGACCAAAGGTATAGGAGACACCCCTATCATTTTCCCCCCAGCCTTGTATTTCTTTATCAGGATCAGACCACAGCAGATCACATAGCAGGCCTTGTTCTGGAACATCCACTGGTCGAGCAATTTTACGAATCTGATCAAGGTTTTTTAGTTCAGGGGATAGACCACCATGCATGCAGAGGATCTTCTCATCAATGAGTGCGGCCACAGGGAGGCAATTGAAACAACCAGTAAACACCTTCCAAAGGCGCACATTGAATCTCCTTTTGCACTCATCATAGAACCCATAGATACGATTAATGGAAGCCGACTCATGGTTTCCTCTCAGAAAAAAAAATTCTCCGGATATTTTATCTTGTATGCTAGGAGAAGGCATATAGTTTCTATGCATTGCTTGCCTCTGTCAACATAGTCTCCAAGAAACAAATAGTTTGCTTCTGGAGGAAAGCCACCGTATTCAAAAAGTCGTAGGAGATCAGGAAACTGACCATGGATATCACCTGCCAAAGGTTTAAAAAAAATCCAGAAATTATGCTTGCAGTATGTCCATTTAGAATGAGGGCGTAACTTAAATCTAACTAGTAAGTACAAAGTAGCTGACTTAGCTAAGACAGTCTACAAAAGCATATAAGTGCATAGCAATCTCTTCAAATATTGCTTGAACTTATTAGTCTATCCATGCTGTATGAAGTTTAATTCTTTGGCCAACCCAGTAAGCATCGGAATTAAGCAGGAAATATGTCCATGACAAAACAGTTGCATAGCGTACCTAATAAAACTCTGAAGAAAGCACCAACACAGAAAAGGGGGAAGTCATCTATGACTTACTAATCTATCAAACTTCTGCAGAAACAAGACAAACTATATACGTAGACCATAATTGTTAGAACCAAAGAATGTCTCGTACTCTGTTAATTTCAACTCTCAAATATCACATTTATGTTTGTAAATATACTTTATTTCAATAGCAATGCAACATTTTTTCCCACCCTAGGACCCAACCCCAACGATCATATAAACCTCTTTTTGGTTTTGTTTTCAAGATTAGAAATTCTCATCAATTGATACACAAAGCCACACAAGAAACGTGAAACCGGTTAAAAATGTTCTAGTGTACAAAGGTTAAGCACCTGATACAGTTATATAATATACATGAAAGTTTAACTTCATGTATATAACTAGGCGTCGTTATATACAAGAATGTTCTAAAAAGGTTTGTCCTTAACATGTACAGTATAATGCATACAGCTATATAGATAAAAGTTTAACTTCCGTCTACATGATAAACTCAAGCAGAAATATAATATAGGTAGGCGGTGTTATACACATGACACTTTAAATTCCTACATTTACCATTCTACAATACACTGCGCAACTAGTAAATAACAAGAACTAATACAGGTACCTGTTTATAACATGACAGTTCAACTTTCTATTTTAACCATTCTACAATATTACTGTACAACTAGTAAATCGAATAAAATAAATATTACCGCAAATCTTAATGGGAGCTTCGAGCTCTAAGAGATTAGGCTGGGTAAGGAAAATCTCTTTAGATGTGTTGCAGAGCTGCACAATCTCCTTCTCGAACAGATTTACCTGCTTCCCGCTCTGATTGTTACGAGGTTTCAGAAGTCTCGTATGATATCATCAAGCAACGCCTCGTCCATCTCCTCTCCTTCGTTCCCGCAACTCCAAGTTAGATGATTCGATTGAAGAGATACTCGATTCAACTTAGCGCGTCGGAGGGTCTGGCGGCGGCGATCATGTCGATTTTTTGCGGTGCTGCGCGAGGGACTCGGGGGAGGAGACTTTGCCGTCTTGCCTGGAATTTTGTATTTATAAGCTATGCGGATTTTTTTTTTTTTAAAAAAAAAAAAAATTCCCGTGTTTATAATGCTTCTCCACTCGTAAGGATGTGAACTTGAAAGGCACGCCCCGATATGGGCGCTATAGATACGGTACGAACTGTTTGTGCAGTGCCAAGACAACTTTAGTACTACATTTGTTTGGGCTAGACACGGCCACGGGCACGACCCTTCATGTACGTGGTGACTGGACCTTGGCCGGCTCATCTTGGCCTTTTCACCTTTAGTTTATAATTTTACAAAATTTGTAGAGAAATTTAAAAGCACTAATACTGTTTAGGACCATCATGATTTTTTACGGAATTAGAGCTATATATAATACATGAAAGTGTGCGTGGCGCATAGCACGGTATGTTCTGTGATTCTAATAAAATCTAAATAATCAGTATTCACTAAATAATAGTATTTTCAAAAATAAAAGTAACAAAATAAATAACAATCAATATTTTTTAAAAAAATTATAATAGAAAAACACTTATAGTAATTGGACTTTTTGTACAACTATCGTAATAGATAATTCACGGATGGCATCGACCTATTTTAACCAATTGAGTACTACCTTTTTTTTTTTATATGCACAGATTCAAAGACACGTATCACCTTTTACATAAAATGAACAATATCTGTCATATCTTTCAGGTAGTGTTAATAGAGTTTAACTCTGAAACCTCAATTTCATCCTGTAGAAGCCCCACCGTCTATCTTAGATGTCATAGACTAATAAAGATTAGATCAAATTCAAGATAATTTAATAAACTAAGCTATGAATGCACAAAATATATATTATTTTTGCTCTTATTTTTCATAGTAGGAATAAGTTAATTATTACTGTAGTAGAGAACCTTGTGCCTCCAATAGGAAATAGGGAAGATCTTCTTGTTGCTGCTGTAATGGACCTTATTTTTATTTCTATTACAATTTAAAATGCTAAATTTATACACCTTATGTATTTTTAGGGGTGAAAGAAATATGAGAGGAGATTCAATAAGTGACAGGGTGACTTGTAAAACAATTTTGCATCTTAACTATTGTCTTTTTCATCTTTGATCCTAGATCCTAGGTTATGGGTCGACTCGACTCGACTCGATCCAAATCATATCCATGGTTGCGATCTCAAAACTACACTTTACAGGTTAAGCTCGGTTTTGTGGCGGCTGATTCGCACCCAATTTTGAGCACCATAGCATAAAGCAATTTTGATCTTGGATATCTTGTAGCATCATCACGTGCAATAAACGTGAAGCGGACGTGCGATCATAGGTAAGCACAAGGCAGGTTTGACCTCGTGGGCTGGTTTTGGATTGTTGAGCCCATGTCTCGGGGAAACATAAATATTCTACATAATAATCTGGTAGTGGGCGACAATAATCAGGCATCATACACAAATTATATGCTCGGCTACCTCATGTAAGTAAACATAACATTATTCTCACCATTTCATCTCAAATAAAATAAATAAATAAATAATCTCACCATAATTTTATAGGAGAGATTATAACAAGCAGAGCATTTATTGTCCTAAATTCGTACAATTGTTAATGATTATCATAATAATATGTTATTATTATAATTATTCCTTTCTCTTCTTGCCTTGAGGTAAGCAAGCTTTTTTCTCCCTCGTTGATTATGTTGCTGCTCTCGGACGATTTCTACCTCGATACTCTTTAAATTTGTGATGTACGTCCATATTTTATTGGTGTTGACTCCGATCTGAAATAAAATAAAATACTCTAATTTTGTCTTATCTTATTGTAGCAGCTTGAAATTATTTTATAAGTTGTCTCCAGTACTTGTTTTCTTAGAGAAAAGGGTTGTCACCACTTAATGATAGTGTTTGAGGGCTACAATTAAAAGCCATTGGGTTGATCATTATAAAAAACCAAGTATTATAGTATATAATAACGAGCATCTGCATTAAGAACTTTAGCTTTCAGTATACAAGTGCAAGCAGTAGGAGAAATTTTATAATGCTCCAAGTATAGGTTTTTGTTGTAATTCACAAAAAATTGAAAAGTTGTTTAGAAATATAAAATGATAACTTTATAGTTTAAAGTATATATTAAAAAAGTTTCTCAAAAAATATTTTTTTAAAAAGTTAAATAGTATGTCAATAAATGAGTAAAAATACTTCTTATTATATCTACACTACTACTTTTGATATTATTTTTAATATAATTTGGAACTATTAATTGACGTATTTTATTTTCTGGATAATGTTATATATATATATATTAATGAGTTAGTGCAAGTGTGCAATATAAATGAGGAATGTCTCCAACCTTCCCCAAATTCCCCCCAATTGTCTTTTTAGAATTTTGTGAAGGTGCAACTATGCAACCGAGCTTCCATTATCTATAGATGACAGAGCAATGCTTCATCCCCAACTTTTCTCTCCTCTTTTCCCTTAGAATCATGGTATTCAAGAGATGACAGAAAACACTGTTACACGAGAAGAGAAGACAAAGCATACAAAATGTATTTTGTTTATGGCCAAACTTCAGATTATCTATTTCTCAGTTCCGCTCAATTATACTGCAATTTTGAATTAACCTAGTTCATCATGCCGTATGATCTGCTAGTGTCGTCCTATTTGCGTCAGAACTTGGAAAGACGTCGGCACCTTTCGATCAAATATCCTTCATCTTTTTTTCCAACTCGTGTCATGAGCACCATGAGATCCTAAGCCTCTCTTCTTCGTCCCCTTCATGACCATCGCTGCCAGCACGACGGGCTTAGTGACGAACAAAGCCTTTCTTCGTCCGGTGGTTGGAGCCCCATCAAGTACGTTAATGTCCCTCACGTAATACATATTCACAGTGGCAAAGCTTAAAAAATTGAACTAAACTTCAAGCAGCTCGCCTCTTGAAGCCAGCAGTTAAAATCCCATCCATCTCCTTTAGAACCGATTATGCAAAATGCCCTGTAATTAATGTAAGACTAATTATTTTCTCCAAAAAAAAAAAAGACTAATTGGTGTGCTCACCGTAAATCGGGCTTCTAAGGCCCATCTTGCCAGATGAGGCCACAATTGGATCGAAATCTACTGGCTTGACTTCTGAAGGATACTTGTACGGGCCGTATTACCCACGTCAATTGTAAAATTGAAGCCCAAGTGCTATCTGCCTTTAGTTATAACCCCAACTTAGCCTACAAAAGCAAGTGAACGAAATGTTTGAACGAAAGCCGGACCAACTATAAAAGAAAATTGCTTGTTTTCCCATCACGCCATCGAAAATCCACAAATCGGTATGGTTAAAAGAAAAATAATTTTTGGGAGTATTTTTTTAGAAAAAATTTTAATATGAAAGTTATAAATTTTAACGAAATATTTCTAAATATGTATTTTTGGGTACCAAATGTTAACAGATTTTAAAAGTTATTTTAAAACGCACTTTAAATTCATTAAACTTTGAAGTCTAAAAATACATATTTAGAAGTATTATTTTAGAAAAACTTTTAACATTAATTTTTATGTTGAAAATTTTTCTGAAAAATAATTTCAAATTTTTATTTTATTTTTAACTAAACAGATTAGTGAATTTTTTGGTAGCAAGGTAGGTGCCACTAGCAGCGGTCAATTTAAAAGTGTGGTGAATATGTGGGTATCACCATGCCATAGTACCCTAATGCAATAAAACAGCCAATAAAACAGCCAAGTCAATGTTTTAATCGCCGTGCCCAGGTCCACCAAAAAAAAACCCATAAAATAAAATAAAATAAAATTAAAATTTAAAAAAGAAAAAAGAAAAAGTGGAAGGAAGCCATGACAAGCTAGTACCAAGCTCAAACATGTGAGCTCATCTGGTCTAATTCAGAACAAGGTCAAGGCTGAGCTAGTTTAAAACCAAACATACTGCACCGCGTCCCATTCATGTTCTTTCCCAAGCAGAGAATTACAAAAGTTATTCTCTTGAAAGTCAGCACTTGGGTTGCATTTTTCAAAGGCTTTAGAATCTTCCATCGCTTATTCCATCTTTATCTTTGTTGCCTTTAGGATTTGGTTTACATTTTTGTGCCGAGGCCCATGTACTGACTGATGCGGCCTATTTACTGAGGTTGAATATATGGCCATAATGGTGCCTTATGAACCGTCTAGGTACGATGCATGTGCCTCAGTCTCACGAGGGAGCCTAATATAACGAAGCTAGGGTCAAGAGGCACCAGAGAGTGGGTTTCGTCCTTCACATGGTTGGCGAATTTAGACACAAATTTTGTCTCTATTTTCGCAATCGGAGATTCGGATACCTGTATATGATGTGAGACAACGCGTAATCCTGTAAACCTATGACGTAGATTGAGTTGCATCTCAGAATTAGGAGAGCGGATCGTCTGCAGCGTGAATCACAGCCGTCCATCGGACGTGCACGTATCACGAAATTTTATTTAAAATTTTTATCAACTTATTTGACCTATTTTTAAGTATTTTTATAAAAAATATTGAACTACAAATTTATAAATTTGATGTTCTCTATAATGTTATAATTGAAAATTTTTCAAAAAAATACTAAATATTACGTAAAAAAGATAGTTAAAACTTTGATTATCTTTTTACAATAATATTTAGTATTTTTTTGAAAACTTTTCAATTACAAAATTGTAGAGAATATCAAAATCTATAATTTTCTAGTTTAATATTTAAAAAATATATTTAAAAATAGATCATATAAGTCGACGAAAATTTTATATAAAATTTCGTGATACGTGCATGTTAGATAGACGGCTGTGATTCGCGCCACAGTGAATCGTCTGTGCTTTTTACCACAGACGGTTCGCTTTCCAGAATTAGTCATTGGAGGATTGTCATAAGACTTCACACACACAGTCTCTCTCTCTCTCTCTCTCTCTCAAATCAATCAAACCTACAATAATATTTTAGTATATCATAATACTAACTTTAATATGCAACCGCATGAATTTCAGTTTTTTAGTACTATTATAATTTATATAATAACACTATAGTACACTACACTTAACACTAATATAGTTCGTCCGAAATATTTTAGTCCGATATTACGATATACTATTAGCAACACTATAATAGCTGTATGAAACATTTACAATTATCCAACCATGGCAGATTTGAAAAAGTTTACTTTTTGTTCTAGGGTCGAGCTCAAATACACTCTCCCCGGTGCTTCTACTAAGTACTAGTACCTGGTGCGTGTGCCTTTTAACTGTTCATTTGTGACCTGTCGATGCAAGTTTTTCTCACAGGTGGAATGCAATACATATCTTTTCTGATTAGAACGATGAATTCAAAATATACGGTCGTGGGAGTTGGTTGATTGTCAATTTACCAAATGCACCGAGTTCCACAGCCAACTGTAAAGTATGATCCTGACCATTTTTATGATCATTGACCTGTCATTTTGTAACTCGTATTTAAGGTAATATAAAAACGTAATGGTAGACGCTGTAATCATGAGTTTTTTGCACCATCGTGGAAAGTTTTCCAACAATTTTATTATGACCCATGTCGTTTTTTTGAGGTAGGTGATTGTCGATTAGTCAAACCATGAGTAGTTTTATAACTTTGTTAATACTACTTTCTTGTTACCCAGGATGACTAAAATTTTTCAAAGTTCCATTAGTCGTCGTAATTTGATTGTTAAAATTTATTATTATTGCTTTATTCATAATGCATCGTGCACCATAATTTCAAAAATAGCAACTATCGTCGAAATTTACTACAAATCATCTCTTCGCGTGTTTGGACGGATGTGCATGTGTGCTTAAATGGTTTGAATCTTACTCTGTGGAGTTATTTAATTTCATGCCAATATATCTGCATGCTAACAGTGCTCTGATTATCTAGATTGAAAGTTTTTCAACGACATTTTTTTTTAGAATATGACTGTTTATATTGTATCCTATATAGATGTAATTTAGGACACCTTTTTTAATGGATGTTATTGTTGTTGCAATGAATTCCATGGAAATGGTGGAAATTGACTGCATTCACCTCAGAATCGAAAAGAAGAAAGAAAAAAAGAAACGACAAAAGAAGAAGAAGAAAAAACAAAGTCATGGTAGGAAAAAAAAATGCCATGGCACTGCTGTAACGTTAAAGAACCACTAGTTTTATAATTTTGTAAAATGTTGACAAAAAAATTCATTTTTTTGAATAATTTATAAAATTACTTATCTACAAATTTTTTTGAAATTTTTTTAATGAAAATAAATATCTTTATGTACTATATAATTTTTGTATTCAAAATGTTTCTAAATAGATAGTTTGAGCTCCAAAATCTTTGCAATCAATAAAAACTTCAAAAATATAAAATATTTATTTAGAGGTATTTTTATAAAAAAATTTGTATATAAAAGTTTATTTTAAAGTGTTTATATTTTTTCACAAAACACTTGTATATTATGTCTTGGGTAGATTTAACACTTATTTAAAGAAAAATAAAGGAGGGACAGATTTGTATAAGTTCTAAGGAGAAGTGGTTTTTATGACATTTTCTCCAAATTTATCCGGATGAACACGGGTTCGCTTCTTCCCCTAATCTTTATGTGGTTTCATACTAGGCGATGGAAGCGAAGTAAACCGACCAAATCTTTAAAATGACAAAGCAGGTCAATGCTATCTCTATCTAAATTGAGAAAATGCAACTATTTTTGGATCATTTTGATCCACATCAAGTAAGGGTTGTGTGGCATCGTTTACATTAGTTTACTATTATTAAAAATCTTAAATAATTATGTTTATGTAATTATTTCAGTAACAATCATTTATAAAATATTAAGAAGTAAAAAAATGATCAATTTCAAAGCATATGACCAAAGGGTTGCGTTGATATTAACAATGAAACATCAATCATGATTTCTTCGGGATCATAGCATTTTTTATTTAAGTTTGGCTAAGTTATTGTGTAAGAAGAGCGACGACAGAGCGTTAGGTAATGTGAAGAAATCATATAAAACTACCTTGTATAAAAATATGATAAAACACTCTATATTTTCCAAATTAATCCTCTTAAATTCTCGAGTTTAATTGCAATCCTGTTTTGCTGTGACAACATTCAACAAAACGGGTGGCTGAAATGGAGGAGAGAGACTGACTTCTCAAGTTTAGTCCTACTATGGCTTTTTAAGAAAATTACAAAAATATTTTGTTACTTGGCTTTAGTGAATGCACACAGTTAAAAAGTTGGATGAACTATAACAAAGATACGAAAAAATTTAAGGATAATTGTAGATCAGCCCTCCTATTTCAAGGTCTCACGTTTCAACCTCTCAAAACGTAAAAACGCGCCACGTGACGGCATGCGAGCGCCACCACGTCGGCGTGGAAACGCGTTTCGGATAGCTAAAACGGAAAAAGTTTCAATTGGGTGATCTGCAACTATCCCTAAAATTTAACAATTAAACTTCCAATCCAATTTATACAAATCCTTTTATCGAAGTAATCCCCATTTCTCAATATATACTTTTATTTACGCTAGACTATGGCAATGAAGCGCTATGGTGGGCTCCTATCAGCTTCATGGACGAGAAACGGATTGCCAAATCCTCTCATGAGTCATCCGTCGCTTCCAACCCGTCCCAAGTTGAATACATGCGCTCTCTCTCTCTTTTTTTTTTAGAAAATTCATTTTTTATGATCCCTACAGTCGTGATTGTATCAGGACCATCATTACACCTAAATATTTTTTTCACATTTGTCTCAAAGCTTGTGGCTATAGTTTTTATAAAAAAGGAAAAAAAAAATAGAGAAACAGAGAACTGGTCTTGAGGTGCTGCTGATTGATAATTTAATTTTCAAAGTTGTAATTTCTCATGGATACACATATCTATATATTTTTTTTTTTTTCGGGAGATAACAAGAAAAGTTGCACTACTAAGCCGATTATTGGACGATACGGACACGAACGAACTGTGGCCTAAAGCGCTTCCAACTAGCTAGACAATGGAATATCGTGAGTAACCACCAAAAATTTGCAAAATTTGCACCGAAAGAATTTGAAAAATCTACAAATAGATTGGCAAGTTGACTTTAGGGCGTAAACAAAAAAATAAAAATAAAATACAACAAAACTTCGTCTGCATAGCTTTCTCAATCATACTTCTAAATTTCTGGCGAACAGACTCATTTTTTTTTTGTTTATGTTCTGCTAACATCAGATTTCCTACAATGGAGATTCTACGACTATTCCTACAATAGCAGTAACTTAAAATTATTTAGAAATATATATTTTTTAAAAATAATATTAAAATTAAAATTTTGATAAAATTTTTAATTTTATATTTAATATTTTTTTCAAAATACTTCTAAATAAATATTTTACAGCTCTAAAATCAGTTAAAATATTAAGACTTTGGATTATATAACCATACAGTCCTCTGTTTTTTTAGGAAATATAATACATTAAAATCATTAGATAGGTTTCAAATTGTTATTTTAATTTATATAAGAAAAAAGACATGAATTTCTAGGATTTTGACTAGATCTATATATCTATATATATAAAGTTGTTTGTTGTTTATATGAATTACTTATGATTGTGACGGAATTTGTTCCATCATATAACATAAGTAGGTTGAACGTACTTTACTTACTCTCCTTTAATCATAGTCCTTAGTTTTAATTTTTTTTATAAATTAGCTTTTTATTTTAATTTTTATCCCAGTATCCATATTAAAATTATTTTAACTATTAGGTAGATATTTTTGAAAAAAAATTTAAATATACCAAAAATAGATTTCAATGTACAATTTTTTTATTCAAAGATATTTTAGAAAATATTTTTAAATTGATATTTTAATATTTTAAATTTAAAACTAATCCGTTATGATTTTAAAATTTTAAAATACGTATTTAATATTTTATTAGAAAATATACTTTTATGTTTATTTTATTTTTTTAAAAGTATTTATATAGTCATTTTCAGGTGTAAAAAATAAGTCGTAAATTGAGGGGCTAATTTGTATCTTTTTTTTTTTGGTCTTTAACCTTTTTGGGCTGATATGTAACTATCCCATGTATATACAGCCTGACATTTATCACATTATTCCCGCATGGGTCTGAAACTGGTCATTTATCTCTCTCCAGAACGTAATGACTTTTGTGATAATTTAAATTAACATTTACAATTTTTTTTAAAAAACATTTTCGTTGTAATTGTTAAATGTATAGTCCCAGAATTGATCTCCATAAGAAATTGTTCTATAAAATCATTTATCTGACACTTGCATTTGTAAATTGTCTTAATCTCGTACTTTTTAAAATATTCGACCGAAAAATAAAATTATCTTTTTTTTTTTAAATAAGGCAAACTAAAATTATCTTTTTCTCAAAGAAAATAACTTGTTTCTCTCCAGGTTATTTTCTACCATTGGAATAAAAGAGAGCAATAATTATGAAAAAAAAAAAGAAGTGGAAGCTATTAAGGGCTCCTCCTAAATCTTTTACCAGTAGTTGTTGCTACATTGTCACTAACATGTGCAAGCAATGTGATAGCATGAAGAGTTTTCCATATTAAAAAGAAAAAAAAGAAAAATTAGCATTAATCCAGTTAGTTAGTATGACTAAATTGTGAGAGACGATCGTGACCTTCCATTTATGAAGTATGGATCGAAAGTTTGAATTTCAGTATATACTAGTTTATAGAGACTAGTGCTGCGCTCCCGAAATAAAATAGAACTCCCAAAAAAAGGAAAGCATATATTGTGGTTAGGTCAATTGTCTGATTTCTAACTATTGACAGGTTCATTGTCAAAGTCTCTAAACATGCTAACATTATATATCAATTGTACCTGATGCCAAGACATGACCAATTTTAAACCACAATCTCTTGAAGTTCTTTAAAGCTTCTAGAAGGAACATTATTGATATAATAATTTTATTACTTTATACGTCGGAATGTCAAAAGCAGTAGCAAATTTAATTCCAAAACAATTTGCATTACTTTTTATGCCACCCACTGCGATTATTTATAAATTAACCCATCAATGATGAGATTTGTGAGTAATTATGATAGTTGAATATTGCTTACAGATAACACAATTCTAATTATCAACCTACAGTTATTTTTTTTAAAAGAAAAAAAAAATCATCAATCCAATTTAGATTAGCTATCAGTTATTAGTTGCAGCCAAACACACCGTAAATGTATTGACTAAAGATCTAGTCTGGTCAAGATCCTTGGCTTGGCGGATGTGTTGAGTTGGCATGCTTAAGCAATTTGGCCTAATTGTGATCGTATTAATCACCTTAGTTCATGACCTAATCGACCAATAATATCATGTGTTGGTGGTGATGCAACCGCCTTTTATTTTTTATGATTTAATCATTGAAGAGATCAACGAGCTTATATGAACTTTTCCAGCTCATATTGATTTTCAGTTCGATTTCACTTTTATCGTTTACGTCGTACAAAAGAAACAAATTTGGTATCATCGGTGAGCCAAAATAACCAATTAGACAGTTTCAATACACAATGAATGTAATATTTGATGTTTTATAAAAATTATAAATTTCAGTATTTGATGTAATTTCAAATTTAAATTTTTTATTTATAAAAAAATTACAATGAATGTGTCCAAAAATACGGCAAAGTCAATTCTTCAAATACTTCTAATACATGAATTGCCATTTCAGAAGTACGTTGGTCTTTTTTTTGACTTCTTCAAAATATCTTGAATTATAAAATTATAATAAATATATAATACTATAATTTATAATTTAAATATATTAACAATAAAATTTTGGAATCGTGTGATATGCGGACTTGGTACAAGCGTTCAACTTAAAATCAGTGGAGGTAGGTTCAATGTTATAAGAACAGAGACAGATCGAGGTAGAAGATCTTCTCTAACAAAGCATTGGTGTATGTATTTTATCGCCCTTACAAGAGGTGAAAAATATGCTGTGATCCATGGCGCGATGATGTCCTTATTAATCTATTATGTATGCGTGGTTCGTATTCTTGTGTGATGTATATTTGGTGTAATTTTTTTGCTTTATACATGTGTGCTTGCTTACACGTGTATTTTGCATTTACTTCTCATGACGAGAATGTTACGGAAATCGTCTAATTCAGAATATGGCTGTATATATCTATCATCTTCTAGACCTCATGCGGTGGGATTTGATTAAAATGTTACAGTTATTTTGTATTCATGACGCAATGGTAGTGCCCATTTCTTCCTAGCTAGCGGTTGCAGGTTTTTGAGACAGATGACCAAGCCCCAATCTAAAAATAAAAGGTAATAATAAAATTATTAGTGTTAATAAATACGTTATTGGGCATTTCAAATGGTCATTGGTCATTTCTGTAATCGTCCATCATGCGTGACTGCGGATATTCGATTTGGATGTTTAACTTATCACTGAAATAGTTGTTAGCTATGTAGGAGTTCAAACTTACAACTGTTCTATTTTTTTTTGTTTCCTCTTTTTTCTACTACTTTTAGAGTTGCGATCTCCCCTATGAAATGATTAACCATATAAATTATGCAAATTCACTTCATCAACTGAAGACGGAGATTGGTTAAGAATGTAAATACAAGCACACATACAAACACATGTATTTTTACGTGAAAAGTTTTAAGGTTATGAAATCTCGATCTTGATTGCAAGAACTCTTTTTGAGTTGCTAAGTACTCTTATTATCTCTTTTAGTCTCTGGTGCCATAAATAACTATGCTGGTTTAAGTGCGTTGGCATCGTAACTATAATGGGAAAGGTGGATCCGACGGAGATCGAGCTCAACAGACTTTCAAACTTTTAACTTGAGACTTAAGAGCCAGTATTAGACCCTGCAAAAAGGACCTAGCCATAACTCTCCAAATGTATTCAATCATTCACTCTATATTGATAATATTCTGTTCCATACGGTTGACTCTCAAATGGCAGCAGCCCAAACTATTTCTTTTTTATATTATCGCTAGAGAATAACAAATCTATTAAACAGTTTTCCATTCCATCCGGATCAGGCCTTCAGCGAACCCACAATCGCCGACGAACTTATCCGGCGATCTCCGTCACCGCTCGTCGGCGTCGTCGGCGTTTCCACGGTTGTCCTTTTCTTCTCGCCTTTATTACTTCACTTTGTTTTCCCACTTGAGGCTCACTTCTTCTTCGTTCTCTCTCTCTCCAACTTTAAACACCCACACTACTTTTGGACGCGTATACATCTTTTTTTTCCCTCCCAGATTCTGAACGCGCTTCTCCGACTCCACTCCCTTTTTATTTTATTCTCAACGCTACTAATTCATCATCAACCTAGCTCACCGCCGCGCGCCAGCTCAATGAGGAGTCTCTCCGGCAATGACCGCGGGAAGGCGATCAGCACCGGATCCTCGCCGAGGAACTCGGCGGCGACTTCGACTACCGACGATGATCAGGAGTTCGTTGAGGTGACTCTCGATTTTCATGACGATGATACCGTCATTCTGCGCAGCGTGGAGCCGGCTACTGCTGCCGTAGCCGCAGCCGCCAGCGGGTTTGAAAGAGATTCATCTTCAGCGGCGGGATCGACGGCGTCGATGTCGCCGTCAATGGGCCGGAGCTCGTCGAGCAGGCTGAAGCAGTTCTCACAGGAGCTGAAGGCGGAGGCAGTGGCGAAAGCGAAGCAGTTCTCACAGGAGCTGAAGGCGGAGCTGAGGAGGTTCTCGTGGGGCCACGGGTCACGCACCGGCGCCGGCCAGGCGTCGTCGTCGTCGTCCGCCGGCGCTGCGTACGATGCGGCGCTGGCGGCGCGCGCTGCGCGAAGGCAGCGAGCGGAGCTCGACCGATCAAAATCCGGCGCGCAGAAAGCGCTGCGCGGCCTCCGGTTCATCAGTACCAAAACTAACGGCGGCGATGCATGGAACGAAGTTCAGAAGAACTTTAACAATCTCGCCAAAGATGGTTTCCTCTCCCGCTCTGATTTCGCACAGTGCATTGGTCTACTTCTTCTTTTCCCCATTATATTTAACTAACTGCACATTGCTTTTGATTCTTATAAGTTCTTGTTATATATTTGAAATGTTAACAGGGATGAAAGATTCGAAGGAGTTCGCGTTGGAGTTGTTCGACGCATTGAGCAGACGGCGAAGAATGAAGGTGGAGAAGATAAGCAAGGAGGACCTCCATGAATTCTGGTCCCAGATCACCGAACAGAGCTTCGATTCTCGCCTCCAGATCTTCTTCGATATGTACGGATAATGATCATCGCCACTATGCTCTGATCCCTAGACAGAAAGATCCATCAAAACCATTAAACAATTATCTTTACATAATATATATTATATACTCTTAAGAGTTTGCTTTGTTTTTTTCTTCAGGGTAGATAAGAACGAAGATGGGAGGATTACTGAAGCAGAGGTTAAAGAGGTAGGTAAACAGGCATCATTCTTGTTTTTTCTTTTCTAAAGCACCAGCATACGAAGATGATTTGACCAACCATAATATAATACGAAACCTACGATTTAGAACTTTACTACTATGAATAATGTTTATTCTTTAATTAAAATTTAATTATTGGGTTATCAATTTCAAGAGTTAGGTTCGACCATGTTGAAGTTTGAAGCTAACTCGTACATGACATAGCCGGAGTGGGTGAGCAAAACCGGCGACCACCGGAACCAACAACCAATCCTTACCTGCCGCCGGGATCCTCATGGGTTACGTGATCGCAATCTTGCTTACAATTTAAAATATAACAAATACTTTTAATTTATAACAATATTTTCGCGTTGTCTAGAAATATATATATCTATGGTTGTGGATACCCCATCTGTCATTTTTCTACTTTTTAGGGAGTTGGTGGAGGGTATTTTAGGAAATTCAACAAATTCTCTATTGGTGTGTAGAATACAAGTAATTGGTTTTTTTTAAAAAAAAAAAAAAAAGTTTTAGCTACGTAGTTGTCAGTGACTCGGTTGAAGTCTTTGTATATTTATACCATATATACTATCATGATTAACAAATTACATACTATTATTGACGTGTTCGTCTACAGATTATAATGTTGAGCGCATCGGCTAATAAACTATCCAGATTAAAGGAGCAAGCTGAAGAATATGCTGCTCTCATAATGGAGGAGCTGGATCCTGAAAGACTTGGCTATATTGAGGTATTTCTTTCTTTTTAAGAATTACTTCCTCTTTTAAAAAAGCATTTAAATACGTAATAAATTATATAACGATATCCTGGCGGTTTTACCTTCGATGTATTAGTTTTTTCCTACTAACTAATATATATATATACATATATAATAGTAAGTAAACATCATAATCTGGCTTCAGTAAAGTACAAGCGACTTGAGCACGTCCCAATTCCAAGTCTACAAGTTTGTATGTTATTCCATTCTTCACCAACCTTTTTTTTTTTCCCTTCGTTTACTATTAAATATGATTCGTTTGATCTTGCGTAGTGTGGTTGACTGTTTATATTGGACCCACGTATGCATTTGCGTAAAATCAAACTTGTATAGTTCGCAAGTAACTTTGAACATACTTTTTTGCCGTTCCTTTTTTTTTTTTTTTTTCTGGTATTCGACTCCGTTTTGAGTGATAATTCAGACCAAGATGACATAATTTTAGCCGTTCCGTGCACCCATTCGAACATCCTGAACAGCGCCGATCCTATTATTCATGCTGAATATGACGATAACTAGAACACACTGACACTGGTAATGATGCTTTTATTATCCTAAATAGTGCAAGGGCTGATATGCAAGTCTCCTTTATTATCCTGATGAATCCGTCAATATGGATTGCATAATTGCCTAAAAGAAATTTTCAGGCCAATTCCTTGCAAGGACCATGATAAATATGTGTCTTGTGTATGAAGCATTCTCCACCTTCTTGAAGCAAAGTCAACCATCCTAAATTTGCAAAATTGATTAACCATACTTTTACGATGATAATGATGTAGATTTCTCACCTAAATCACTGATCAAATTTCTCCAGATCTGAAAAGGTTCGCCGGTCTATTTCTTCCTCCTCTTTTACGAACCGCATCCACCGGTCCAGCGGTTGAGATCCAATCTTTCTCTTCCATTTGTCATCCCGGAGCCTATTCCCCTCTTTGATTTGTTTTTAACTTTTGACATGAGTCGTGATAGGATCTCCAACATATTCATTGTTAAATTGCACCATTGCACCAGGTCAAATTTTTCAAGATTTCACTATCTAAAAGATTTTATGTCACCTAGAACAGCTGACAAACTTGCATTCGTATGAATGTTTATATTCGAATTTAAAAATTATCATCTGTAAAGATGTAACAACTTTTTTTATTAGTATGAGCATTTGCACACGTCCCTATCTAAAGACAATGATTTTTTAGTTGGTAAAATATAAATTTCTATTTTTACCTCACTCACATTACTTATTTGAGGGCTCGGTCAAATTACTTAGTATGAGCATTTGCACACGTCCCTATCTAAAGACAATGATTTTTTAGTTGGTAAAATATAAATTTCTATTTTTACCTCACTCACATTACTTATATTGATTTCTTTTTATCTATTGTAAGTTTCTTTCTGGGATTGGACTCACCAAATAGAGTCTAATGTGAGATTTCTTGAATTATTTTTTCCTAAATTAGTAAACTAAATTTTTAAAAAATAATTAGTAACAGTTGCTGCATAAAAAATTAGTGGTGCATTGTTTAGTAAAATCAACATCCGGTAAGATGCGTTTGGTTTATAGCTCTGTAAAATTCACATGAATTTTCAATAATCTAGATTTTCAAGAATTATATTTCTGGAAATGTTACATTTTTTTGTTTGGTTCGTTAATTGTTTAAATTCCTGAAAATGCTGTTTTATTTCGTTTGGTTTACGTGCAGTATTTTTTGAAATGTGGTAGAACTTTACGGAAGTGCGCTCTTCATAAATTAACAAAAATATAGTAAAATGGCATATTATATATATTTGAAAAATAATTATATTTGAAAAATAATTTTTATTGAGTAACAATTTATTATAAATCTACTGAAAAATAACTATACAAAAATAGTTATAGCTTTAAGTTCATATATTACAATCCATATAAAAAATGGTGTACCTTCAATTACGGCCGGAGAAGAAAAGAGCGTTGGAGAAAAAAAAAAATAGAGAACGGCTGAATATTAGAATTTTTTTATTAATAAAATATTTGAATAAAGTTAGGTATACCTATAAAAATATAAAGTTAATCTTGTTGGAAAAAATCGTTAGAAACATAGCATTGCTCAGTATATTAATTGTTTTTTTCTTGTCATAAATCATAATTCATGAGAAAACTTTCAGGTGTGATATCAACAGTAGACAGTGATAGACATTAATCCTGTTTGTTGCAGCTATGGCAGCTGGAGACGTTACTGCTGCAGAAGGACACGTACCTGAGCTACAGCCAAGCTCTAAGCTACACCAGCCAGGCGCTCAGCCAGAACCTTGCCGGCCTCCGCAAGCGAGGCCCCATCACAAAGCTCCGCACCAAGCTGGGTTACTTCATCGAAGAGAACTGGAAGCGTCTATGGGTACTTGCTCTCTGGCTTATGTTAATGGCGGGCCTCTTCACTTGGAAATTCATCCAGTATAGGAATCGCTATGCCTTCCATGTCATGGGCTATTGTCTCTGCACCGCCAAGGGTGCCGCAGAGACGCTCAAGCTCAACATGGCGCTCATTCTTCTCCCCGTCTGCCGAAACACCATCACTTGGCTTCGCTCCACCAAAATCTCCCGCGTTCTTCCTTTCGACGATAATATCAACTTCCACAAGGTAAATATCGTTGAAAAAAATGTTGTTATCTCAGCATGCATAGTGTTTGACGTAATGTGCCGCAGACGATTGCGGCGGCGATTGTGGTCGGTGTAATTCTACACGCCGGAGACCACCTGGCTTGCGACTTCCCGCGACTAATATCAGCACCGCAAGAGAAGTACGCGTTTTTGAGGCATGACTTCGGTGACACGCAGCCGACCTACATAACACTTGTCAAAGGCGTGGAGGGTGTGACGGGGATTTTGATGGTCATTTGCATGGCAATAGCGTTCACACTCGCTACCAGATGGTTCCGTCGCAACCAACTGAAGCTTCGTAAGCCGTTCGATAGGCTCGCCGGCTACAATGCATTCTGGTATTCCCACCACCTCCTCGCCATTGTTTACGCCCTCCTAATCGTCCATGGACAGTTCGTCTACCTCATACACCACTGGTATCACAAGACGGTAAGGCTTGAAAAGCATTGCGGATTCACGGTAATTACTTCAATATTAGGTGGATTAAACTAATGGATTGAGTTCTGCAGACATGGATGTATCTTGCGGTTCCGGTTCTGTTATATGCGGGGGAACGAACTTTGAGGGCATTAAGGTCTGGAAATTATTCGGTCAGATTGTTGAAGGTGAGTCTAAATGAATAGTTAGTGTAGTAACTATGTAAAATCGAATTTGATGTGGTAAAAAAGTTTCATTTTGGGTTTTTTGATGTCAGGTCGCAATATATCCTGGGAATGTTCTCTCCCTACATATGTCTAAACCCCCTGCATTCAAATACAAGAGCGGGCAGTATATGTTTGTCCAATGCCCTGCAGTCTCCCCATTTGAATGGTAAGGATCAATTAATGTCGTTAGATCATATTAGGATATTATATAATTATGGTATTATTGTTAAAGGGATGATATTACTTTGTCTAATTAGTAAATTCTTAATTGTAGTTTTATCAACCTTTATATAAGATGCTAGCATGTATAATGATAGTTGAGCATTTGAGCATAATTTAATACTACAAAAATTGCTCCCTTTTAATATTTTCATCAGATGTGATCTAAGCATTTCTGTTAAGCTTGTATGTTGAAAATTAATGCTTACTAGATTGTGAAAAGAATTGCACCTGCTAACTTCTTTTAGACCTTGTAGAAAATCGGATCATACCATCGAGGATACGTATTGTCATTGTGACGGAATCCCAGTCTCCTGATAGCTTTCCATTAAGTTGGTTGTCTAGAGTTCTACGTATACCATATTACTTGGGTAGTATCATATTTAACGAATGCTTAGAACAGAGTAGGGTCAATTTCTATGGAGCTGATGTATTATTGTTTCGTGTTAACAGGCACCCATTCTCCATAACTTCAGCGCCTGGTGATAATTACCTGAGCATAACATATTGACAACTTGGTGACTGGACACGAGAGCTTAAGCGAGTCTTCTCAGAAGCATGTGAACCTCCAACCTGCTGGGAAGAGCGGCCTCCTTAGAGCAGATGAAAACACTCGTAAAAGGCACTTGCTCCAAGCTTCTCTTTTGATTTTACATGTACATAGAATAACATATTGTTATGGCATCAGCTAAAACATAATACTGTTACGACAACTACAAATTTAAAAAATATATTAGAGTAATCCACACTGTAGTATCGTTTCCTTATTTTATTGGATATTGTCACTTTCCAATGCAGCCTTCCGAAGCTGTTGATAGATGGGCCATATGGTGCACCGGCGCAGGACTACCAGAAATATGATGTTCTAATACTTGTGGGACTAGGAATTGGTGCAACACCTTTCATCAGTATATTGAAGGATTTGCTTAATAACATTGTGAAAATGGAGGAGGAAGAAGTAAGTTTAAAAATTTGCTTTTCATGGATTCTTAGCGAAAGCGACACTACATTGTGTGGCCTAAGGCTATAAATTATCAAGTGCCCGTACTACTTGGCTCTAACTGGTTCTGTTTTCCAGGATGCACTCTCAGATTATTTTGTACCTACAGGAGTACATGTTGACCTGGCAACAATTATGAAGGCCACTACGCCTAAGCCCAGAAAATTTATGAAGACAACTAACGCATACTTCTATTGGGTTACGCGTGAGCAAGGGTCCTTTGATTGGTTCAAGGGAATTATGAATGAAGTCGCGGAGCTTGACCAACGGGTAAACATCAATTTTAAACCAAATAATATAAATATTCTCGTTTCACAATCATATTTTTATCATTTGTTCAGTGAAAATTTCCTGTTTGATAAATATGCCACCTCTAGGGTATAATTGAGATGCATAATTACCTAACAAGTGTTTACGAGGAAGGCGATGCTCGGTCTGCTCTCATCACCATGGTCCAAGCTCTCAACCATGCCAAGAATGGTTGACATCGTCTCTGGAACCAGAGTAAGATCCTTATCATTCTTGGAATTCCAGCATTCCATCTATTTCTGAAAATAATAAATCTTCAAGTCAATTGGTTAATTGATCCATGGTGGTTACATGCTTTTACATTGCAATTTTCCCTCAAATAAGGGAATTACAATTACGTCAATATAAATAGGAAACTACAGCTGCCAAACATTGATAGCTATAATTAAAAATATTAGCTACTATCTATGAATAGTTTCTATTTTGACAATCTTTTAACATAATTTCTGCTTCGTTTTAACCAATGTTTAACAACTACTACTTTCATCACAGGTAAGGACACATTTTGCCAGGCCCAACTGGAAGAAAGTCTTCTCCAGGGCATGCACCAAGCATCCTGGTGCTAAGATTGGTTAGTTCTACTCATTTATAATAGCATAGTATATAGTATCTATCGATAATTGGTGGAAATGCCTGTTTACTTTTAAGATAATTTATTGTCATGAAAGTCTTTCTGCAATTTGGTCTATTAACTATAGTCCGAAACATTTACCGCAATGGTTTTGAACCAACTAAAGAAGTTCATCTCAAGCATCTCTTCTTAGTAGCAATTTTTGGAACATTTTAGACATTCTTACAAATAAAATCTCAACTCTTGGGCGCAGAGTGTTTCTATTGCGGTGCACCCGTATTAGCGAAAAGCTTAGCAACTTGTGCTATGAGTTCAACCAAAGAGGCGGCACCAGATTTGAGTTCCACAAGGAGCACTTCTAATTAAAGCAAATATAGAATAACAAACGAAAGAGAATAAGCTCGATTCAACCAAATGTATAGTTCCCATTTTTTTCCACGCAAAAAATGCTGGAAATGAGGAAAGTATATATATACACCTTGGAGCTTCTGTATAGAATGTCGGCAAACATACACTAAAAAAGGAGAAATGATATCATCCCATTATTGTTTTGGGTGGACCAGCTGCGTAGACTTTCTGGCAGGCAAAGGGATGTGCATGACAGCGTGAAAAGCGCGTTTTGACTTTTGAGGACACGTGGAGGTAGCCTATTTGTTAGCAGACAGTGGTGGGTGCGTTGTAGGTGTTCAAATGAAGCCTCAGATCCCGCCTCGCAGGTGACCTTCTAGAGGGTCTGCGGCTTCACCAGCCGGTTGGTGGAGACAATTTCTCATATTTTGTTCAGTTGCTTGTATAGTGGACTTAGGAGTAGGTGGCGAGGGAGACACAATCGATAGAGAAATGTAATTGTAAATTATTACAAAGTTGAGCTAATTATATTAACCATTTAGAGTTTGTTTGTTGCGATTGTAACATTAAAATGGATAAAATTATAGTTCAATTGTTTAGTAGCATAGTTATTAATTCTCCGGCACATTTTTTTTCTTTAAACGAGACGTGGACCGACTTCATAGAGCACGAACAAGTATATCACGCTGTATTCACACCAGTTCATCAATCGGTGGGTACGTTATTTCGTATGTAAGTAGCGTAAATTGCATATTGCCCGCCCTAGTTCTACCAGTTAAGAGAATGTAAAGGCTGAACAGGAGGAGGAAAAAAAGTGCGCTGAAAATGCATGCAAGGTTGAACTGGGACGCATGGACTGAATCTTACTAAATTCTTATCCTGGCATCCTGCAGCCATCGTTAATTAGCATGATAAAGATTGTGGAAAGGAGGATACTCTTAACATGCACCATAGATAAATGCTTAGCAAATACAGCCCGAAACATTCCTCACCGGCAAGAAGCAGATGCTGACCAGCTGCAAAAAATGGGCCAGTATCGTTATGTATACGCAATTATTTTTGTCAACGGACACTATTCAATACCTTTTATTTCCTTCGAAACATTTTTTAAACGAAATTGGTCGACATCTCTAGGCTAGCATGTAGGTACGTTATATAGTCAATTTTTGTATTTTTGAAACACAAAAAATAAATTATGTTTCTACTTATTTCATCTTTAATTTTAGCAGATATTGATGCGCCAATACTGTCGATAATATTATTTAATAACAATCGAATTGCATCATGGTTCTATTTCCCAATTGGCCAATATTGTTATTTGATTCATAAACACTCAACTTAAGAAGTCTAAGTCTCGCTTTTCAATATTTTACTTTTTTTTTTTTGGTGGATAAACAGATGCTTTTAGAATGTTAGATACGTAAATAAGAAAATAAATGTACTTCCCGTGAACTTAATGGTAGGATTATTTCATCTCTCACTTATTATTGCTTGATAATCAGGCTTAGCGAAGGTTAGTTTGGGCTGTTCTCATGCTTTTAAGCTTTTGGGCCTACTGCCCAACTAGCCTGTGTCTACTAAACTTAATGGGTCAGCCTATTACCTCCCCTCATTTTCCTTTAAACTTTAATAAGAAAAATATTATTTTTCAGGATCAAAATATTTTTAAAAGAATTCAGAAATGATGTGACATCATCTCTACAAAATAGAAAATTCAGAGCTAATGTGGCATTATTTCTAAAATAAAAATTTCGGAGCTGATCCTCCACTTAGCCTACTTTTTTTTTTCTTTCTTAAAAATTTATGGAAGGATCATTTTTTATATGATTATTTTTGAAAAGTAAAAATTAATTCTTCTAAAATATTTAAAAGTGAAAATACTAATTTCCAAAACATTTTATTAGTGCAGACGGTCAAATTAGCCCTCCTTGTCGCCCGGATGTAAGTGGAGCTTATTGGCTCAGGGTAACTTGAACGAAGTCGTAGAGCTTGATCATCGGGTAAAATCAATCTCATACCAAATATGTAAATATTCTTGTTTGATAATTTCATATTTCTGTACTTTATGGAGTAAAAATACTATCTGATTTTGAATGCCACCTCTAGGGATCATTGCGATGCATAACTACGTACAAGTGTTTACATGCTCGATCTGCTTTCATCAGCCACGGTCCAAGCTCTTTAACCAATGCAAAGAACGGCGTTGACTGTCTCTGACTTTCTGGAACCAGAGTATTCTCTTGTTCCAAGCTCTAACTAAAGCAAGCAATGGCGTTGATGTTGCTCGTACTCTCATGAGGGGCATTATTTGAAAGACAGATTTATGTAGAGCGGGAGAGATTTTTGCCGGCTGCGATCTCATTCCTTCATCATCCTCTTTTATTGGTTCTATCTGGTTATTTCCTTTTTGATATGGATAAGTTGTCCAAGCTTCATCGATTCATGAGGACTGCTGGCTTGAGCAGGGAAGTAAGGCCGTGGCTAAAAGCGGTGTTGGCGGAGTAATGCCTTGAGGACAGAGAGAAGCATGATTGCACGCTACTACTGACGAGAAATTGTACAGACCAAGTGTTTCATAAGAATTAGCAATGGCCGAGCATGCTATCTTTTGTAGTTCCTGCATTTTGGAAGCAGCGGTACCATCGCTTGCTTTGCAACACGAAATCAAGGAAAGAAATTTAATAATTAAGTTTTTTGGTAGAGAAATTTTGGGTAATTCAAAACTGATGTGGCATCAGTTCAAAATTGTATAATATATTTTTCACTTTTTAATATTTGAAAATGATTGCTCTCAGCTTTTTTAAATTAATCAATTTTTAAATTTTTAAAATTTTAAAACAAAAAGTTATAAAAAGTTGGCTGATTTGGATTCCACTTTAGACGTGAACAATTAGAATCAAACTAATTATAACTGATATAGCGCAGATCGGGTTTGCCACGTGTCAACTTCAGAAGGGCTTAGAAATTAAATTAAATTATTACTGTGCTGATTTCAAACTACTAATTTGATTTTACTTCTAGCACAAGACTAGACACCGACACAATTATATCTGTTGTGTATCTATCTATGATGTGTTATTGTCAAAAAAATATATTATGATATAAAACTTCGACATATTCGTGCTTTAAAAAAACAAACAAAAAAAAAAAACTTTTCTCCTGATATAAAGTGCTTCATGAAAAATCTGTGACTTGGATACTGGTGTTTTCTACTGCGGTGACGGTGGTCCAGTCGTGTGATACGAGTAAAACAAAAGTATCAATTCAAAAGCAGTATAGTATTTAATTTAACGAGCTGTCTTCATTAATGAGGCTTTGTCTTTTCGTTACCAAAATTTATTTCCTTGATTTCCTGCACCAGAGCAAGCGTTGGTACTGCTTCGTGCACGACCACCAGAACCGCAAAAGAAATCACCTCCACTACCGCACTTGACGAATCACCGGCATGACAACATCCCGTCTCCTCCTCGTCCTCATCCTCCCCTTCTTCTTCACAAATGCTGCAATCGCCTATCGGCCACTGCAGGCTGCAGCGGCGCCGGAGATAAACGCTAGCAAAGACGGTAGGCTTGGCGGCTTGGCGGCTGGCGGCCGATCATAGACGTCAGTGACCCTCACGTTATAGACATTGGCAAATTCGCGGTTGCAGAGAACAACAAGGAGCATAAGACTGCACTAGTGTTCGTGAAGGTGGTACGCGGGGAGGCCCAAGTTGTGGCGGGCACTAACTACCGGCTTGTTGTCGAGGTAGCCGGCACCGATACTGGAGCCACCGACTACGAGGCGGTGGTTTGGGAGAAGGAATGGCTGAATTTCAGGCAGCTCACCTCCTTCAAGCCAATTTAGAACTAGTTAATATATCCTTGTTCACAGGGTTTCTTCTATTGTAATTGTGCTCATGCTATATATAAAAGCATGGATCAGAAATTTAATAAAATTAGCTCTCCTATCAAAATTTAGTATCTTGTCATATTGGTATATCTTTCGCCATTACAAATGATTCCCTGCTAATTTGAGCAATGCATGGTCTTGAATGAAGAATTTTGAGTCTTCGGGGTTATCTATATCAACTTCTCTAGATGTAACGTGCTTTCACAAAAAAAAAAAAAAAGAAGAAAAAGGATCAATAATCGTTATAAAAAAAAAGTTGCTGGCAAAGAGAGGCTATCCTGGATTTTATAGTGGGAATGTCGAATCTAAATACGGTAGTAGCAGCAGCGAACCTTCCTGAAATTCTTTTTAGATTAAGTGGTGGTTCGACCAAGTTTCCTCTATATAGACATACAAACCTAACCCACGGCCTAAGGACTGAACCGTGGCACGCACTAGCCGCAGGGGCCGTGGTCAGACCCGTCGGATAGGCCGCACGGGCAGTGGCCCTCATAGGTGACCATATATGTGAAACCTAAAATAGCAATCCGGACCAGTCGTGTGGGCCGAGCCGACCTGCGGACTATCTCCTATTGCTAGAATTTTTTTATTATTTTAAATTCTTTTTTTTTGGCCGTCGTAAAACAAATGCCAACAGAGCTCCCAAGTGACCCCCGTCAGAACTCGGCAAAGAGCTATGCTGAGTCTTTATATATATATATATACTGGCTAGCTAGTCCGTATGAATTTTGGCTTGACAAGCTATCAGTCTGCGCGAGCCAACGCTCAACGCTCAACCCTCCGCAGCTAGACAATGTCCCAAGCTAGATTATATATTTTTAGTGTTACTGTATCTATATTGAGCTTGGCCTATATGTACATATATCGCCAAGACTACTAAGAGTCTGAAATTATAATCTACGTGAACTTTGTGCGAATCAACCATAAATTACACAAGCACAAACCCTTCAATATAGAAATTTTAGTTCAAGACGACTCTCTTAGTTGTTCCCAAGAACAACCAACTAGGCATGAGGTATCGCCAGAGTACCGTCAGCAAAAGTGAGCATGAGATAATATTGATCTAACTTAACGAGATATTTTTAATAATTTAACTGCGACATAATGAAAGTTTAGAATCTTGTGATTTGCATAGTATAGGTTAAGTTGTATTTTAACCTATCACTAAAATTTTTAAATAGTTTGTATAAATTCGAAAACGGATAAAAACTCAAAATATATCTGTATTCCAAATGTCAATCCGCTTGGTCCAACCAATAAAACTTCCAGTTCATATATTTGCATACTCGGATGCTGCCACAACGGCCGATTCATTAATAAAATGCAGGCGAAGCCGCCTATCTTATTGGGCCAATGCAGGCCCAGAAAGACTGGATGTAAACACCGTTTGGGTGGTTCTGAGTGCTAATTTCCTACATCACCCAACTTCTCAGTCCGAAAATGTAAAAACAAATGCTAAAGTCCATTACATAACCGACCACTATGACCATGTAAATATATCAGAGAACATGGGATCTAAATCCTCTATCTATCTCATTTTAATTCTTTTAATTAATGATGTATGTTCTTTTTTGAATAAATAAAAAATAAGACATAACTAATACCATACTTATGTCATGTGTTAGAACAATAAAGGAAGAAAAAAAAAAACTATTACTCAGGATTATTTAGGCATGAAGAAACTAAGACAGATGTGGCTCAGAAAGCTCAAATATTTTAGAACTTTCCATTTTCATAATATTTATAAAGAATGCAGTCCTTATTAAAAACTTTAATGATAAAAAACCATTTCTCATAAAAAAATAAAAAGCAAAAATCTAGTGATAGCAGAACTTTAGACTTGCAACATAAGCACCTCATTAACTGTCATCTTATGGCATGGTGATTTAGTGTAATTATGCCGTCCTTGATCTTATCATACCAAAATGACCGCCATGACCGGCATACTCCAAATGTATAAGCTACGTAGTAAGGACACTCCGAAAATATTGTCGTTTCTGTATCTGTGTACGTGTCAGACATGATATTCTTAGGACAAGTCCAGACACGTATTGGATAATCACGTGGCATGCCCAAAAAAATAATTAAAAAAAAAATCGGACACGCGTGTTGGACATTTCTATTCGGCTTGTCCGACACGCATGTCGATAATATAATTATGTATTCAAATTATATAATTATATTCTTAATTTTAGTTGATATAATTATATTCTTAATGTTTAGATTTATTTCAAAAACGTAAAATATTGTATTATGTTTTTATTATTAAATATTATTATATCTTCTGATATTTATATAATTTTTTTAATTATTTATATTTATATTTATATTTTCAAATTGTATCCGTATTTTTTTTTAATTCTCATATTTTTATATTGTATCTTACTATCTTGTTTCTTTATTTGTGTCCGTGTATTGTGTATAAGCATAAAAAATGTCAGCATCATAGCTCCTCAAGAAGACCGTTAATGTGCATAACAAACACCTTGCTCGCATAAGTCAAAGATTCATGGTACAATCATCCTGCACCCCAACAGGCAACCAGTTCTCTTCACAACTAAGTTCTTTTTTCATTTATTTATACTCTTCTCTGTAACTTAATAATCAACATACCGCTACCTTCAGCGAGTTTGCAATGTCTGCTAACACTCGTCCGCTTGCTGTCGCCGTCGACCACACGTCCGGTGACGAAGAGGCGAAGGACAACTGGTTCTCCTCCCGCAAGTCCCGCAGAAGAGCGTATTGCATCGCCTTTTGCTGCGGCAGCATGGTCGCCGTCGCAGTCATCGTCCTCGTCCTCGCTCTCACCGTCTTCAGATTCCGGCAGCCTCATATAACCATAAACGCCTTGACGGTACCAAATATCACCACTTCACCGCTCTCCGCAAACATCATGGTGATGGTGGACGTGTCAGTGAAGAATCCCAACTCGGTGTCGTTCAAGTTCGGCAACAGCACGACAGCGATCTACCACAGAGGATATCTAGTGGGAATGACTTACGGTGAGCCGGGATCGGCCCGCCCGCAGCGGACATTCCGGAGGAACGTCACGATAGAAGTTAGGACGGATCAGGTGATGGCCGACACGAAACTCCTGAGCGATATACGTTCAGGGGCGATAGGGCTGCAAAGCTCGACGAGAGTGGCGGGGAGGATGAAGATCCTCGGGTTCCTCAAGCACCACGTCAATGTAGTGATGAACTGCCGCCTTATCGTCGACGTTGCCAACCTGGCAGTCACTGATCAGCACTGCCACCAGCACGTCCAGTTTTGAGGATTTTATCCCCTCTGCAAATCAATCTCTTAAATTTTAATTTATTAATCCTGCCGATACGAGCCTTGAAATAATTTTTATATCTGTACAAAAGCCAACACGTAGAGGATAAAGAAAAGGCGTGCATTGTATACATTCTGTTTAAGAAATTAAAATTTTATTTAACAATTTTATTACGTAATATTAATTATTATGGTTAAATATATACTACTTTTTATAAATTTATTATTATTTTATTTTAATATACTAATTATGATTAATTTTATATAGGATATTGTTAAAAACAACTGCATAATTTTGTAATGTTAATTAATTTAATAAAAATTATATAATTTTTTAGAATTAAAAATAAATATCATAGCATATAAATAATTATTTAGAATGCCATATGTTATAACGATTTTGATCATTTATTTTTATATAACTATATATAAATTATATTATTATTGAGATTTAAGAGAAATGTAAAAACTTTATGCATCAGTGTGAAAATTAATGGTCATTAATCACATAGTGACATAGTAATCTTATTTCAAAAAAAAAAAAAAAAAAAAAAATCACATAGTAATCTTTCAACATTTTCTAAAAACTAATACTAATTTGCCGCAATTTTATGTTGGAAAGACTACAAAATTTATTGAGGAGACGTAACAAATCATTCAAAACCGCTAAACGCATATGAAAGCTTTGTAACATATTTATCCAAGGGAAAAAATAATTAATAAATTTAGATATGGTTAAGTATTTAAAATAATTACATCGTTCGAAAATCTTATAGCATATTAACTTAAAATAAAAACTAAACAAAATAATATAGTACCGAAATTTGTTAACAAACAAACAAAATACAGCATAAACTAATAAGTCAAAAAGAGTCTTTGCTGAGATTAACGAGATTCAATTTTGTGTCTCTAAAATTATTTTATTTATTTTTATTAAACACGAAGGAGGTGAGACTAATTTTACTTAAGAATAAAAATAATTTTGAAAAACTTCAACAAGTATTTATTGTGAGATCAGATTTCTAATATTTTACAAAAATTTTAATTCAAATTTATTAGCCAACTAAACCACCACTTGTTAATTAAGTTTTTTTGGTTTTGTTTTTCGGGGGGCCAGGAACGAAGCGCAAAGTCTTTAGATTACAGAAGTTTCTTTGCAGAGATTAACGTGAGACAGTTTGACCATGAGTGGACCCACGACTTGGGCCGCCAAGGCTGCTAACATGTGGGTGGGCCTTAGTTCCGAATTTTATAATTAGAATACACATCCAAAACATAAAGACTCATTAGGTCATCTTCTGGATACGGGATTGTGCACCATCATGCGTTCAAACATTTCAGGGACAAACTAGGACTCTGAACGTGCATCAAAGTTTCTTCTTCCATGGTAGATGATTCGCACTTTGGATAGCACAAGATAAGTGATCGAGCTGGTTCTCGATCGATCAATAAATGATCGAAGGTAGAGTGGTTAAGAATGTAGCAAATATGAAATAGTAGAAACACAGAAAACACACAGATTTTTACGTGAAAATTCTCGTTGCAAAGATATTTCAACCACGAACAATCACGCAAGTCAGTGGAGAAAAATCTACTGTGGATAAAAGAGATACAAATCATCACGAAACTCATACTTCTCTCGTACTAAGACAAATATTCTCTCGAAAATCACTTGAATTCAATTCTAAGTACAGTGCCATAAACGGTTTTTTATAGACGTCTCAAGAACTTGGGCCAGCTGGGCGGCGGTTGAAAAAATCCGAGATTTTAGCTGATATCTCGGCTTGACTGAGTTATCTTTGCGCCATGTAAGCCACTAGATCCTCGGAATACCTGTTCTTGTAGTGAATGCGTTCCTGGCAGCGACGTGGGGGACGTGATCTCCGGTATACCCGTTTGGGAGTAATCCGCGTGTCTTGCCGAGGTCTCCAGATCGTCATGGACCTTGGGTGACCCAGAGGAAGATCTCGATAACGTATGTCCCTGACGCAATCACGATGCGGCTTTCTGAGGTTTATCCTGCACGAGATATCGGCTGGTTTTATGGGTCCACCTTCGTCGACTTGTTCGTTTGCGTACGTGGACCTTGCTATTCTACGGAAACGTGGTAGCTCAAGTTTGAGCTCCATCAAGGAGTTCCCAGACTCGATCACCATATGCTGCATTCGCACTTTTCGAAGGTGGTGTAACTACCACAAATTCTTCATTTGTAACAAAACCTTGACAAAGGTGTTATATATACTCCGTAACTTTTATTTTGGAATTTTTTTTTTAAAATACCTCTAAACTAGATCTTGAAGCTCCTAAATTTTTATTAGTTAAAGAATTTTTGAAGCATCAAAATATTTATTTAAAAATAATTTTAAACAAATTTTGAGAAAAATTGCAAAGTACACTAAAATTTATTTCTTGTATTAAATTTTTGGAGAATTGCATTTCAGCATCCTGATTCGTATACTTTGAATTTCAACCCTCGAAAACGTATTTTTTACGCTGATATGGCTATGCGCCTCGGCGCGTTTCCCTGCTTTAAGGAACTGAACCGAGCGAATGTTGATTTTAGGAGGTTAGAACGTAATTTTCTTTTATATTTTTTTAAACTATTTGTATATTTGTATTTTCTAACAAATATCTAAATTTTTAAGAAAACAATGAGTTAGTTGGTTGAGCTTTGCAAAGCAGACCCTGTAACTACCTGAGAACCGCCGCAACCAACCAAATAAATGCCCTGGCGAACAAGGTCAAACCGAGTGCATACTTGTCGCCCTACTTCTCACCGGGTGCGTGTGCTGGTTTCTAGAATATATTCGTTATAAATAACTACACATCAAAGTCAAACATGGAGTTGCGAAAAGTCAAAGATATTACATTCTCAAATATGCACACTAACATCGTTTTGCTGCATGTTTGATTATTTGATAGATATGTGGAAAGAATTTTTGAAATGTGTATTTAAACTGGTCGGTCGGGCGGCTTTTTTGCCCGGCTAACTACCCAGCCCAGCATATATACTTCGATTTATAAAAGCTCAAGATACTTGCTTATTTTTGTGTTGTATCATCTTTAAGAAACCTCCGCTTTAGAACCACGTGATCTCGCCGACCAACTAGTCAACCAGCGATGCCCGACGACGTGCTGCCGCTGGCCGCCGGCCGCCAAAGCAGCGTCGGGGAGGAGACGGCCGTACCATGGACCTCATCCGGCAAGTCGCGCCGTCGAAGAGCATGCCGGTACTATGGGATTTGCTGTGGCGCCCACGTCGTCGTCATCGGCATTATCACCCTCATCCTTGCCCTCACCGTCTTCAAGGTAAAAGAGCCTAAAATAAACCTGAACTCTGTGACAATCCAGAAGCTCAGTGTAAAGACCCGTAACTCTTTGTCCTCGCCGGTGGCTGTCAACATGACGGCGATTGTCGACATGTCGGTGAAGAATCCAAATGCCGTGTCGTTCAAAATCGGAGGCTTCACCTCGTTGATCTACTACAGGGATACGCTTATCAGTGAGATATACGGTGGGCCTGGTAACGCCCGCGCGCACCGTACGCTGAGAATGAATTTGACGGTGGACGTGATGCAGGATCAGCTGATGGCGGATACTGGAGAGTTCATGGGCGATATTAGCTCTGGTTCTTTTGCGATTCAGATGTCGACGATGATCGGAGGAAGAGTTAAGATCTTTATTATTAAGAAACACGTCGATATACAGATGAACTGCACCATTACCGTCTCTGTGTCCGATCAGAAGGTCACCGGCCAAAGCTGCAGCAGGCGCGTTTGGCTTTGAATATCACAATATTTTTAAATTATTAAATTATTCGTTAGATTAAATACTTTGTTATAGAAACTGCCCTGGTCTTGCAGCTGCTCAGAGCTCGCTTTTGTTTTTCAGTTGTGTTACACGAGTTCTTATGAACATATAGCCTGTTAATATATTTCTTGAAATTTACTTCACTTTATTTCCTTACCGTTGGATATGCATGGAGTGTTGTGATTTAGAGAAGCGTATCGATGATTGCACAAATACAGGAAATCAAAACAGGAACGGAGGAAGTTTGGGCCGTTTACCCATCTTGTTTTAGACTAGGTCCAACATATAATACAATTATTTTGTTTAGAAGTTTCACTTTCACAACAAAAATGGACTTGTGCAGGTCCAGGATTGATCAAGTATGTCAGAATATAGTTCGATAGAAGTTTAATTTGTATATATACATCCATTGTCGATCCACATTGACACACCAGAGTTGAAGACTCTAGCCTCTAACACCCAATCACATACATAAAGCTGTCTCGTTCCTCCATAGTTTCTCGCCTGGGCGAGCGTATAGCTGCAATAAGTGTAATTTAAAGTTCTCGGGATATCTATAGTGGTTGAACAGGTCTAAAAGATAACCGGTAGTGAATGAATCTATATCTTTTAGCATTTGTTGCGGGCCACAACATAAAAAATGCTAGAAAAAATGACCAGTGTCAGTTAGTTAGCATGGCTGGATGCTGAAAAAGTGATTATGATATGTTCCTCATGAACGTTAGGTTAGGAGTTCAAATATCAATAATGTCTGGCTGTGAGGGATTTTACATTGGTACATGCCATTTTTCTGTCAATATATACGGTGGTTAATACAAAAAAAAAATGATGTAAAAGAAAAATTATTTTTTTTGTGGTACGCATATGACAAATCGGTCAGTGTAGGCGTAATATCTTAACTTTTCCAGTGTTAGAGTAACTGAAAAACTGGCATGAAGACTTTCGTCTTCTCCCTTGGGAATTCTCCAATCGACTTCCACATTCCTTGTTAGTACTTTCAGCGACCACCGTTTGTCCTCCAAAATTTTTTTCATCTCCTACAAAGTCGTTTATAAGACAAAAGTATCAAATTTGTTATTTTATGTTTTTGAAATAGCCGTATTGAACTTATTGGATCTCTTGGTTGGTCTAATATAAGGTATCGTGATATATGAATTTATCAATTCTAAGGATCATATAAGATAATCAGTTATGGACAGTAATTTTTCAGAATAATCTAAAAAAGAAAGTGACTTTATTAAACTTGTTATAGATTGTTAATATAATCTTACAATGGTGGTTTCTTTTTGTCAAAAAGAAAATTGAGTTTTGGATGTTCTATCTGACCTCAGATCGATCCGAAATGTTTTCAATACTTATGCAGGGCATTCAGCCTCTTTTTTCTATCTGGTGGCCAGCTCTTCAGCTAACACGTGGCAGCCCGAATCCATGATATATATATATATATATATATATATATATATATATATATATATATATATATTTGTTCTCTATTTTTTTTTTTTCCACTTTTCACCAAAAACTAAGAAATGAAAAAATGATTCTTAACTAGTCATAAATATAGTTAATTATTAACTAGTAATAAATATAGTTATTTATAAAGTATAATACTAAGAATAATAATATATTATTATTACTAACTTTTATAATTTCATATAATTTAAATTTTGCCTTTGAAAATAAATAGAATAATAAAGTTGCTAACTACAGAATGTTTTCTATATTATAAAAGTAGATATTATTATTGAATATCTAACATAAAAAAATTAAATATAATATTTTTTTGTCAGAGAATATAATATATTACTAATCAATGTTTTATATGATAATATTTAACAACATAAAAAATATCTCCCTAATAAGTGAAATATTTAAGACAATTTTTTTCATCACTTCCTTTTTTCTAATTTTTTTTTTAATTTCTTCCAAATAAACAGTGAATAGAAATTAGATAGGTGATGAATAGGGTGAGGAGCCAGAGAGGTGATCGGGCGTGCTAGCATTTTGTTTTTTAAACCGGCCTATCAATATGCAATTGAAGTCCAAATCAGTTGGTTGGGCTCGCCCACGACTTTCAATATTAAGTTACTGAAAGTTAAAGCATGTTTCGATGATCCAGATAACATTTGCATAAATATGCCTCCATAATTAGAAATTATAATTTTGTGTCTCCCTAATTTTACTTTATTATTTGTTTTTTGATAATTAAGAAACTGTATTAACTAAACTAAAATTTACACGAAATTTTTACAAGATATTATAGTTATACAGCTGGTCAATCTAAATATCCTAGTGGACCACCATTTTCACATGACAGGAGAATTTTCTCTAGAATTAAAAACCTAGATAATCATACGCCTTGACATCTCTTTAGTCTCAGTCTAGCACTGACCATGTTTACTCTTTATTTTTGTTTTTAATTTTTTGGTCTTGACCGCTGAGTTCAGTTTCAATCTTATATCATGATCGGATATTGAACGATCAACAATAAATCTTTCCAACTAGATATTACTGAGATTTAACTCCCGACTTATCTTTCAAGAGGGCTGTGATCTTCTCCGAACTTTCAGAGCCTAATTTGAATTGGCACTTTTATGTCTCAAAGTCTAGTACAATAACAAAAATGTTCTCTTTTTTTTTTTAAAGGATGACAGTTAACTCACTAGAACATTTTCATCATTTCAAAGGGTTTATGAATATAAAAATATCAAATTGAATTAGGGTGGCACATTTTTACAATATGGGAGGGCACATATATGCAAATACCTCTATTAAATATGACTACTACTTACACGAAAACATTTATCAAATTGCCAAAGGAATATCCATTTTTCTTTCTCCAAAGCTGCAAAGCATGGGAATCTCAATGCTGATGACCATCAAAGCTATGGACCATGGACTCGCTGTCAAACCAGTTGTAACATGAACATTTTAAGCAATAATTAAAGAATATCTGCTTTAAGTAGTCACCATATTTTCTTGCTGATGCTACTGATACAGCTGCACTATGGCTGGTCAAGAAAACATCGATGGTCCTAATGCATGCAGTGAGAATCATCAACAATGTATCGAAATATATATTATACATATTCTGATATATTATTTAGAATATTTATTATATTATTACTGGTTACTGCTGATATGTATGATGAATAACAGTGCTTTAAAATTGTGTACTGCACGACATCAAGTTGCAGATGATTTCGGTGAACTGAACGCATAGGTAGGATTTGTCTGTTTTTGCACCACCTGAATGTTCATACCTGACACCTTACGCTTAGCTAATTATCCAATTTATTTACCTTTAGATTCCACAGGGCATCACCTCATAAGATTTTACGCAGTAATAATTTATTTATCGCATCTGTGTAAAGTCTATAATTCCAGACTTCCAGTATAACATCGGACCTCATATCACAACTCTCTGAGCAGGCCCTGACTTCTAGTTTTATCACAATATTAACTTTATAGTTTTCATATAAAAATCAGTTATATCTTGTCAGAATTTCAATATTTTCCTTAGGTCAGTCATGACATTAGTATCTCAAACCCTTCCTCATCTATTGAAGAAATCAGCAGTATTAATCGTGACTTGTGAAATTACCTTTTTTTTTTGTCAGAAGGGAGGACAAGGTCCCTAGTTCTTTAATAAACATGATAAACTAATCCCTCCAGCGTCCCAAAATAATACATCTACAGCCTCACTCGGGGGGTGCTACAAGCCAATGTACTTCCAAAGACAAAGACAACGCTCTACTCACTATTGCATCAGCAAATTGGTTAGCTTCACGTTGTGTGTTGTACTTGTAATTCCCCTGCATAGTTGAGCAGCGAGATCCTTGCATGCAATCACCAGATCAATGTGTCGTCGATCTGGTAGCTTTTCGGACAGTAATAATTGTACAACCAAGAAAGAGTCGACAACAATCACTAATTTTCTAAATCTTGATCTCCATGCTAGTTTCATTACTTTTAAGCATCCCCATAACTCCGCTTCGACCACTCTCAGATGTGCGCTAAATCCTCCGAGCTAGTGCCCAGATTCATCAAGTACGACTCCACCTGCAGTGGCTTCTCATGTGGACTTGTTGGAAGCACCGTTCGAGTTTGCCTTGACCCAGGCTGGTACATGTGGTTTCCAGGCTATATTTTGTGTAGTGGTAATTTTCGTACGTTGCTCAATGGGATCCATATGCAGGGGGTTCATGTACGCCTGTGCCATTTCCAAAATAGTTTAGATGTGGGACAGAAGAGGTACTTAGATCTGTTCCTTCAAACTGCTTCAGATTTCGCCATCTCCACAACTGAAGCACCGTCGTTGCAAAGAGAAATTCCGAATTAATGCTACTACAACTTCCAGCTTCTATAGTCAAGTTCCACTTAATCCACGCAAGTAACTCCATTGTTCCACACAGTTTGCAGGATGGATCAGCTGATAGTCATCTAGTTGCCTTGAGGGCACTGGTGAGAAGTCTCTGATGAGCTAATAGTCGTAAGAAAGTCCTAGCTCGTTAAGGGCCTCTAACTATCCAGTTCAATCTGTATATTGGATCCCTCACCCCACTTGTACCTGGGACAATTTGATAACCTACAGAAGATACCTATTTTTTTGTCACTCCAGATCAGTCTTTTTGTTGAGGTTGGGTCCCTCATTAACATGAAAGTATTCAGATGCTTTTGGATTGCATGGGGGAGGTACTGTAATAGCTCCCACTTCCAGTCTGTATCCGCATGATAGCGGCTGATTCGTTACATCAACTCCTAATCTGAGATTTGAACCGTACGTGCTGTAATCTGTGAGATGTTTATCCAGCATCCAGCACGCTGCCCATAACAGTAAATCTTCACCATGTCCAGGGCTCCAAGTCTTTAGCTCCGATGTGAAACTACTACACAAAACCTGGACCCATAATGACTCCTGTTGTGTATGGAGTCTCCAGCCTTGTTTTGCTAGCAACGAAAGCTTCATGTCTCGTAATCTTTATACCCCATTGCTTAAGGCTCGGTAACTGTTGCCAACCAATTAAAGACATTTTTTCTTTTTTCATCCGTTGATCCCCACAAGAAACCTCTATGCAGCCGGTTAATCTCGCCTGCCATAGCCACTGGCCACTGGGAGTAGCGCCGTCTGCATATCACTAGCGCCACTAATAGCATGTATGCCTATAAAATTACAGAAAATTGCGTATCAGCCCCCTATTTTGGAGGTCGTAAATCAGCCCTGAAAACGTATTTTTATGGGCTGATTTTGTTAAAAAAAAAAAACAAATCAGTCATTGAAAATACATTTTTAGGGACTGATTTGTTATAATCGAAACTTACGATAGCTGATCGGCAAAAACCCCATAAAATTATCTTACTGTTGTAAATGGTACTAAACAAGTTGAACATGGAAATTCGACCCAACTTTCTTTTTTTTTTTTTCAATTTTGAAGAAGCATAGCTTAATAGTTAAAAGAACAAAAGAGTATCTCCAAAGATACAACATTGGTCAAATCGTGATCCTACGTGAAAATTTGACAATTTAATTTCATTAGACGCATGAAATGATGTAAATGTCATCAACAAAAAAAATAAAAAATAAAAAAATCAACCATTACTAGTGATTTCTTAAACTGCTGGAAGCCACGCCCCTTAATGAACACCGATACGCTCTCTTGATCTCCAACGCCACTCGTCTCAATCGAGAATACGTAGATCGTATATGTTGACTTTTCAAATTATTCACTTTTCAGATTGTTAGGAGAATTATCTGATTTATTCGTTAACCATTGCTAGAAAATAGCTCAAAAAGTAAAATGGTTTTTTTTTTCAAAAACATGTTTGACAACTTGAATGCTGAGAAGATAGGAAATAGTCATGATTCGGGTTTGCTGTAGTATTTCCAACGTTGCTACTATCATTTTTTGTAAAGCGAAATATAGAACGATAGTTAATGATTGAATAGATTTGGTGTATTATTTTTTAGGGGAAATTATGGATGGACCCCTTGACTTGGTAAAAGTAATTTTTTAACCCCTCCAGATTTAGTTTTTAATAATCACTTCCTATTTTTAACTTTTCTTATTTTTTAACCCTAATAACTAACTCAATTATTTTTCTGACGAAAATACCCTTTCGGTTATTATTTTCTAATGAAATTTTAATATTTTGAATCTTTTTCTCCAACGTTTTCTTTTCGCCGCGCCGTCTTTCATAGTCATCGTCCGCCGTGCCGTCTTCTACAGCCATCGCTATTCTAAATGTAATTATTTTTTTTTCATAATTTGTTCTTTTTTATTTGTTAGTCATCGTCCGCCGCGCCGTTTTCCATAGTCAACATAATTATTTCATATTTTTCATATTTGCATCGCAGTGGTGGATAATAGAAATAGAAGCGGGAAGACAATGAGTTGCATCGTCACGCCGGTCATCGAGTTGCATCCCTAAAATTAAGCCAAAAAATTAGTAAACGGTTAAGGGTATTAGTGTCAATTTAATATGTAAAAGGGCTAAAAAATAAGTAATTTAAAATTAAGGAGTTATTATTAAATATAAAAATCGGAAGGGCTAAAAAATAAGTTTTCTAAAAAATACGTACTTATTCATAATTTTCCGTATTTTTTAACGCTGCTACCCTCATTTTGTGTAATGCAAAATGTAGGGCAATAGTTATCGATTCTGCAAACAATTTAACTTTTGGAAAAAAATGATTGAGCAAAAGAGTGGTATGTGGGACAAAAAAAAATTAAGAGAGAGAAAATGGAGGGAAGATAGTCTCCAATGATAGTAGCGCAGAAAAAGAAGAGAAAATTTGCATTCAGCCCTGCTTTAGAAACTTCCTCTCATTCCGCCCTCTAGTTTCAATATTGTATTTTTGGCCTCTTCATCGAAAATCATACCATTATGTTTTGACCATTATATCAATATGTTTTTAAAAAAATTTTAATATAAAAATTATAGATTTTGATTACACAAATTTTATATTTAACAATTTTTAAAAAGTATTCTTAAGATGGGGATATTGAAGTGACTCGGACTATGAAAAACAATCATTTTAGTTCTAAAAATAATAAAAGTTGAAAATATTTTAGTCATTTCACAAATTACTAAAATTTCAAATCTAAGTATTATAACACTCTTTGAGTCTTCGACAAATAATATATGAGAAATATTTGGTGCACTGGGTGTATCGCATCATCCGTACATCGGATGCCCTACGCCATCCGTGCATTGGGTATATTTGTAATTTTTTTTTTAAAAAAAGTTCAATAAAAAGATTATACATTTTCATGAGAAAATATAACTTTTATATAGTAAATTTTTCAGAAAATATATCTAGATAGATATTTTAGATTAAAAGATTTTAATGTCTCAAAACACTAAGCATTTTTTTAAAAAAAATTTCTAAACTAAAGTTGTACATCTTACCAAAGTTACAATTTTTATATTTAAATTTTATAATAAAAAGCTTACAAATACATATAATGTATGGAATAATGCGGTAAACGCAGTTCCTGCAATATTTTCTCATAATATATTTTTGGAAACTATTTTATAAAATATGCTTATTAAAACTGTTGAGGAGATGTGAGACTCATACAGTAGGAATCCATTTGATAATAATGTCAAAAGCATATTTTTTTTTCAAACTTATTTGTAAATTTCTACTTTAAAAAATATATCTATAAACATATAAATATTGTTTTTTTAAAAAAAAAATTGAATACGACTAATAATTGATGTATTTGTAATTTTTGTATTAATTTTTTTAAATAAATATTTGAAGACTCCATAATCTTTAATATTAGTAAATTTTAGAGATTCAAATATTTATATTTAAAAATATTAAAATAAAATTATAAAGCAAATAATATTTTTCTTTATATTCATAATTTTTTTAAAAATTATATATATATATATATATATATATATATATATATTATTTGAAATTAGAGGTTTTTTATAACAATTTTAAAAGTAGGCCTTCTCGACAAATCGATCAAGTTATTTGAGAGCATCTTGCATTTAGCACCTGCATAGGATTCTCTGCTCTTCTTCATTTCTAAATATAATACATACATAAATTAATAAGGAGATATACATATTATAGCCAGTCCCCGCAACCAGCTGTACTCGGACAAACTCCATCTTTCTTATCTACATACTCTCTTCTACTTTTACCTCCTTCGTCTCGCCGTCACCGATGCTCAACGCTTCACAGAAACTGGAAGAAAATAGCTTTTTCATTCTTTTAACAACGGCTAAAAATTAAATCGGTACTGCGAAGCTTGTCATCCCTTCAGAAACTGAGTAGAAATTTTTCATAATAAATAATAAGTTAAATTCGAACAGATCATGAGCCGCACCTCCAACTCTTCACCTTCAAAGCAATTTCTACACAAATTGTTAGGACAAAAGTTTGATTTTCTATTATTTTCTTATTTCTTAGAACAAAGATTAATTTCGTTTAAAAAATAAAACAATTTTAGCAGTTCAAATCAGATCTCCTATAACAACAGCATTCACCACCTTTCGATATATCTGCGAACGGGTGTATAAAAAAGTTGCAGACAATTACATTCAAAGAGAAATATGAATGAATTTTAGCCTCGTGTCCTACTGCTCGCGGCCTTCAAGCAATTTTCTACGCAAGTCTTTTATCTGGTCAAAGCTTTTGAAAGCTTTCACTGTTCTGGTCCTTGTCTAAAACCTCCTTCTTACCTCTGCGCGCGCGCGCTCGCGAGAGAGAGAGAGAGAGCAAAAGCTGGGACGCGGCTGCAGCAGCAGCGGCAGCAGCAATGCGCCAGCGAATATAAAATAGTAATATTTTTTTGACTGTTGGATATAAAAGATAAAATAGTATAATGAAAAGATATTGCAGCGTTTCCAAAGCTTAAGAGAATCTCTCCATCATATGTATGGAATTGAGAGGTTATTTGGTCTAACGAGCATACCATGTTATTTCATATAACCATTAAAAAATATATATATTTTTTAAATTTTAACATCAAATATAAATTTTATCAAAATTTATAATATTTATTTTCAAAATTATTTCAGAAAATATTACTAAAAATATAATTAGGACTTTAAAATTTAACGAATTTAAAACGAATTAAATTTTTTTTAAAATCGGTTAAGTTTATTAAATTTTAGAGTACTAAAATATTTATTTATAAATATTTTTTTAAAAAAAATTTAGTATAAAAATGATATATTTTATTAAAAATCTATAAATTGTATTTAATAAACTTTTACAAAAAAATATCGTAAAATTTATTTTTTTTATTTACACATGACTGGATATATGCTGACGTGACGTAAACTTTTCGTCGTATAATTTTTTGTATGAATTTGGCAGGTGCAGTAAATTTATTTCTAAATTTCTAAAATATTAAATAAAAAATAGTATTTAAAATTCAAAGTATAAATATTATTAAAATATATAAGTTTGATATAGAAGTTTAATAATAAAATTAAATTATATATTATAATAATTATATAAAATAAATTGATGATGACTATAATTTCTTTATAAATATTAAAAACTGTATGAATATCTGTAGTGTTCATCTTCCGATAGTAACCAATCCCCAGAGGGACCCCTTTCCCTAGCCCTAGCTCTCTAGTGTTTGTCTTCTCCTTTAGCCATCATCATTTCCACCATTTCAGTGGAGTTTTTGTAGTTGCCCCATTTTTTCAACAAATGGCATTGAGTAGATAGGAGAAAATCTTACAACAAATTTTTTGTCAAAAAATTGGGAAAATACCAAATCAGCCCCCCCTTTTCAATTCCCATACCATATCAACCCCTCCTCTCCAAAACAGCCCAAATCAGCCCCTCATTCACTGTTTACCTTTTTTTTGGACAAAACTGTTCTTTTATTGTCAACACCGAGATCACCTACTTTCATGTTCAAAAGTTTTCCAACAAATGCTTCTAGGTAGGTGTTTTCGATGTCCGAACTATTTGTAGCAATTTCGGGTCGGGTCGGGTCGACGCGTTATGCTTCCGACCTAAAAAACATAACTTTTGAAGTATTTTTTTGAAACATTTTCAACATGAAAGTTGTAGTTCTTGCCGAGATATATAACTTTCATGTTCAAAGTTTTTTCCGAGATCGCTTCTAAATGAATGATATCGGTGTCTGAAGTGTTAACGGGTATAAGAGCAATTTCGTCCAAAAAAAACTCCAAACAGTAACCAGGGGCTGATCCGACCTAAATTTGAAATGGGGGGCTGATTTGGGATGCTTTCAACAGTTGAGGGGCTGATATGATAGTATCCCTTCTAAAAAATTTGTACTTTTAACAACATTTCTAAATAATTGTTTTCTGAAAAAATTATAAAATTAGTCTAAACTATATAAAATAGTCTAAACTACATAGATATATATATAAATATATTTCGATAAAATTAAAAATTTAACATAATTGCGTTTGCATACTATATTAATATATATATAACTTTTCTTAAAAATTCTTTTAATAAAATATAATCCTTTTAGCAGTTTAATATTTAAAACCTCAAAATAAAAATTGAAGGTGTTCTTTATAAAATTTTCAACATAAAACTTAAAAAATACACAAAAATCTGTATTTTTATATTAACATACTTATATATATGCTTAAATTATTATTTAGGATGTTATACAAAATAGGGGTTAATGTATAATTATGACAAAAAATCACTTGGCAAAATTGAGTAGGGTTTTATTACAGAAATTCAAGAAGTTAGGTAGAAAAATAAGATAAAAGGTGAGACTACTGAGTTTACTACAGAAACCCAAGAAGCAAGGTAAAAGGTAAGAAAAAAATGTATAAAAAAAAATTGTTGAACTACCTAAAAATATAATTCAGCTCCAAAAGAAATAAAATGTAGGCTCAATTATGACATTAGTTACTTTTTATTATCAATTAAACACAAAAAAACACTTTTATAGTAAAAGGTCTATTAATATATCATCAACTAAATGATCTTTATCATCCAACAATTTTTATTGGACCTTTGTCAAAAAAAAAATCTATTTTCTATAAATTTTAACAAACCAGCCTTCTAAATGAAAAAAAAAAAAATTATTTTAGGTTATAAAAATACTTTTTTTTTTAACTCGCTCGAATTACTTTTTTAACTTAAAAATAATACTAAAATATTTTAGAAATACTTTAATCTGAATATTATAATATAAATACTAACAGCACTAAATTAGCCGATTGTAAGACTAAATTAGATGTCTAAATTTTTAAATGTTTTACCCAATTTTTCTTTTAACTTTGACTGTTTAAACATTTAAGATTTCATTTCGAGATATTCCATACAATTAGAGAATTACCAAATCATGATCCAAAGGCTTTTGTACATACTGATTTCTAAATCAATCTCCCAATACGAACCCACAATGTCATTTTCTGTCATCGTATACAACACAACCCTGTTCCAAATGGCCCTCAACACTATCTTTGTCCTAAACAATAATTTTTCTGCAGGCTGAAAATTAATTGCCAATTGTTCCGCGCCCCCAGCGTGGGTGGCCCGGGCGCTCGCCTCACGAAGCGAGCGTCCTGGGTTCGACTTTATGAGGTGTCTCGCAAAGGTGTGGAGGTCGAAGACCCCCTGTATCTCGTGGGGAGTGAAATGGGTCCTCTGGATCTGTCCTACCCGTAAAGATGGGATTCCTCAATTGGTGAATAGAGATCGGTGCCACCCGTTAATTTATCTGTTACGACGGTCGCTCGAATAACGGCCGGTTACGGATTGGGATCTCAAAAAAAAAAAAAAAAAAAAAAAATGCCAACAATTTCCTCCACTCGTACAGCAATATTCTGCATTCTCAAGCAGTCAAGCTTCATAGTACTTATCTTCTTCCTTTGCCCACCATCATTTCCCTCATTTTACTGGGGCTACAGAACTGATTTCCTTTACCCCAACTGCATGCAATATGCCAGTCAGTGAATTTTTAATAACAGAGTAAATTTTGTTGTTATAAATACTAAATTTTTTCGCAATTCTGAACGCATGTTATTGTATAATGTATTGAGTTGTCCCACAGCTGCAACAATTTTAGAAATTTTGAAAAATTAAAATGTCTCATATATCAAAACCATAAATAAGAGTGAACGAGTGGCTGTTAAAAACAATTTGAATCCAATTACAAACTCGACGCGAACTCGATCTTAAAAAATAAAAATAGAGTAATACTTACGCTCGACCCAATAAATTTATACGCTCAATAAAATAAATTTAATAGATTGACGCAAAAGAATAAAAATATTTTATTATTTATTATATTAATTTTAATATTTAAAGAAATAGCACAATACTTAATAATAATAATTGTTATTATAAAAAATAAATATGATTTAAATGTAATACAATTTATACCGGAGCCACAAACAATAATAGTATATATTTGTAACGTCATTTATTAAATTCAATTTGGTACTTTATCGGCTCAAATTAAATTCAACTCGAACTCAAAATTGTTTTTCGAACGAACAAACTAAATAAAGTACTATTCGACTCGACTGTGCCAAATATAAAAGTACTTATATGCATAACTTAGTATATTATTAATTTCACTTAAACTCAAGACCGACAAGAACCACATATGATTCAAACTCGAATTTCTTTTAAAACAAGCCCAACTTAGTAAGGCATAACTGAATCAGACTGAGCAAAGCATAGTAACTTGTTAACTTGTTTTCACCTCGTAAATTATGATCAATAAACATTTAAACCCACCAATTAAACTACAAGAGCGCGGGAATGGAAGAAACTCGAAAGAAAACAACTATTTTTTATATCTGGATTGAATACTAAATATTAAATGATAAACTTTTTTAACTAAATATTGCTTCGAACCTTCGTCTTATCCTTCATAAGATATAAATTTTTCTAATCTCGCTAGCCAACTAAATTAATATTAATTGATAAAATAAAATATCAAAACTCGGCGATAAAGATAAAAAAAAAAAAGAACACTCTTTTCGCGAAGTTGCGGCTTGGGATTAATTAATTACAAAGCAAATTGTCCAACCCTTTCAGATAAATAAAACAAAAGTTCAATAAAGAAGAGAGAAGATTTTCATCATGTGACCTACTTCGGCTTTTAAAAAAAAAAAAACACTCCGTTGCCAAAATGAAATACGGCGCAACAAAAATCATATGCATGATTATGTTGCGCTAAAATCTGAGCCATGACCTATTTCTGCATTTTTATCAGCTCGGCCTTCTCCCGGATCACTGTTTGAACGCACCAACTGCGACGGATACTCCGGCGGAGCTGCAAAATCAATGAAGCCTGAGCTCAGTAGAAGAACAAAAATGTTGTATGATTTAATAGGTAGCCCGGTATACATACCTTTGGGAGCTTGGAATGAGCGTTTGCAGTGAGCAATGGCGCTCTGTATACCATCCTGCTGTTGCAGCAGAGAGTCGTCCCGCCTGCGAGGAAGCGACGGTGGTGACCGGACCGCCGCAACGGCGGCGGAACCTGACCTACTCTTCCCAAGCCTCCGACACACCACTTTTAGACCCGACTGTAGACTCACCGTATTCTGAGACTTCAAGAAGTCCTTACTGGAGTTCATCGGAGTCGGCAAAGATGGCGCCTCAGTGGGACCGACTCTTCCACTGGAGCTCAGCGGGACGGGGAAGCGCGGCTTTCCGCCATACCTCTTTGAAACCCTGACGTACAGAGGCTTGATCTTGTTGAGGTAACGCTGCACTACGTCTTTTGAATTATTTCTCTTCTCCTCGGCGGCGAGCTTGATCTCCTCTGCAGAACTCGGCTTATTCCTAGCTCTACCGCTTATACCAGCGCCATTTGCGCTGTTGTCCCGAGCAAACAGCGACGACACCGACGTTTCCTTTTCCTCAGGCTTAAACTTGGGAAGTAGCTTGTTATGCTGCTGCTGCTGCTGATGATGATGACAGTGATGCTGCCGCTGCTTAAGCGAAGCCACAGCAGCGGCGGAGGATGTTGTCGAAGAAGTATTTGAATCTTGTTCAGTAGCGGCCTTGGATCTTTTCAGCCTGAGCATAAGTATACGAAATTTCGTAGCGGATTTCAGTAGAGAATTAGAAGAAGATGAGTACTGAGCTCTCGGGTTGTTCTCCAATGGTAGAAGCCGCCCTTTAAAAAAGAGATCATCAGAAGGAGACAATGAAATGGCGCGGTCAGACTTGCATCTTAATTGCCGCTGTTCGTCGGCTTCTTCGTCCGACGTTTCTTCGGACTCGTCTTCTCCGTCATCCGGCAAAGTGAACTCGAGATCAATAAAGTCGTCGCCGTCGTCGTCGGTATCCGCCGAGGGTCCAAGAACGGTGGTGGCCACGGTGGCTGCCGGCCGAGCACCAGCAATGCCGGCGGCGGCGTTTGTTGATGCACCTCCGCCGCCACCTCTCCAGTGCTTCAACATAGTTAACGCCTCCATTGTTAAGAGCGCCAGCGCCAAAGCTACTGCTTTCTCTCTCTGCAGTAGTAATCTCTACGCACACTACTTTCCTAACGCAGAAAGGAAAGGGAGATGGAGAGAGCGGGGCTATAAAGAAGAAAGTCAGCAAAACTGCTCCATTTTAACTTGCGGGTCAGCGTCACTGCGAAATGGCGTGTGATGGGACCGCCATGGTTGATGGAAACAAAGGCTTTTGGCAGAGAGGAAAAACAAATTAAATTTTCAAAAGCAAATGAAAAAGCAGAAGCTTTGGCGAAGGGAAAACAGAAAAGAGAGTAGAGATGGCAACGTGTGGTGAGTGGGTCTCCTACACGGCACAATGACGCAGCAGAGATCACGTGACACCAGTGTTCATGCGTCACGGATAGAACTCTTGTTAGTGTGCTCAGTTCGCCGTCCGATCAAGTATCCCATCAACTATTCACCGTTCGATTAAAGAGCAAAAGATGCTCGCTTTGGAAAGTGAGAAGAGGCACATGCATTGTAATGAATAAAATTGATCTCTGCCATTAACAAAGCTAAGCTAATCTAGTTTGAGAAAGCTGATCAATTGGGTGAGTGTTGTGATAAGCGAGCTTCGTCTTCGCTGCGTACGCCGGGAAGTTTCAGAAAAGAAAAAAAAAATATTAAATTATTATATTAAACTAAATTTGGTTTGACGGGTGTTGGAAGGGAGTGGAGCTCTCACTCCCAGAAATCAGAAATGCTTTTTGTTTGCTTCCTTACAGAGTGTAAATAGACCAGACTAGAACCAAGTCAACCCGGTTTGGTAAAGCTTAAAGCAACAGCAAATAGATTTTGGTGGGTGCCGAGTATTGTCATCCATATATTGACTTTGAAGCTGCCAATACTGGGCCATATTAATTAATTAACATAAATAAAGGTTAGAATTCTAACCTTTATTTTTTGGTCGAATTAGAATTCGAAATTTTATGTTCGACTTTCAGTGACCAGTAGATATGTATCAAATCAGATTCAATGTTGATAGAAATCAGAAAACTTTACGCAGTTGTACAATAGAGTTCGTCGGCGTAATCGATTGCAGGTTTGAAAGAATGAGTCAAAGGGAGAGATTTTTCATCGGCGGCTGACGAACTTCCGGTGGGTTTACAGTAGTTGTCCTGTAATAAGTGATCTGAAAAGATATATTCGATTAGATATTGTTCTTCCGGAGCTATCATGAAGGAGGTAGCTGCTAATCAGTGACGAGACACCTACCTGTCCAAATTTGTAAAACGTTATAAAGTCCTGCACGAAACTGCCAAAATTACTTTACTGAAAGCGCAAATGACCACCACCATAATAGTATTTATATAATAATGAGTAGTAATCATGGGGCATTTTACCTTTTGTATTTTACAATATTTGACATGTTTATATATTTATTTTAAGTTAATTTGACTGAAATATATAATATATGGAATAATTGCGTATTAGCCCCCTATTTTGGGGCTTCGTAAATCAGCCTTCGAAAATACGTTTTCGGAGGCTGATTTACGCAAAAAAGAAAAACGAAAGACTGATACACTAGAACCCCAACATATATCTCTCACCGTGTAATAGCTAATATCTTTTCATGACCACAAAGATACACGTACCTGAATATATATAAGTATTTTCGAACATCCACAAATATTAAGTCAAAAACAATTTTTATTTAAAAAAATGGACACAAACATTTACGTATGCCTCTTACTACTTTTAAATATCTATGAATATACGGAATTCCATAATATACGAATATTTGAAATATATACGAACAACTACGAATATTCGTAAAAATTGTGAATACCGTCAAATACCTCGAACACCCATAAACAACATAGGCGTTCGAAGAAATTTGCGGATGTTATGTGTAATTGTAGATGTTTGTATTTATTCGTATATGCTCGTATATTTTTTTAAAATAAAAAAATTAAAGATGTTTAGATTATTTTTTACGATAAAAAATATAAATTTTGACTAAAATTAAGTGGAGATATAAAAATACTAAATCTAATTGGAAGACATAAAAAACATAAAACACATCATATATAATACCTAAAAAATTGGGCATTATAATATCACTCTATCTACAAATCAGCATCTGATCGTCAATTTGATTTGATGCGAACTTCTAAGCATTACTTATAAGAAGTTAATATGATATTTTTTAAAATAAAAATATTTACAACTAGTAGTTTTTTTTTTTTTTTATTTAAGCTTTTATTGTACAGCGTTTCAGAAGTTAATATTAGTTTCAATCATAATTCAATCTTTTCTTATAATTCATTTGGGCGAATTTTTGGACTAATTCATGCCAATATTTGTAATTTAAGTTTCAAAGCCTATCTTGACACATTCTTCATATATATATATATATATATATATATATATATATATATATATATATATATATATATATATATATAGGTAGTTAGGCACTACTTCAAGGTTTTATTTCAAAAAATATAACATTGGGCGTAAAAGTTTCCGCGAGTTTGATGTTTCTACGGAGACGTGTGCTCGCATTACGATTCCACTATTATAATCTTAAAAAAAAGGGTATATTTCTGTAAGCTATGTATTATGTATAAACGGTCTTTTTTTTTGAAAAAGCCCTTGCGTTGGAAAACCTTAAACAAATTAATTCCTATTTTTTTAAAAAACTTATAAGATTATTTAAAATCATCAATACATAAATACTTTCACAGAAAATTAAACATAAAAAATTAAATATATGTGCTCAATAACTCTCATATATATTTTTGTAAAAAATATTTTTAAAATTAGTATTTTTAGACTCTAAAATATTTCTATTCAATTATAATTTCGAAATATTACAAATATATTTTAAAATTTTTTAAAAGATATTTAGTATAAAATTATAGAGTACATAAAAAAAATTTTATAATAAAAATTTACTAAAAGAACGGTATAAACTAAAGACTAATTTACTATTTAACAAAAATATATAAACACCAAACAAAAATTAGAAGACTGATTGACTAAATTCTTAGAAATTGAGAGACTTTTGAGAACAAAAACACTAACAAAATATAAATAAAAGAATTTGCTTTTGCCCAAAAAGAAAAGACTATAAACAGATTCTAAGAAATTGAAAAGGCTAGAGAACAAAATACTTCTGCATTTAAAGAAAAAAAAAAGGGATAATGACATATCAGCCCCCCATTATTTATAAACGTCCAAATCAGCCATCGTTTAAAAAACGGTCGTTTCAGCCCTCTAAACATTATTTGTTTTTTTTTCGTACAAAAATATTGCTGTACCTGTTAATAGTTTGGACACCAAAAATATCTATATTTGAAGTATTTGTTGAAAAGATTTTTAACGTCAAAATTGTAAATCTCGACGAAATATACAACTTTTATGTTGAAATTTTTTTCAAAAAATACTTATGAGCAGGTGATTCCGGTATCCGAACTGTTAACGGTCAACTCGTAATCCGCTGAACAGTTCGGACGCCGAAAATATCAATTTATAAGTATTTATTAGAAACGCTTTCAACATGAGATCTACAACTTTCATGTTGAAAAATTTTTCAAAAAATATTTTTAGATAGATGTTTTAGGCATTCAACAGTCAGAAATATTTTTGTCCGAAAAAATTCAAACAGTAAATAGATGGCTGAAATGGACGTTTTTTGAAATAAAATTAATTTGAAATAGAAATTTAAAATGGGGGATGATATGTCATTATCCTAAAAAAAGACTCCTGCATTCAAATCACATATTCACATCACACATGCACTAATACAGGAAGTTGATAGAAATCTCCATTCTCCATCCATCACATCTGATGTAAAGTTGCCTCTCTTGTATCATCAGGACAAAAAAATTAGATAAATAGCATATTAATTCCTATTTCAAAAATTATATAGGGAGATTTACTTATCAGCCCCCCGGTAGTTCCATTTTTGCGTTTCAGCCCCCCCTATGACGTAGAGGCCCCCCGTTTACTGTTTCGATAAATTTCGGACAAAAATGTCCTCGTACGTATTATCAGTTCGGACGATAAAAATATCTATTTAGAAATATTTTTTGAAAAAATTTTCAACATAAAAGTTGTAGATCTCGACGAGATCTACAACTTTTATGTTGAAAGTTTTTCCAAAAACTGCTTCCAAACATGTGTTTTTGGGGTCCGAAGTGTAGACCTCGGTCCGAAATCCGCTGAAAACAGTTCGGACATTAAAAACACCTATCTAGAAGTATTTTTTGAAAATATTTTGAACATGAAAGTTGTAGATCTCGGCGAGATCTACAACTTTCATGTTTAAAATTTTTTCAAAAAATGCTTCTAGATAGATTACCTCAGTGTCCAAATAGCAAGGGGTATTTTTGTTCGAATGCAGTTGAAATTGGTAATGATGGTTGATGTGATGGAGATGTGATGGGAAAGGGGTTGATTAGTAAATTTTATAGTTTGAGGGGAGGTAGATAGTAATTTTCTTAATTATATATTATTTTTTTTTAAAAAAAGTATAATAATATAGTAGCATATGCATACTATTACACCAAGTTTTTCGATTTTCAAACTTTTATTTGTACGGCCAAAAAAAAACAGAAAATTACGTATCAACTCTTTATTTATGCGAGGCTCGCAAATCAGTGCCTGAAAATACATTTTTAGAGGACTGATTTGTTAAAAAAAAATAAATCAGTATCTAGAAATACGTTTTCAAATACTGATTTACGAACTCCCAAACTTAGGAGGCTGATCCATAAAAATCCCAAAAAATAAAAAAGCTAATAGTGACATACAACTGCCTTCAAAAAATAAGCTGAAAGACTATTTCGACTAAGGCCAAATATTTCACTTAAAAGGCTGAAGAAATTGAATATGAATTTTTAAAAGTATTTGCAAACAAACAGATCACCGAATTCAAATGCTTATTCAGTCACTATATTAAATTTATATCAAATATTTTAATTAATATATTTTTTTTTATAAAAAAATTTAATTAAAAAATAGATTTTGATATAATTTATAATTCTTTTAAAAAATTTAAATATATATTTTGAAAATTTAAATCTTATAAGATAAATTTTACTAAAAATTTTGAGTTTTTTTTTTTCAAATTTTTATTAAAAAATAATTAAATAGTGTGATACCACATCTAACTTCTAACTTTAAAATTTGTTTAGAAATACAGATTTTTTGACGTAAAAAATAATAAATCATAAGCGAATGGTTTTTTTTTAATATGAACTTCGAGGCGGACACTAATATGTAAGTCTCCCTAAAAACAATCCTACCTTATCTTTTTGTCTACATAAGAACGAAGAAAGAGAAAAATAACTCCCACATTTGATACAAAGTTTAGTGACATTGGCCTCCATGAGATGGCTTTACTAATTGGGATAATTGCAGATCAGCCCCCCCTATTTCGGGGGTGCGCGGATCAGCCCCCCGAAACGCGTTTCCGGGGGGGCTGATCTGCAAAAAAAAATTACAAATTTGCCCCCGGAAACGCGTTTCCGAGGGCTGATTTGCCCAATTAAAGGAAACGGGGGGCTGATCTGCAAGAACCCCTTACTAATTACTGGTGTTTATTATTAGTTCTAGTTCTCTTGATGAGATAGCTTCACTTGGCCTCTGTATTGTATTTTTTAAAAAGTATTATATTTTATATTATATTGTGTATATTTTATATATGCATTGTTATCTGTACTTTCTAGATATTTATTTGAATTGGTAAAACATCAAAGTCGTGTGTAATTGTCGTGCAACTATTTAATTTATAGGTGAGTTATGTTTGGGTCTAAAATAGAAGCACTACTCTTAAGTTACTCAATTGGGCTATTTAAGAGAAGACCAGGTCGCATAACATTTATAAAATTTGGATGCGGATCGCCTGCAACCCTCCCCTGCGCCCATCCGCTGCACCGATAATCCATGTCGTCCATCATACTTAACACCTATCTCGAGATATCGTCTAAAATTTTCGTCAGCTTATTTGACCTATTTTTAAGTATTTTTTTGAAAAATTTTGAACTACAATGTTATAGATTTTAATGTGATCTACAATTTTATAGTTGAATATTTTTCAAAAAAATACTAAACATTATGCCGAAATAATAATCAAAACTTTGATTATTATTTTGGTATACTGATTAGCATTTTTTCGAAAAATATTCAACTATAAAATTGTAGGCCATATTAATGTCTATAACTTTGTAGTTCAAAAGTTTTTGTAAAAATACTTAAAAATACGTCAAATGAGTTGCCGTAAATTTGTATAACGTCCTGTATTTATATAAATTTTCGGCAATTTATTTGACCTACTTTTACACATTTTTACAGAAAATATTGAACTACAATATTATATATTTTAATATGATTTATAATTTTGTAGTTGAATATTTTTTGAAAAAATACTAATCAGTATGCCAAAATGATGATTATAATTTTGATTATCATTTTGACATAATATTTGATATTTTTTCAAACAATATTCAACTACAAAATTGTAGATCACATTAAAATCTATAATATTGTAGTTCAAAGTTTTTCAAGAAAATACTTAAAAATAGGTCAAATAAGCTGACGAAAATTTTAAACGGTGTCTCGAGATAGATGTTAAGTATGATGGACGGCATGGATTATGGGTGCAGCGGATGGGTGCAGGGGAGGGTTGCAGGCGATCCGGATCCATAAAATTTCAGAGCCTAACTTCAGGAAGAACACATAATTTTAGGAAATAAGTATAAGAACTAATGAGGGATTGAGGCCATGAATCAATCAAGATATTGCTGATGACATATCTGATCTAAAAATTACGTAATATACTAATTGTGTACTATTAAATGTGTTATTATAACATATTAAATGTGTATTATCTAATCATGATTTGCTAATGTGATTGATTATTTGTGTACCCTAATATTTTACCTTTTGAGGCAAATTTTGAAAAATCAAGACTAAGTCATCAAATTAAATGCCCAAGAGAAAATATAGAATCCATATTAAATGGTAAAGAAAAAAGACAATAATAACAACATCCCCGAATACTTCGAACATTCATGTTGCTCGTGGGTGTTCAGAAGTAGTCAGAATGTTCGTGTGTGTTCATAAATATTTTTATAGAGTGTTCGAAAGTATTTGTGGATATTTGTGGGGGTTAGAGATTTTCGTGAGTATTCACATCGAGTGTTTATGGGTATTCAAGTGTTTTTGTTGGTGTTAAAAAATATTTGGAGGTGTTTGCGTATATTCATTTTTTTAAAAATAAAAAAGTAAGAGTTTTTTTAATTATTTTATATAAGAAAATATGTTATGATCAAAATAAATTAGAGAAATGTAAATATATCAAATTTAATTAAGAGAATATAAACGTAAAATGTCCAACTTATATCATTGCATGAATTAGACATAACTTCAGCTAAGAAGCACGGACACGGACACGGGCATGGACACGACACGCACGGGACACGGCAATTTTCAAAAAATTAGGACACAGGTACGGCTGGATACGATAATAAAAAAATATAAATAAGTAAAAAGTAACTTATACGAAATATTTAAATATCGGCCAAAATTTAGTAAATGCCCCTTTACTATAGACTTTTGGGCGCTCATACCCTTCAACTTATTTTGGGACCTTTCATACTCTTCTACTTCTAATTTAGGAACGCGATGTCCTTATTCGATTAATTAGACAAACACGTCACTAATCTTGCTGACGTGGCACTAATTAATATTTTTTATTTTTTTTAATTTTAGTTGGACGTTAAAAAATATCCATATTTATATTAAAAAATAATTAAATAATATTTAATTGGTGCCACATCAGCGTAATTAACACATAAATCCTCTTGAGGGGTATCGCATTCCCAAACTAATAGTAAAGGGATATGAAAGTCACGAAAATAAGTATAGGGTTATGAGTGCCCAAAGATACATAGTAAAGAGGTATTTACTAAATTTTGGCCTTAAATATCTATAAATATAATAATAATATAATATTCAATAGCAAATTCATATAAAATATAATATTTCGTTTTTTTTAGACAATTTAAATACCAAAATTTTAATTATATCAACTAAAATAAATAACTATAATATTTGAGTATGTAAATATATTATATTACTTATAATTAGTTATACATAATATTGTATTTTAAAAAAAAAATTTATAAATTAATTTATAAAAAAATTGAAAAATAAAAATAAAAAACAGATTCGCGTGTCGGACACTTCTGCCCGCGTGTACCAGCCGTGTCCCAGGCGTGTCCGATCTTATTTTTTTTTTTTTTTTTTTTTTTCTGGACACGCCATATGGCGTGTCGGACACATGTCCGGCCGTGTACGAGGCGTGTCCGTGTTCGACACTGCACCGACACTGTACCGGGACGATTTTCAGGGTGTCCGTGCTTCCTAACCTCTGACCGAAGGTAAAGATTAACGGCGTCATCGTAGACTACACACTACATATTTACGTCATAATTAAAATTTAATAGTTATTATAGTACACTCCAATTATGAAATTTATGAAACATGACATCAAAGTCAAATATTTTTTTAAAGCCCAAAATTTTATCAAGAGTTAGAATTATATTTACATAATTTTTTTTCATAAAAATATTTGAGAGTATATTCCGTTGCACTTACAAGATACAGGTATTTGTATTTATCAGATAATATTTTTATAACTGATAGTATAGATAATTGAATATGAGTTGAAATTTTTTTTTGAGCTTCCGTCCATTTAATACAACCCACTATCCGTCCTTTACTCTATAGAGCATTGGTTACAATGCCTATAATTATTTACTTTTAATTAAATGATAATAAATAATTATAATTACCATTCAAAAAAGTATCAGGTCACAAACAATTTATAACTGTCTTTAAAAAAAACACCATGTCATTAATGGATCTATGGGCCAGGCCAATGTATTGGTGTAGCCGTTTTAAACTTTGGCTCTATATAAATCTTTTATGCAAGATCCAATCCAGTCATGGGAGTAAATTAGAATAACAAAATCATTTAAAATTTGGCATTTTATGATTCGAAAACTCGCAGCACCTCCGCCAGCAGCATATTCTCCCAAACTTGAATATTCCTCCACAAATTCGTAGAGAAGGAGACTCCGAAATCGTCTCCTCTTGTTCTCCCCTTCTCACAATCCTCCCATCAAAGAATTGCTCTGCAAAATTTTCGAGTATTTGATTTTGCTGCAGATCTCATCAACCTCACCAGACATCGTTTAAGAGCTAACGAGGTAAAGGTACTCTAATTTATTCCAATTGACAGTCTAAATATACGTTAATTTGTTCGTTTTCATTTGGACGACGAACAATTTCACAGGTTATATTGAATGAATCACTCACATTATTTCTGATCTTATACTGATGGCAAATAATTGTTCATTTTATAGTACAAAGCACTGCAATGTCTTCATTATTCCTAGGAAATTTCTGGTTCCATGAGTCGACAAGAACAGAGCAAAGAGTACAAGGAGCTGTTGAAAGTATAATCAATTATGCTCGGAGATGATTATATGAATCTTTTGGTGACTTATGAGGTACTCACTGTTCTTCATTATAGCCTTATCTAGCTCTTGTTCTATTTGTTTTTTTTTAACCTTTTGGATTCTGTAGTTTATGGAAGTGCCCCCCCCCCCCCCCCAAAAAAAAAAAAAAAAAAAAAAAAAAAAAAAAAAATCAATTCCGATATGTCAAAATATAGGTTCCAGAAACTAATTTTGGATTTTGTATATATAAGATTCACAAACACAAACAATAAAATTCCAGAGAAAAACGTAATTTCATGAGCAAGGTGTCTTGACGAACCGTTCTGCCAAACTTTTGTTATATCTTTCGTGCAAAATCTTATAGAATCTTACGACAAACTAGTTTTCAGAAGAGTTGTGGTAATTTTTTTTCTTTTCATTTTTTTTAGTTTGAGAAATCACTTATTATTATAATATATGCTCCACTGTGTGCTACAGTATATTTACTATTTGAAGAGAATTTTAGAGGCAAATTAAAATCTCCATATGATTTTTGAACTGTTTAGGATCTTAGTAATAAATCAACCTCAAAGATTAATTTTTTATGTGTTGAGGATGTAGGAGATTGGTGTTACTAAATAGAAGATTTATTTATTTTCTTATTAGATTTAATTGGATTTTGTGATTTAGTTTATATCTCTTCTAGCTCTCCTTTAGGTAATTTTTTTTTCTCAATTTAATTTCCTCATCAATCAAGCCTCTTTTAGATTTCGCTGACGGTTTCTTCTTTATCTTTATCTATTCTCGTTTTTATATGATTGTTCATTTTAACTAGAAGTTATTATTAATTAATGAAAATCTAGCTGTCTAAATAGTACCTTAGATAGCAACCTGACTCATTTACAATCGGAAACAATTTTTAAAAAAAGAAAAAAAAAAAAAAGACAATGCATATATGCATTGCTCTTTTGCAATTTTTTTTGTAGGAAGTTTCCGGTCTACTTAAGCTTCTCGTTCTTACGGTCTCAAATTGAGCCTTACACTTTATATGCATCGCGCCTTAGCTGATCGACTTTGTCTGTGAAAAAGCAAACTCTGTCTGTAATAAGTCTTGCACTTTATATATATATATATATATATATATATATAATATATATATATATATATATATATATATATTATTTTTAGTTTGATCTGAGAATAATTTTAATAAGTTAACATCTCAGCCGTTGATCTGATTGATCTAATGACTGAGATTTAATTTTATACTTAATAAATAATAATTCACGAGACCAAAGCTAACATTTCATGTCGCCTGAAGTGAGCTAGCTGAGACCAAAGTTCAGCGTCACCGAAATAATCATACTTTTCTTTTATGGTTAATGATACCAGCTACGATCATAGTATTGTCTTCTTTATACTGGAAAATGTTTTGAATCATGCAATTAACTGCATTTCCGACTCTTTTCTCTGAAAAGAAAAAACCGCATTTACTACTCGGTAGTATTAGTTGGAATAAGTGCAATACGAAGACGTGTTGAGAAATGAGAGCCATTTAAACTTGTGGGTAACTAAATGACAAATTTGTTGTGTTGATTAACATTTTTAGAAATTTTTGCTCATTATTTAAAAGTAAACTTCGTTTTGTTTAATGGAGTCTTCATGCCAGTTCTAAGGCTCTTCTTAAAAGTTTATTGCTGACATTATTACATTTTTGCAATTTCTTGCACCTGTGAAAAAACATTAATGAGTCAGTTGATAATTATAAAACAATCTATTTATATAATTTAATTATTATATAAATTTTTTTAAAATTAATCTATCACAAAATTTACTTAAAAGTTCTTATAACTTTTCTTAACATTAGAAATATAACTTATATGAACCTGGTTAAAAGTTGATTTTAAAACTTAAACCAAGCACACCCATACCATCTTACTAGCATGTTTTGTAGTAGAAGATAGCAGTTAACATCATATAAGTCGACCACGTAGCTTGCCTAGAAATTCGAAACAACGAGAAAAAGACCGCTAGAAAATGCCACGCGTCACGAGCAGATGGCGCCATTTGCCGGTGGACCTCCTTCGCTGACTTAACCAAGAGATCCATCTACACGAGGCATAACGTCAATGTCCTTTCAAGCCCGCCGTCGTCGGCCGTGCCGGCCACGCCGTCCAAAAATAGCACTACTTTGACGGCTGTCTACCTTCTGCCGTCAACTCTTCAACGGCAATTACCTGCTCCGTCACGACAATCTTCGCTTCCGTTTTCGCGCCCATTAAACGGTCAGGATCGCATCTCAGCGGCCCCGCTGTATAAATCACTCGCTTTCCCATTTCAGTCTCAGACTCTCAGTATTCATTCAGCAAACAAGAGAGAGCGGAGTGTTGTGACTGCGGAGCAGGGTAAGCGAGATGGCGGAGCACGAGGAGGGGAGATCAGTGGTGGAGAAGATCAAAGAGAAGCTGCATCTGGATGATTCATCGTCGTCGTCGTCCGATTCCGACGACGAGAAGAAGAAGACAGTGAAAGGGGAGTCGGCGGCGGCGGCGGAAGAGAGCAAGGCTAAGATGTACCGCCTCTTCGGCCGCGAGAAGCCCGTTCATCAGGTCCTCGGCGGTGGGAAACGTAAGGATGTGATCTCCATAAATCAACTGATTAAATCATTTATTTACTAATTATCGTTGCTGATCTATTTAACGTATGTTGATATTAACTGTAGGACAGCTGGTATTGTTGTTTTGAGGTTTAATTTATAAATCAGGGTAGACCAATCACATCTTGCCGCGACTTTTCGTATTTGATCTGAGATCTGGTGATGCTCATGAGTTTCTTTAGTAATTATCGAACATGTAGTTTGGGTTTTCGAAGGTTCTACCATTTTTAACTGCTGTGATCTGAGTAGTTATGGAAATGACTAAGCAATATCGGGAGGAATTTCATTTAATTTCCTCTGACGTGTTATACTTTTTTTCATATATAGATGTGTTTAAAACTTCGACATATGTCTATTAGTATATAGTCAAGATGGATTTATACCCTTTGCATAGCTGGTGTTCAGTATCTAATTTACTTGTTCGCACGTAATCCTAGTTCAGGACTCGAGTGGAATTCACTGAAATCATAGGTTAGTTAAGCTGTATGATTTGATGCTGATAATAATCTGTGCTCTCCACAGCTGCTGATGTCTTCCTATGGAGAAACAAGAAGATCTCGGCTGGAACACTTGGTGGAGCAACAGTCATCTGGGTCTTGTTCGAATTGCTCGAATACCATCTGCTCACTTTGTTTTGTTACTGCCTCATCCTTGTCTTGGCCATTCTGTTCCTCTGGGCCAGTGCTACTGCCTTCATTAACAAGTGCGTTCTAACGTTGGTGACAATTATTATTACTCATCCTAAGAACTGTTACAAACTAAAATTTAATATCACCTGGTTATTAGGTCACCACCACGGATCCCGGAAGTGAGCATTCCGGAGGACTTGACGGTCAATATTGCACGTTCACTATGCTATGAGATCAATAGGGCAATCTTTACGATTAGAGAAATTGCATCAGGACGAAATCTCAAGGCGTTTCTTGCTGTAAGTTTGTGAAGGTTCCATTATGACTAATGTGATTTGGAATTATGCCTCTGAACCACGCAAAATGCTTTGTTTTCTGTCTCAGGTAATTGCTGGATTGTGGTTTCTCTCGATCGTTGGAAGCTGCTGCAACTCCTTACTTTGTTCTACATAGGTATCTTTGCAATTTGACTACTATATTGTAGTAGTCATTTGATCTCATTAACATGATATTCTCAATTCTAACATTTGTTGTGTTTTGTATATGAAAACAGCATTTGTTCTTCTCCACACGGTGCCAGTGCTCTACGAGAAGTATGAGGACCAGGTGGACTCCTGTGCTAAGAAGGCTATGGAAGAATTCCAGAAGCATTATGCCGTGTTCCACGAAAAAGTAGTTAGCAAGATTCCAAGGAAGCCTTTGAAAGACAAAAGCAACTAGGAAGGTTGGAGGTATTCGATGTTGTTGTAGGTTCCTGAGTTTACTGACACTGTTATCGAGATGGTCCTTTATCCAAGTGATCTTGTAGCACTTTGACCTACGTAGAATCTTTTAGCTATTATGAAGTGTTTGTTTACCTAGTTTGGATAATCTATGAGGTTTAGCCTGAACATTCCAAGTTTATGTGAATCAAATAGTATTTTTGTTCAAACTTGTATTATCTTAGTTGATTGGTTACTTAATTCCTCCTTGGGGGTTCACATCTTTTAGTCTGTGATTTTCTTGTTGTTTTACTACGATGTTAATATAACTCCCAATATCAGCTTGGATAATAGTTAATATGCCGTTGTATGCACAAAGATGGTTAAAATTGTGTGGACAGGGAATTTACAATTTTCTTTGTTATGTATTTGTTCGGCTTTCATGGGCTTGTTGGTAATGCCCTGTATTTCCTAGTGCTTCAATCCATGTACACTATTATGTTTTTTTCTAGAGACAGACGATTGGTGATGCGGCTCGAACCCAGCCCTTTGCAGAGCTATGGGCTGGAGATGTTCCCCCTTTTAACCGCTCGCGCCGCTGGGTTTCCCAGTACGTGTACCAGACTATGCTATGCGTGGTCTAGGCTTTCGAATTTTAGGTTCAACTTTGGGTTTTCCCCCTTCAGTCTCCATATTGCTACTCTGACAATTGGACATCTTGTGGCATTCGTGACAAGCTTGTGCACTTGAGGAATTGCTGCTACAGTAATTTAATGGATGCAAATTGTGAGAGTATTTATGTAATAATATATATATAATATATATATATTTCTTCTTGATAAAATTCTAACCTTTTGAGTCTAAATTATCGGAGGTGCTGTATGCCTCCTGCTTATTTGATTGTTACTGATGGCTTCTGTTTTCTATAGTATATTTTGATGTATAGTTTTTTTTTTTCTTGTATAATTTATCTTATTGTCAGTCAAGGTTGATATATTCCTTATTTAAATGCAGGTACTCTAAAAAAAAAAAAAAAAAAGTTTCCCAAGCCCAGGTAACAGATGTTAATGTATGGGCAAAACTCTCTCCTTAGCTCTATGAGTCTAATTACCAGGCTGGAAGGTGGATGTACGTCTGATGTTGCGAAGTCTTCCAAAGCACGGAGTACTGCAATTTCCCGCGAAACAATGTGTGTTTCTCATTGTTACCATGGAAAATACGTATGGATAAGATAAAAGTCTGCGAATTCACGGCAAGCTTTCCACCGTCCAGATAATTCTTTCCCTGAAAAAGGAAAAAATGCATTAAAATTGGCAGAATCTTGAATTAAAATTTTAAAAAGACCGTTGCCGCATAAAGGTATTTCATTAAAACTTTTTGGAGAATTCTAGTACAGCTACATGCATCTAGGCGGTGGTGACTTGGAGATGTAAGAATACTGGCACTGTAGAAACTAGTGCCTCTATGGTACTCAGAAGAAGTGAACTGAAATGGTACGTTCGAGCGATCATACAAAACATCTATCTGGAGTTTTTTGACAAAATTTAATTTTAAATTTTAAATATATTTATAACTTTTTTAATTTTAAATTTTTTGAAAAAATAATTCTAAGAAAATGTTTTAGGATTTTAAAATTTAGTGAGTTTTAAAAAGAATTTTAAATCCACTAAAATTTAAATTTTTAAAATATTTTTTTATTTGAATACTTAAATTGTATATCTAATTAAATAATAATTTTATATTCAAAATTTTAAAAAACAAAAGTTTCATATATGTGTTTGGTATACTCGAATATACCTACGTCTCCTTTGCAGTTCTTTTCAAAGAACTGCACAGCAGAATAAAGAGTGAGCATTGTCATATATCATTGAAAAGTGCAATGTTATTAAACATGCATGAGATCTAAAGACATGCGAACCCAAAAGCACCAGAAAACCACCATGATAGCATCCAAGGACTTAACGGGTACTATTTCAAAAAATGTGGACATCTATGGGAAGTTTGAGTATTAGAGGCCTTAAAAACACAATTTGGCAGAAGTTAAAAGAGAATAATTCATATTTTTTGTCTTTTTAGGAAAAATCAAGCTTGCGTCCGACATATTCTGTGAGCATATATAAACAAATAAAATTTTATAGCCGTTATTATAACTATGCCATCTTGCAACGCACAGAGATAGATCTAGCTCATATTATGCGGGGTCCTAGGATCGGTCTTATATTAGGTAGAGTTATATGCATGAATTTCGATGCCGGTCCGTACAGTCCGTGCCGGATGGCACGTATCTGTTTTGGCAGTTGTCGGCATGGTACGTGTCGGAATCTGAGTTACTGATATTTGTCTTGGCTTAGCGTAGAAATCTTGGTTATATGTTTATATGTGTGGGTGTGGTTGTTTTTTGGAAAACGGTATCCTTCGTATCCTAAAAAAAAAAAAGAAAAAGAAATTAACCAGCTGAAATCTGACGTATGAAGTTCGAGATGGGTGCAACGGCTGCGATTCATAGCATCATCAGACCAGGTCGTCTATAAAAGTCCAAGCAAGCAGCCCTAGATACATCATCACTCAAAATATGTAGTCTCCATTACGGCCGCCGCTTCATACTTTCCTCCGCTGATCCATTCCCCATTTCTTCATGCAAACTCTGTAAGTATATTAAAATGTAATATGCAAGGATGCATTGATGAGAAGACAAGAAGATCTACAGATCTGTGGATCGCAATCCAGCGAGATGATATATCTTATCTGGTTCGTATTCACTGAGCATCCATGAATTTCTTCTTTTTTTTCGACCTTTTGTAAATAAACGAAGGACCTATGGATGATTCGTTTTAGATCCAGTGCGATTTCGTCCAAGTTTGCCTTCGTAGATCACAAATCGCGAGAGAGATCGCCGAGATCTAATTGGATATCGGTTTTACATGCCGTGATCTAGTTCTCGTACATTGAATTTGAAATTGGAAGTAGATCATGCGAAGGACCCAGCAGAGGGGATGCATCTCCTTAGTTGAGACCTCTCTAACACATCAACACCCTTCGTAGATTCATTTGGCCTTGTCGTACGATACCTGGACGAATTCTTAGTTTCCATGCGTCTCAATCCGTGGCCACATTTAGACTCGATTTATTTTTGGAATTGGTTTCTGCGTGCTTTTCGATTTTATATATGTTACTGCATGTACTAGCTTCTTTCATATCTTCAGGTGGTTATAGACATGTGGGTATGTAGTAAAAATATGGTTAGGTGCTTTTGCATGTTTATTTTGTCGCGAGCAGCTTACTTATTAGATCTGTAGGTCCAAGGACACTGTTTGATCTTACCATAGTGGGAAGGGTACTATAATGTGTTTACCTGGCTTGCAACAATGTGGTATCATAATTCATTTGAAATGTTTATTTGAGCAATAAATTTATAAATAGAGCTTCAATGCTGCTTTTGTTGTTTAATTGTATGTAGTGCTTATGCGCATTTTATTTTGTCACGGCAACTTAGTTACTGGAACTGTTGGTTCAAGGACACCGTTTGATCTTAGGGTTAACCATGATGTGTTCTAAATGGTGTGCTAGAAGGGCATGTCATAATACAATTAAGATGTTCATTTGAACACCTAAATTTATAAGTAGCTGTCCATTTATTAGTCAGTTACTGGTAAAACCTTATTTCTGTTCATTAGAGTTAATGAATTTAAATCCATAATTTGAACACGAATATGCTATTGCTTTTCAAACCAAGTTTGGGAATTGTTATGGGGGAAGTAAGTTTGTTGTCTTTTTTGCTGTAGAAGACTTGCCACTTTTCCATAAAGAACACATAAGCTCTTCATGTTTTACTAGTGGATCTAGGCTCTAGCTAACATATTGCACTTTATTGGAGTGTGTTGCTGATCCGTATATGGCATCTCCTCTAGCCACTTTTGTAGTCCTCGTCAAGCTTTAAATGCTTGGTAGGACCCATAGTTGAAACGTTGTTCCCAAGAGGAGCTTAGTGCTTGGGATTTACATGTGATGTATTAATCCCTATGCAATTATGAGTTATTTATAATTTCGTTTTAATTTATTTGTTGTTTTCTTTCCAATTGTTGTGTTTGAAACCCGCATTGTTTGCAAAATGTGTATTGCAGCATATCATTTGATGTCTGAGTCTTGCACAATTTTGGAAGAAAATTTGTTTACCTACATTTTTATTTCTATGACTATTTGTATTAAGATAGTATCCTAAGAAGTGAAAAATTAAATTAAATATTTTAAGGTTTGTGCTTGTTGTGCTGGTAGTGTCGAGTTATTTGGGTACTGTCGATTTATATACGTTTATATTGGTTAGCAAGGTATTTCCAGTTCAGGAGGTTTCCAATTAGCTAGGTCATTTGTCAATAGCTGATAGGCAGGAGTTCATCAAGTGTCACCTTTAATTTATTTGATAGTTAGTACTGTTTTCTTAGTAATTCTTTTAGTGGTTATTTTTCATTGTTTGTCAAGATGAGCGTCACAAAACAATTTGTTTTCTCGTTAATAATGAAATAAAGGTTTTGCATTCTAAGATCACTAGGTAGTACCTTAGTTCCATGTAGCAGTTAATGATTTTGGTATTCTTCCTGTGTCCAGTCCATGGACCTGATCCATATGGACCATTACATTTTAATCATCCATCTTTGAATCAATCACAAGTGAAGATATGACGCAAGTATTGGGTGGTTGAGATGTAGTGGTCCATGGTGGATCAGGTCCATTCAGTAATAAGCTGATTACTTGATAGATGCATACAAGCATTTAAGAATTCTCCCTTGCCAATTGACTTGATGCCACCCTTGTATGAGTTGTCCGTTAGCCAGTATGAGTTGCTGGATCTTTGGTTGTTCCTTTAATTATCTAGTACATCCTAATGTGTTCTGGCAATATTATTTGATTTGACAACTATCATGCAACCATAGCATGAGTAGTGCAGTCATCCTGAATAATACTTTAATTAGGTATTGAAAGTGTCATTATGTATGTGAGTTAAAGCACAATTAGAGAAACTTTAGTAATTAGGACTTACTCTTGTTGTTGCTTGTGTGGCGTTTACCCAGTTCATTACTTTTGCAAGTATCGGGTTGCTCGCTTGCCTGGTTAATCAACGGCTACATGCCATTTAAATAATTTGTTATCTCCACAATGGTGGCTGTAGTGGCTTCATCTTCATCTTCTTTAAAGGATAAGATAGCTGCTATTTGTCAAATACATTAGGGGTGATGCAGCGCCCTTGCTCTGCAAATATTTTATCTGATGAGATATGTGGTGATTAGGAGCGTCATATATCTTTGATGCGGATATATATTTGGCACTTTTGATTCAATTGGTCAGCAGAACAGTGAATTGAATTATTTTTCTCAATTGGTCAACGTAGTGTAAATGCATTCAATTTTTATGTTGCAATTTAGGTTTTGGGGTAAGTTCTGTAAGAGGTAGTCTGTATTAGCAATCTTGGTTGGATGGCAAATGGCCTCAAACATCAACTTTGTTATAAGTCAATGGCAAATATCTAGCCCCGCTATCTGTTTCTTTTAGTACCTTGCAGTCAAATGTATCCCGAGCGTCATTCCTTTCCCACATATAAGATATGATATTAGATGTTTTTGAGCTGAAGTTGACACTCATGTATACTGAATCCCGTCATATATTTCCCTAATGTTTCTTTTGGAGACTATTTACTGTCGTTTTTTTAATCAAGAAGATAGACTTAGCCCTCTGTGTAGTGTAGTTTTTATATATATTACAGATTCAGAAATAAGAGGAACTGCGGCAAAGCCTACCTGCAACAAAAGCCAACCTGGGCAAAGGATATTGAGATCGAGGATGTAGGAGGAATTCGATTGGGAGAAAACTTTGATAGTTGGTGGTGGGATTCCAATGGAGCTTAAAACGATATGTTAAGTTTGGCAGTGGAAGAATGCTTTCGCGAAGACTGAACATAGTACATAAAGGGTTGGCTGGTTCGAATAAGCTTTGAGAAATGTTGTGAACCTGCCTCATACATGCCCATGAGTGCTGACATTTGAGAAATGTTGTCATCCCTGCGAATTTTGAGAAGTTCCTCTGATTAACAATGAAATGCTTTTCTGCCTGTCAGTTTGTCTAGTTTGGCTTCTGAATTCCTAGATAAACTTGTATGTATTAATTTATGTAAATATTTTAATGTATTATTTTTTGATGAAGTAGATATTTTGATGTGTTTCAAATAAGAGAAATTAAGAAGCAATAAAAAATATTTAAATATATTTCAGGCTCTTCAGTTTTGTTTCAGACGTGCTACAAAGTTAATCCTCTTACAAAATCAGCACGTCCAAAAATTCTGATTCAGAGCATCCAACTGGCTCTCTTTGATGATACTGACGAGCGACACAATGCTATTATATGGTTTATTCAATAATTTTATTGAAATGAAGGGATGTTTTACGGGAGGAATGATTTGTTAACAAGTATACATCAAAGAAAAAAGTAATTAATAATATAATTGACACACCCCTACACGCTCACTTCTTACTCCATGAGCATACTCTCGGTACATGTGGTAGGTAAAATACCAGCTTGGGACCTGCTCTTTCGACCTAGAAATGGAGTCCACCCACAGCCTGCCACCTACTTAGGCTAAGATGTTCGAAAATAAGGGAAACAAATGATCAGCATGTCCATTGCAGGAGACTGAATCTGGATGGGCACGGTTCTGAGCTGCGCTCCAACCGGTGCAGCTAACTTGTCCATAAACTAGGCAGTCTATAATCATAGACTATGTTGATCTGTCTGTTCTTGCTCCAATTGGCTGAATGAAACAAGCAGATACGGCAGCGTGTAGCAATGGTCGCTTGACAGATCACAAGGATGTATCAAAAAGACGATTCGAAAAGATAAACTTCAATTTATTTTATTCCATCATGCTACCAAATAACATCGTAAAGGAACGAATGAACAATAAGTTGCATGCTGTTCTATCTGATTGGTTACTTATGCGATGAGATATACTGTTGCAGAGTATCTCCAAATTTCCAAAAAAAAAAAAGCTCTATAGTGCCTTAAAGCATATCTTACTTAAAAGCCGGAGGACGCTATCTTTACTCATAATAGTTAATGCTCTTCCAAAATCTCGTTCATCTTCGTTGCTCCTATCATTAAACGGGAATTATACTAGATGATATTAAAAAGTGCGATAAGTAGGATACTCCCGCAATACTCGAACCTAAGTTATGAGGATAGTGTTCATCCGGTTGTGTTCATCTAAAATCTCATCCATCCATTCCTTCCACTTTTTGTTTAAGTGTATTATCTGTATAAGAAAATTCCTACATCTGCCTCAACTGACATGAGAAATAAAAATATATAACATGAACAAACGCGCTCTAAACTTAAATTATTGCAGAAAGGATATTATAAATGAGCGTGCATGGTGTATCAATTCAAATATATCTTTTTTAACAGCATGGGCATATCCAACCTATGATCTGATAAATTACATTATTAGATACTATCTAATCTAGATAAGTAATTACTGATTATAAATTTAAAATACCGCTCGGCGGTGGTGAACAGATTCTACATACTAGTGAATCATGAACGAACCAACAGTGGCTTTGCGGCTACTTTTCTATTGGGAGTGGATGAACTTAAGTATGATTTTGTTAATTAATGACTGTAAATTGGTGTTATACAGCTGTTAAGAACTATTTAAATATACGATTAACCCACCTGTTAATTTTCCTTTTTATTATTTTTTTTCCAAAAGTACTATCACTAGATAAGAAGAATTGTATAAGCTATCAAGGTTAGTAGCCGATTATATAATAATTTTTTCTTTTTCTTTTTATTTTCTCTAGGTTTCAACATACTTAGCAGCGTACTAGCACTATAGTCTTGTTCTTATCTAACAACGGTGGCATGTCGATTTAGGAATTCATAAATCTCTCCGACGATCTCCCATGCTAACTGGACCAGATACATTCGAGCGGGGTCACAGCGTGCCTACAGGGAGTCCTAAAACTGCAATAGATATAAACGTAGGCGAGTGATTAATTTGATTAGGAAGTAAAAATAAAAAGCGTTATTTTGAATTTGATAGATATAGGACCTTATAAATAGAGACGTGTCAAAGTTTATTATGTCTGGAAATGTTTTGAGAAAATAATCAAAAATCGTGTGAAAATACAATCAACCATCATTCTCATATCATGCAAACTTATTGACCCCGCTAGTCCAAGTTTGAAGCAGAGCAGGGGGCATAGACGAGCTGTACAAGCAGGACCGCCGGTCGTACGACTTGACGAAATCTAGGAGTTCTAGGCCACGTGACAAAAAGGATTTTTTTATTTCTTAAAAAAAGTGATGCAAAAGAGAAAAAAAAAATAAATACAAAAAAAAAGGAAATACTCGAAATAGTTTCGTCAATGTGGGAAGCACGCAAGTTGCCGCCGGCAAGTAGTAGTGCTCTTCCTGAGCCTTGTATTATAAATCCCACAGTGAGCTATCAGTGGTGTGATTATCACCCTCCAACAGTGGCGGATCCAGAAATTATGTTAAGTGGGGTCAAAAAAAAAAAAAACAATATTTTATGAATACAATAATAATATACTAAATATTTGAATATCATATCAATTTCAGAAAATTCGTAAGTATTTAATTTGGAACTACAATATAAAATAGTTCAAAATATCTACGAGCGTTTAAGAACACTCCAAAATATAAATTCAAACTTTACATTTAATCATAATAAATACAAAAAAAAAGAAATAAAAGATTATGAAAAATTTTCATTCAACAGCAAAATCAAACTTTTAGAATGTTCGTAGATATTTTGGAATGTTCGTAAGTATTTATATGTATTACGAGATATTCTGAAGTGTTTATAAATGTTCTGAAATGTTTGTAAGTGTTATTGAGTATTCTGAGGTGTTCGTGAGTGTTCTAGATAATTTTGGGATGTTCTAAAATGTTCGTGAATATTTTGAGATATTCGTAAATATTTATGATGTTCTAGATAATTTCATATATAAACTCTAAAAAATTTAATATTTTTAATTTTTGAATAATAAAAAAATTACATATAATACACTAAAAACACCACACACACACACACACACACACACACATATATATATATATATATATATATATATATATATATATATATATATATATATATATATATAAAATCAAGTGGGGTCATTTGACCCCACTTGCTATATGTTGGATCCGCCCTTGCCCTCCAACCACTCCGATGATGAGTTTACTCGCACGGGTTCACTGTAAGTTGTCCATGCCACTGGATGGGAAAGGAGGAATTATAAACTCTTTTCATATAATGTCATACTTAGCTGGACAAAGGTCCACAAACTTGATTTATGAAAGACCTAACTGGATGCTAGCTTGTAATAATCCTACTTCAAGAGTGATAAGGATTTGATATACTTATAAAGTATCATCTTTAAAAGGCTATTAATCAGATCCGCTTCTTTTCGAAGGGTTTGGCCAGTAGAGAAGCCTAAAGAATGGTGGTGCTGCTAGGAGTACAATATGTAGGGCACCACATATTGATATCAGAGCAAATCCTAGTTGAAAGTGTGAGAGTCCAGTAAAGATTTAGATCTCACATCATCTAAGGAAAGACTGTGACAACTCCTACTTGTATATGTGGGCGACGGAAGCATCGCATGTGTAAAGTGGAGAGAAATATTCTACTTAGTTGAACCAAGACCCATGTGTTTGACCTATAAGAGAATTAGCTGGGTGCTAATTTGGAATAATCCCACATCAATAATGATGAGAGATTTGATATGCATATAAAGCTTCAGCTTCAAAAGACCATTAACCAGATCCTTCACTTTTCGAAAGGCTTGGTTAGTGGAGGAAATCGGAGATTAGTGGTGCTGTTAGGGGGGCAATGGATAGGGCGCAACATTTTATCTATATTTGACTTTTCATACTGTCAGTTATATATTTACGAATATTATGCTGGCTGGTACGTGTACGTGTGTTCTTTGACATGGGAAAGGATACTCATAAGAATGGGAGTATTGTCATAGGGGAGTCATGTAGGGACAGTTCTTTTGCTCCCAGTGTTTTATGGGTCCTCAAAAAATGCAAAATATTGTACGTTTTGCTGAACAGTTACGTGCAGTTCCTCACTAATGTGCGGTATCATTGGATCTCTCTTTAATGTTGTCGAAGAGTATTAATGAAACCACTCTATCTGATAAAGCTTTTGCCATCTATCGAGCTTGCATCTCACATAACCGCACCACGCATCCATCCCGAGAGCGTGAGTCTCGCTCAATACAAGTTCTGCATCTCGATGTGGTGAATTTCCATAACTGTTTTGAAATAATTATGACTTTTGGTATAAGATAGCCCACTTGGTACAATCTCTCAGGTCGGCCCTAAGACTTCTCTTATTGCCCTAGACTGTATATAGGGTGCACAGCCCTATTTCCTCGCCACATTCTTAGGTTGCGCTTTGTCAACATAACATCATAGGTGCCAACTAGAAGTGGACCCAGAACATGATGCTTACTACGGCGCCATCCGCAAGGGAAAATTGCAGTGGTCCATGATCAGATTACCAGAACTAACTTGATAAGCAACTGATGTGATATACATTAGATGGCTAATTAATCAGTTCAAAATCAGCTTTGCTGAGGACTTCGTGCTGCAAATGTATGTTATCCAATTCCTGTACCCAATTGTTTATGCGCTCTCTCTCTCTCTCTCTCTCTCTCTCTCTGCTTTTTCTTTTGTTGGGCTTGACGACCGAGTCGATTTCTATTATACACCTCAACTGAACATAAAGCGTGTTAAGGTAAAATTACTCGCAATTAGGTGTTGTTGGATTTCGAACATCTGACATATCCTTCACAAAGGACATATTCAACCGCGTTAACTACTGATTGGTATACTCTCTCTCTCTCTCTCTCCTGCCTCTTTTAAAGCGTACATAACAAAGAACAATAACATAATCTAAGTAATGCTAAATATTATCTAATGAACAAATATTTTGCATGCATTAATTAACATGCAATCCGACTCCAAATCACTTCTTGAAGCCTATCAATCTATCATCAGCAAATTCAGAACATTATCCTCGCCGGCGATGATCTTCAGATACGTAGAAACCCACTTGCAAGGATCCCTTTACCGAATTCCAGCACGAGCTGTCCACTAAGTTTTTTTTTTTTTAGTTTTCTCATAAAAATAAAATAAAATAAAAATCGTAAAATGCATGTCCTTTTAAAAATGATAAATATTACTAGTCCCATTCGGCACGCACCAGTTTCTTCACTTTCATGCGCTTTTCTGACCTCACGCTTCATCTGATTATATATAAACAAATTTAATATTTAATAATATTCAACTTGGCGTCCCCACTGCACTGCTCTAGCTCATCGTATTGGACTGCTACTACGTTTTCCGCAGCCCTTTTGTACGCCGACGTTGATGTGTACGTGGGCCCGAACGAATACTCGCTTTTTCTTTTTCTTTTTTTTTTCTTTTTTTTTTTGGATATAAGGAGGTCCATTGTTGCTTCTGTTCTTACTCTCTCACAGTGAGGTGAGCAATAGATTGAGCTCTCTGAGCTTCTTCTTTGGCTCCCTTGCTCTTCTCAATCTCCATCAAGTTACAAATTAAACAGCTCTAAATTCAGCAAGGTACGTGAAAAACTTTCATGCAAATTAATTTCCTCTTTTTGTTTCGAACTAAGTAATATAATGGCCGATTAGTTACGTTCATGCAATTACGTTATTTTTGTTTGTTTTTTTTTTCTTATTTTTAGATATCTATAATTTTCAACTCGAAATCCAAACTGTTAGGAAGTTTATTATAATCAGTAGATGGGAACATCGCTGAAGGTGACATTGTTCTTGGAGCTTGGCATACGGAAGATATATATATATTCAGTTTTTTTATGTACGTTTAGTTTAATTAGGTAATAAACTAACCAAATGACAGGTTAATAAGAGGGTTTTATCTGGTGAAGGGTGATTATGTTTTTATTTATTTATTTATTTATGTAGGTAGATATAATACAAAAACTTATTTGTTTATGCATAAATATTTTATTCTAAACGTCTTTGAGAGATGGCGTACCCGCGAACGGGAACTCGCACGTTCTCGTCATGTACGTGTGTTCTTTAGAAGAACCAATTAAAGTCAAAACAAAATCTCATATATAAAGACTAAAATTGAGTGGCATGTTTACAATTCGCAGTGTTTTTTCTAATTGGGGTGGTGTTTTGTTTTCACTTTGAGTACTTTCATCATAGTACCCCCCAATCGGGAGTTCACCATTTTTGAATTAGCCTATATATGAAGCTTTGCTTGCAATCAAGCAGTAAATTAGCTATCTAGCTTCTGCTAATTTCTCATTTTATATAAAAGTGAGTTCATGAGCGTACCTGAAGAAGTTGTACTGCTATGCTTGAGATAGAACTTCTCTTCACTGCATTGAAGCATGAAGGAGATCGATGAATTGATCCTCTCAGAGTTTTTGTCAGACTTGATACGGTTTACTGCAAATAAGACGCATTTTCTATTAATCTTTAGCTTGATAAACTTCAACATTTGCGTCACTTTCTTAGAGTTTGTAATTATTTTTGTGAGCTCTGTTTTTTGTTTATGTTCTCGTATCTTCTTCTTTAGCTGCATTTAGCCGCAGTTCGCTACTTATGAAATGATTACAAATGTTTCTTCATCAATATTTTTAAAACACTCAAATGTCTGTAAATTTTTACAGTCTAACTGATTAATCATTATTTTAGCAAGTTTTAAGAATTACCGATGAGAAAAACAGAAATTAACCTCGTTTAGATTATAATAACAGCAAGGATTTAGCAGCATGGTTCATCATTGGTTAATTGAATAACCAATGACCTTTTTCCTAGTGTCAGAAAAGGCGAAGTTAGGGCACAATGCCACTCTATCCCCCGCCAACTCGTGAGGACTTTTTTAGGCTCTGACGGGGACGGCTTACGCACCCATACCTTTGCCTGCACCATTTTCCAGTATCCGAATCCACACCTTTGTCCAGTGTTAATCTAAGCCAAATAGACATACTTCTAAGAGAGAGACAAGATGCATATATTGTGATGGTGATGTTGTTATAAAGGGATATATAGGAAAATTCTGGATAACCAGTATGTGTTCTTGAGCTGGCATATATACCGCGCCGCCGTGAGAAATTCATAATTTCCACGTCACTATGGCAGACAACAGTCTCAAGAATTTGTTTCCCTCTTTATTTCACTTCTCTATATAAATCAACTTGTGTTTCTCCTTTCTGCAGCTCAAAAAAGAAGTGTATAGATTGATAGATAAAATTTATAAACAGCCAAAGGGAGTAGGTTACAACTAGATGTATTTTTGAGTTATTAAAATTTGCTTAATTTCCATCGCAGATTAGCGACAATTCATTCATGCTGATTTGTTTGGTATGCTGCTGATAACATTAAGCATTATGCAGGCTTGTTAATTCATAAATTAAGACACAGAACAAAGAGAGACAGAATAGAGAAACAATCATGGCATCTCCGAGACAGAGCACTAAGTTTGCTGAGAATGAGAATGCGAGGGATCCAAAAAGTCATCGGAATGATGTTTCCAGTGAATGGACAAATCCTGCATTTGGCAAAGTAAGTTAGTGATATTGGAAACTGTTGGTCATATATTCTGCACTGCATATTATTTTTTAAGACATAATTGTTGAGATCTTTTACAGGACTCGGAAACTGCCGATAGTAATCCCAGGGAACTTGTAGTTGCTCTGCCCTCAGATAATAAACAAGCTCGAGGTTCTGAACAGCAACATCCGAACTCCATCTCCATTGCAATTCCTTCCTTTCCTTGTGGAATTCATGTAGAGCAAACAAGAAAAGCTACAGTTGCTGATGATGCTGGAGATAGAAGCAAGTATTGGCGACAGAGTTATCAAGAAGGAGGAGCGGTGCAGAATCCCTATGAAAATGCTCCAAGGGCCCCGAGGAATTACAGTCTCAGGGACAAAACCTACGATCATTTCAAGACGTGGTCTGGGAAGCTCGAAAGGCAACTATCGAACTTTCGAAGGAAGCCTCAGGAGCTAGAGGTTGAGAGTGAAAGTGATGGCTCACAAAAGTCTGGATCTTCTGGTTCTATGCCTGGTGTAGATCGATTTTTTGCTGCTTTAGTAGGGCCTGAACTAGAAACTCTCAGGGTAAGATTTCATTAATATCTTGCACATTTTCTTTTCTTTTTTTCTTTTAAAATAAAAGAAGTTTCCCCAGGCAGGATTTTAACTGATCACCTACTCAGTGGTTGGATAGTAATGCTAAAGTATTATCATCTTATTTCTTCACCAAAATTATCTGTCACATAAACATAGATTGTAACTTTTATATATCTTCGATTTGAACAGCAGGATTGATGACAAAGCTATTTAATTTCTGCAGTCGTCCGAAGAGTTGGCGCTTCCAGAAGACAAACTATGGCCATTCCTTCTTCGGTTTCCTATATCGTCGTTCGGTATGTGTCTTGGTGTGAGCAGCCAAGCTATTCTTTGGAAGACATTAGCAACAGCGCCGCCTACGAAATTCTTGCATGTTAGCTTGACTGTTAATTTTGTGCTCTGGTGGATATCAGTTGCTTTGATGAGCATCGTCTCCTTCATCTACTTCCTGAAGATCGTCTTCTACTTCGAAACTGTTCGTCGAGAGTACTACCACCCTATAAGAGTGAATTTCTTCTTCGCCCCATGGATAGCTTGCCTTTTTTTAGCAATCGGTGTTCCGCCTTCACTATCATCACATCTTCCTCCATTTTTATGGTATATTCTTATGACCCCACTCTTCTGCCTCGAGCTTAAGATTTACGGGCAGTGGATGTCAGGAGGCAAAAGAAGGCTGTCCAAGGTTGCAAATCCAACGAACCATCTATCAATTGTTGGAAACTTCGTCGGTGCGTTGTTAGGCGCATCAATGGGACTCAGGGAAGGTCCTATATTCTTTTTTGCGGTCGGGTTAGCTCACTACATCGTGCTGTTTGTGACTCTTTACCAAAGGCTTCCGACAAGTGAAACACTACCGAAGGAGCTTCACCCAGTCTTCTTCCTATTTGTCGCAGCACCAAGTGTTGCCTGCATGGCCTGGGCAAAAATTCAAGGGGAGTTTGATTATGGTTCCCGAATCGCCTACTTCATCGCACTGTTCCTCTACATCTCTCTCGTAAGTTTCCCTTGATTAAGTTTTGTAGAGCTTGAGGGTTCGGAGTTTGTTAGATTTAGAAATTAGACTACGATAAACGAAAAATAATCACAAAATACATATAATTTACGTGGTTCTGCGATAATGCCTAGTACAAGAAGGAAGATAGTCAAGTACAAGATCGTCGTTCTAGGGCTATACCTATATGAATCCACCGCCCTAAATCCTAAATGCTCTCATTCTTATTAGGTAACCGCTTTCTCAAAATAAGGAATATTGAGTCACCATATTAGTCGCCGTAAACACTTGGTTAATCTGCGACTCCATCAGAGCTATAATCCTTGAAATTTTAATCATGTTCGAATATTCCTAAAATTTTATTTGTACATTTAAATTTCCCTGCTGTTTTAGTCATCGCTTCCGCAATGTGATTTGAAAGTGGAGGAATATCAACACACTTTCTAAATATGAAATTCAGCAAAAATTCTACAAGTTAAATGTTCGAAACAGAATCTACAATAACTCGAACCTAATTTCTGCAGGCTGTGAGGATCAACTTCTTCAGGGGGCTCAAGTTTTCATTAGCATGGTGGGCGTACACTTTTCCGATGACGGGTGCATCGATTGCGACAATTGGGTACACCAATGAAGTCAGGAATGCTTTAACACAATCGCTGTCGGTGACGCTCTCCGCCGTCTCTACAGTCACAGTCTCAGCTCTGCTTGTGATGACGATATTCCACGCCTTCGTCCTCAAAGACCTCTTCCCGAATGATGTTTCCATTGCTATTACCGTAAAGAAGCTGAAATTGGGGAAGAAGAAGTATAAGCCATTCAAATCACTTGCCTTGGACGTTAAGAAACTCTCGCCCATAAAATCATCAGATAGCAACTCAAAGGACTTCTGCGTTGTTATTGATGATTTAAAAGACCAAAAAAACAAGCAAAATCATGAAATGGAAGCATATTAGTTTTTGCTGGATTATTTTCTGCTTGTTAGAACAGGGCAGCAAGCAGAGGTAAATGATGCTGAGCAAAATGTGGTTTCAGCAGCGCAAACCGAACCAAACCTACTAAGACGAGCAAAAAAGGTGCATTTTGCGGTTGTGTGGCTCGTTCGTATAGTTCTATGCTAATATTTGGTTCGCTAGGAATGGGTGCAGTGCTGATCGGTATAGTCGGGTAATCGAACTCCAAATATGGTTCACGGCCGTATTGGCAACTGGAGTATAATGCGGTAGAGAAACAAAAATATTTTTGTAATTCGAGCTATTGAAAATAATTGAATTTATTTAGTATTTTTTCAATGCAACTTTTATCCGTTCTTTTTTCTCAAATCAACTTTTTAATTAATAACATTATAAATTACATTTCACAACACTCACTCGACATATATTAATTTTACGACGTTATTATACATTATATTATAATATTATAATATATCCCTTGTGATATTAATATAATTCACCGAAATATCTTATATCTAATGTTATACTATACTACTAGTAATCTTATGATATATTATTAATGACACTACAATAAACGTTGGTAATTTTTTTTTTTTTTAAAAAAAACTTTTAAAACATAAAAACTGATCTGGTATAGCTTTGTCCCTATAGGGCCTGTAAAAATACACCTAGTTTTTTTCTCGGAAAGTTAACTTCGAAGAGTAAAGCAGACTAATTTATTTATTTAACATTTATCCCCTTTTTTTAAAAAAATTACTGTAGAGATCCTTTCACACCAGCGATGCAGCCAGAATTGCCCTCTCATCAACCTGTCAAACCGGGTCCCACTTTCCCAATATAGATTCCCCTACATATAAAGCCCCTACATTTACCAAAATTCCAAACACAAAACCATCCAATCATAACCCTTATTTCGACAACCTGAATGCGATATTCCGTGTATGTATCACCACGTGTAATTCAACCCATGCACAAGATATATCGTCTAGCTGGCAGCAACTATGTATAGCCCGCTCCCCAAATCCATATAAGCTGCGAGAGGAACGGTAGGGGTTCATCTTCTTCACTATTTGCAGGCGAGATGGGGTCGGAGACTCCGACGGCGGCGGCGAGTTGAAGCTCATCACATCGGAAGAGCTGTCAAAGCACAATGTGGAATCAATCAATGTGGATCGCGATCCAGGGAAAAGTTTACGACGTCACAGGGTGGTTGTCCCACCACCCCGGCGGTGACATACCTCTCCTAGGCCTCGCCGGACAAGATGTCACCGATGCATTCGTCGCCTACCATCCTTCCACAGCCTGGCGCCACCTCGACAGGTTCCTCGTTGGCCGTCTCTCCGACTACCGCGTCTCCGATGTCTCTCGCGATTACCGCCGCCTCGTCGCCGAGTTCTCCAAAGCTGGCTTTTTTGACAAGAAAGGCCATGGCGTCGCGTTCTCTCTAACATTTATTCTGTTTCTTTTCTCTGCCGCTGTGTCTGGCGTCGTTTGCTGCCGGAACCTTTCGTTCACCTTCTCTCCGGCGCGATTTTAGGGTTCGCGTGGATCCAGTCCTGCTGGATGGGTCATGACTCTGGCCATTACAATGTAATGACTAGCCCGGGATACAATCGTCTCGTGCAGATCGTTTCTGGAAATTGCCTCACCGGGATCAGCATCTACTGGTGGAAACGTAACCACAACGCGCACCACATTGCCTGCAATTCGCTCGATTATGATCCCGATGTCCAGCACATGCCGGTCTTCGCTGTCTCTTCGAGCTTATTCTCATCGCTCAACTCGTACTTCTATCAACGCAAAATGGTGTTCGATCGCGTAGCTAAACTTCTAGTCACTCGCCAGCACTGGACATTCTACCCAGTAATGTGCTTTGCCAGGATCAATTTATACGCACAGTCGATTATCCTCTTATTATCTAACAAGAAGGTTCCAAATAGATGGCAGGAGATCTTTGGGTGCATTGTGTTCTGGGTGTGGTTTCCTCTACTGGTCTCTTGCTTGCCGAATTGGGGAGAAAGAGTGATGTTTGTAATGGTGAGCTTCGTTGTCACCGGAATCCAGCACGTACAATTTTGCCTCAATCATTTCTCATCAAGCGTTTACGTGGGAAGCCACGTGGTAATGACTGGTTCGAGAAGCAAACTGCAGGGACATTAGACATTGCTTGCTCCCCGTGGATGGATTGGTTCCATGGAGGTTTACAGTTCCAGGTGGAGCATCATTTGTTTCCTAGGCTACCCCGCTGCCATCTGAGGAGAGTTTCGCCAATTGTAAGACAGCTGTGTAAGAAGCACAATTTGACTTATAATACTGCTTCATTCTGGAAAGCGAATGTGTTGACGATCAGAACGCTTCGCGAGGCCGCGTTGCAGGCGAGGAACTTGGTCTGGGAGGCTGTGAACACTCATGGGTGAAGTTTCTACTGGTATTTGTTTTTGCTTAAGTAGTTTTATCAGGAGAGGTTTAATATCTTAATTAAAGCCTAAGACATTTTTCAAGAGTTTTGTGAAGCAGAACTTGTTCGCTCGTCTTCTGCAGTGCACATCAATATCTGGTTTACGTTATTAGTATCACCAGAAAGATTATATTTTTCAGATATCATCTCTATTATCATTCAATTTTCGTGAATTGAAATGTAAATGCTTTGCAACATGTGGCGCGCTTCTAACTTTGTAAGATTGAACCTCTGCTGGAATTTTCTTAATGATGTCCTTGTGATTTCTTTTTTTTTATTTTTTGGGATTTTCTTAGTGAACTCTACGATTAAGTATCTATGTTTAACATCTTCCATTTGTTTGTCTCATGCTTGCCTTTGTGAAAGCTAAATTCAAATGCTTCTAATACAAGTATCATCTGCCATTTATTCTATGATGTGGTTAACGAGATAATTGCTTAATTTGTTTGTATTCTTGAGAAATTAATTTGCTCTAGATGATATTATATTGATATATCAGATAAAATATAAATTTCAAATCCTCATGGTATAGAAGGATTCAACCAAACACATGCTTGTGTAAAGATTGCTGATGAGTCCTTTCAAAAATTGCTGATGAGTCAAGTTTTCTCCTTTTTGATGAGTAATTTATCTGTTTAGATTGGGTTTTCGATATTATTCAATGGCATTGGTATGTAGATACCCTCCTTTATTCTTTATTATGTTTTTCGAATACCATAGTTCCTTTGAATGGCTTTAGAATGTATATATGCTGATCTACGATCTCTTGATTCAACTTTCACTGTTAAAATTGTGTTACCCTTCGAGTGAAATTCATGACTGTTCTGGCGATAGAAATATAACAAAAACATACAATTGTTGATAGTAGTTCAAAAATTGCAACCAAATTACTTTTCTCTTGAGATTCCGTTATTTTGCAAGTTAATACCAATTGCAGTATTTTTGGTCAAACATTGAATCATATGGAGCACTGTAAATAGCATTTTAAGGCAAAGGAGGATACTGCAACTAGAAGTTCAGACATCTTATTCCATATCACTAGAGCCCTAGCTGTGTATTCATATTTATTAGTCTTTTCAAGTGATTATCAACTGGTTTGATTGTTGCTTTATTCTCATTGCTTCTTGTAGTTAGTAATTATTATACTTCCAATCTTAAATTACTATGTTTTTCAAATTTTTTCTCATGTGTTGATCCTAAATTCAATTCACTCTATGCGTCTTTCCTACAAGTTCACTGTTTATGCACGTAAGTGTTTGATTGTACAAAATCTTCAATTAATTTGCGGTAATATTTAATTGGTAATTAGTGTTTGTTTAAATCAAACCAAGCTAGCCTTCCACTATTCCACATATCCGATTTCATTATGCTTATTTAACCTCAGAAACTTTATACCGTGTCAGCTATAGAACATTCAACAAGATAGACTTTGTCGAAGACTTGACATATAAGTATGAGTAGCGTTGAAATATGTCTCGAATTTTATTACAGTCTGATATCCTTTGTCAGCCAAATCAAATTGAAAAAAAAAAAAAAAAAAAATTTGAGGACTTTTTCTAATGTGTATGGTAGTAGTGGAGGACATGGATTGTTAGGGTTTTTATGTGAAATAAAAAACGGCGGTAATGTCTTTTTATAGTAGAGAACTTTGTAATTTTCAGCGGCCAAGAGTTTGTCCTTCTGTGTTCACCGTTGTTTATGTACTCTTAATTGATAGTGGATCGTCTTTCTTTCTCGTCCATAAACGTAAGAATTTTATTTTCGAACCACGTAAAATTCGGATGTTTTGTTTGTGTTTTATTTCTTCTCAGTTTTATATGATTCTGATCGTCTTGATGTGTTTAATCTACCGCACAAATTATAACAAATAGACACCGCTTAAAAAGCACGAAGAACAAAACAGAAAATTTTGTAAAACTTTTGGATGCTCATATTTTTGTATATAGCTTCACAAATGTATGGTTGTTCTTTCTTGGCTTCTAACGATGTTCATGTTTCTATTATAGCTGCTCCAATTTGAAATTTGGTGAATTTTTTTCCTTTTTTTTTTTTTTTTTTTTTTTTTTTTTTTTTGTTTTTTTTGCTATATTATTCTCTATAACGATGTACCTCCATGTATCTTGGTGGTTTATCTTAAATTGGTTGAATCATGATTGGTATTACATGAGAAATAATTAGAAATCGCTTTGGTCTTGTAGTTGGTATCATCTATCCAGACTCGGCCACATATGTTGCATCTTATTTTGTTCCTATATTTGTTTCTAAACTCATAGTATCAATTATCAACTCGTCGTCGATCAAATCATGTTACAATCTAATGCATTATTATATGAAATATATTTAGAGATAAAAAATAGAGACATAATATTGAAAAAATGCTTGTTCTTCTAACTAATTCAACAAAAAAAATACAAATCCATACAATTAAAAAAAAAAAGAAATTTTTTTTTAAAAAAAAATTATAATATAAATATTAGAGATTTTAATGAGATTTATAAATATTATAAATTTAGATAGGACATACAATTTTAATATTAAAAATTTTTCGAAAAAATATTTATAAATATACGTTTTAGAATTCTAAACTTTAACAAATTTTAAAAATAGTTAATATTTTATTAAATTTTGGAGTTCTAAAATATCTATTTAATTTTTTAAAAAACTTTCAACATAAAAATTGTATATTTCATCAAAATTTACAATACTCGTGCTCATAAAAGTTTTTTTTAACCTATTGATCGATAAACTACATTCAGCGGCAGTCTATAATATTTTATATGCAATCATATATTAACGTTTGCAGATTGAAATAGTGCATCCTGTACAAGAGTAACATGCCACTGAATATGATGTACCTTTTTCCAAAAAAAAAAGAAAAAAAGTACTATCTTAAAATTACTATTTTACTGTAATCTTCTTCGTTTTATCCGTAACATCTGTCGTAATTTTTTTTTTTTTTGTGTCAAGATCTGTCCTAAATTTTTTTATCCGTAACATCTGTCGAAATGTGAATCTCAATGGTAAGAGAAAGGAACGCAGCATTTCTTAGTATCATCACCAATCCCGTGAAATCCATTAATGTTTCCAAAATTCCACATACAGTTCATTCATCTCCCTCCCTTACCCGTGATTCGCTTTTAATTCATACCCCATGACTGGGACCTCATATTCATATAAATAAATGCAAAACCCTATATAAAACCCAATCCCGTCCCCCTCCATTTCTCCGACGATCATCTTCCTTCGACATCCAGCCATGGCGAACAGCATTCCGAAGCTCCTAAGTTTATCCATGGCGTTTCTACTCTTCTATTTTTCACTTCCCTGCTTCGCAGAATTCACCGTCGTAATGCCAGATTCTTCAGCTCTGGTGGACGCGCCACAGAACAAGTTCTCGAGCAACGCGCGTACGGATCCAGCAGAGCAGCGAGCCGTGTACGAAATCATGGCCGCGACGGGAAACAGCTGGGCGTCGTCAATCCCTGACGTGTGCCGCGGCCGCTGGCACGGCATCGAGTGCATGCCCGATGTTGACGACGTGTTCCATGTAGTCTCTCTCTCCTTCGGCGCTCTCTCCGACGACACCGCTTTCCCGCCATGCGATCCGGCGACGGCTTACCTGTCGCCGGCGCTAACTGAACTACCACACATTCGCTCATTGTTCTTCTATCGCTGCTTCACCAGCAACCCGCAGCAGATCCCTGCTTTTCTGGGACGGCTGGGAACGACTTTGAGATCACTGGTGATGCGCGAGAACGGGAACGTAGGCGCGCTTCCAGAAGAGCTCGGAAATTTAACGTCTCTCAAGGTGCTCGATTTGCACGGCAACGGCTTAAGCTCGTCAATCCCGCCATCCATTGAGAACCTGAAATCTCGAGTTGCTCGATCTCAGCAACAACAAGCTCGCCGGTGCAATTCCAAACCTCAGATTACCGTTCTTACACGTGCTTGATCTCAACCACAACGTTCTGCATGGGAAATCCCGACACGCTCGGCGAGTGTAGTTCGCTGATCAAGGTGGATTTGAGCAGAAACCATCTCACCGGTTTGATTCCAAACTCCATCGGCAATCTCAAAAGCTTGACTCTGCTCGATCTCAGCCACAATTTTCTCTCCGGTCCATTACCGAGCTCGCTCGAAAAATTAACATCTCTGCAAGCATTGATCCTACAAGCAAATCCTATGAAAACATTGCTGCAAGAAAATGTATTTTCAGGAATGGTAGATTTGACAACACTTGTACTCACTGACATGGAACTACAAGGAAACATACCCGAATCCATTGCTGAGCTTCGCAGCCTTAGGGTTCTACATCTTGATGGAAACAAACTGAACGGATCAATTCCTAAATGTTTTGGAACTTGAAGAAGCTCAGCGAACTTAGATTAGACAATAACTTGTTAACAGGGGCAGTGCCTTTTGACAAGGAGATGCTATGGAGGATGGGAAAGAAGCTGAGAATATACAACAACTCTGGGCTTTGCTTTGAAGGTAGCAGCACAGAGGCTGAGGAAATCGCTGGCGCCACTGGATACTGCAATGGTGGAAAGAAGAAGATGATGGAGAAGAGTCCTGAGACAGAGCATTTGTCTATGTCTATGGCGAAGGAGAGATATTGCACGTACGATCATCTGCTGCAGAGAACAGGTTTACTCTGCAAGTGTTTGTAGTAGTTATGGCTGTGGCCCTTTCTGTGTTTCCATTGTAGCTGGTTTTTTCTTTCTTTCTTTCTTTCTTTTTCCCTTTTATTTTGTAGCTGTGTTTTTTTTTATTGATAGAATGAATTAGGCTATGTAGTTGTACAGTGTGGAAATACTGATGTAAATCTCTCAGGGAAAACTGGAAAAAATTCTCTAATCACCATCATGAGGAAAACTTGAAAAAATTTGCTGGAACATCTGAAGCTCAGCAATTTGATCCTATTTCTAAACTTTTTTTTTTTTTTTTTTAAGGATTGGAAATACAAAGTTGTTATCTGGATGTTCTACAACTTGTACTTCAACATTATTGTAAAAATGGCAAACATAAGCCCTATTGAACATTTAAGTCATAGTCTAAAATTTTTCAAAACCTTCAAAATAAAAGAAGTTCAACCCATCCAGGGTTCAACATGGCTCGGTGTTTTGGGATCACCAGCATCTAGTTAAAATGAAATACAAAAAAAAAAGATTAAGATTAATGTATTCAAAAAATATATTTTGTTACCAAAAGTCCAAATATAACTTACTTTAATATATATATATATATATAATATATATATATATATATATATAAAGTGACATTAATATAGAATTCCTAATGTCATTATTTTCACAAAATGAGCACACACATTTCATTTCTCTTAATAATAGAATTAGAATGCTACGGCTTTGCTTCTACAGTTGGTGTAGATATTTACTAAAGTAATGAGCATATACATTTATTTTCTCAAAATGAGCGTAGATGCTTCAGTCGTGGAACTGAAGCTCTCCTGTTTGAATCAGGTAACTTGTGACACTTCAAAGTTTTTCATACCACTCAGGCGACAATGTTAGCGTTTTTAATGTATAAAAGTTAACTACTTTATGTCTACCTCTTTTCCAGAGGGTGCTGACTTGTCATAGTATAGATGTGTTGTGAAATGTTTATACGAATGGTTCAAGATACCCCTTCTTTCAAAACTCTTCTGGCATCTAGCATCTGAAGAAAATGCTGCGATAAATGGAATACCCAGTTCCAACGTTAAGGTAGATTTCCTCCATCTTTATCACAGTTTTCATGTCCAAGCATTGCGGACTCCCTGTTTTCATGTATTAGGAATCCCCATTATCTACTGTCTTCCTCCGCTTAGAGCGACAACTTTTCTGTTTGTCATGTAGAAATGGTGATTCTACAGGACCGAAGCTGGTATCTGAAACCTTTCATCTGGTTAGTAAGTTCAATTAGGCACCTTCTGATTACTCTCGTTCAAGGTTTTAAATGCGCCGGGTTTCAGTAATTCCATATTCGAGACGTGCCGACCGCGCCGATCATGCCGTGCTATTATTATATGTTTATATTTTTTTTTTAAATTTTTTTTTGAAAGATATTTAATTTTTTTAAAATTAAAAAAAAAAAAAAAACAAAGGTCACATGCCGTAACCCTACGCAGGAGGAAAAAAAAAAAAAAATTTCGAAGAGAAAGAGAGAGGGAGGGAGAGAGAGAGAGGGGGACGCTGCCGAGCCGTCCCTGTGCTGGAGTCCTCCGGCACATGCCGGGCAGCACCGAGCGTGCCGTCCGGCTTTTAAAACTTTGCTCTCATTCTATTTTTATTGTTTTTCATTTTGTTGATGACTTAAATTTCACTTTGGGCCACTGTGCAGAACAAACTGGTTTGCCTCTGCCGCGATCAACTCATCTTCAGTCAGGCAAGAGAACTCCTACCAGTGTAGCCGTAAACACCAATCCAAGAGTAAGATATCAAGACATCCTAATTGCTAGCAAAAGTTTTCCATAACTAGCATCAATTTCCAATATTCTAGTATATGAAGCCATAGAACACACGAGGCCTGTTATGTCTTTACGCAAAAGCTACATTGATGGCTTTCCTTTTTTTTAATTGATCTTCCAATGACGGAATGTTAATCTTTGCTAACAGGATTCATGAGTTTCAAATCTTTATCAGCATACAGGTCATTTGACAAATTCGGAAGGCGTGAGATTATAGTAAGAGCATGCTGTGAAAAGAACGAAATCTTCTGGCAGAAGACGATCATTTGCCGCATAAAATGTTCTTTCCGAAGTATGGAGCTTGCCCATCTATTTCACTTCACTGTGCACTGTTTTTTTTTTGTATATATTTCTTGATAACCATGTATAATATTGCTATTGTTAAGTATATTTACCCAACTCTCGTTCACTGTGCACTTTTGAATTTCTGCATAAATATTTTAAAATTTTAAAATATCAGTAATTTAAATAATCAATCTGAAAATTTCAAATTCATAAATTCATAATTTTGACCAGATCAATTTTTCCTTTTCTATCATGCAGATATTCCGTCTTCCTAGAATAAGTAAAATTATTGGTCTCAAATATTTAATTCGAAAAATAGTCCAATTTATATTATTTAATTGATAAACTGTAATTTTTATCCTAATATACCAAACAAATATTATTTAGACTATTTTTAAATTATTTTATTAGATGCAGTAGTATTTCTGTTCCCGAATACCCACACACAGTTTCCAAAATACACTCGTTCAATGGTCAATACTGTAATAGCTTGACTACTGTGAAGCTAATCTCATTTTGTTATCTCGTGATAAGATGTCGCGATAATCTAATTTTGTTATCCCGTGATAAGATATCGCGACGTGTTACTGTTGTCCGAGCTAGTCCAAAGTCGCGGAGTAGGAGTCTCCGTCGCTCTTCCTTTCGCTCGGACTGCTCGCACCTCGTGCTCCCCTCTTTAATGGAGGCCGAGGAGCGCCAGCAGCGAGCTTATATAAATTAGATTCAGCAATTGCGCGTGCCTATGCTGGTCGGGAAGTAGTGATGGGGTCGCTGGAGAACGGCGGAGCATCACAGAAGAGGATGGTGGCGGCGGTGGCGGCTGGACCGAGACCGTTGCTCCACCGGCCAAGATCCCGGTTGGCGCGATTCCTCATCTCCGAGAAGGTAGATTATTTCCAGTGGATTTGCACTATCGCTGCCTTCTTCTTCGTCGCGATCCTTTTCCAAGCTTTCCTCCCCGGTGCGGTCGACAAATCACACTCAGGCGGTAGCTCCGGGAACCACAGATTCTCCAGCGTCGACTGGAGCGTGCTAAGATGTTGGCAAGCTCGATTCGGAGAAGGAATTCGGTTTGCACCGTTCAAGGTTTTGGAGAAGTTTGAGAAAGAGAAGAAGAGAGACGCCAATGCATCTATGCTGCTCAACCGTCCTCTCGCGAGGTTTCCGATCCGCCTGCCTCAGCTAGCTTTGGTGCGCATTTCTTGTTGATGTTTGAGTAGAATTGCTTGTACCGATTACGTGGGACTAATGAATTTTGCACTTGGGTGCTGTAGGTGCTTCCTGATCTAGAACCAGATCCTATGCAGCTGCAGATGGTCACTGTTGCCACTGCTCTGCGGAAGATGGGGTATGATATTCAGGTTAGCTTTGTGTGGTTAACTGTTGTAAACTTGTAAGTGTAGTATGATTTGTAGGAGAATTCTTCATCGGTCTATGTTTAACTACAATTGTCTATTCATAATTTCCTTTTCCTTTCTAATTGCTGACAAGAAAGAGTTGCACTATTCAACTTGTTTGGAGAACTGAGGGCGGAGTACCTCTGTTTCTTTGTTCCGTTTCATAAACCATAATTTCTTGATATAGCATGCGCTGAGTATGAAGTTGGCTGAAGATAAGCTATTGTTAGTTGGAGTTACCAATCTAAATTTGCATGTGATATGGATATACATTGAAGACATGAATTCTTGAGTTGATGATTTAGGCTACCAGGAGAGTCTGCTCACAAACGTACTGAACTGTGGTGGTGATTGTTTGCATTTGATTTTCATCGAACGAATTTGGTAGCTATCACTCTGCTACGCTCTTCTAGACGCTGTTAATTACACCCAACATTAAGATACTTCAGTCTTCGTATGCTATGGTTTGTATGTTGATATACCAGATGGTATAAAGATTGTAATCAGGTTACAGAAATGATAGATGCTTCACATTGGGATGAAACAGGTATATTCCTTTGAGGATGGTCCTGCACATGCTGCTTGGAGAATCAGTGGAATTCGTGTAAGCATCCTGCCGATACATCAAAATCTAGACATCAGTGTAGATTGGTTGAAGTAAGTCAAATTGGTGACTTGAAATCTGAATCCTACTATAGCTTTATAAGTTTGATTATGACTATTTTCCCTTCTATTAAAAACAAACAAGAAGTTATAGAGCCTTAACTGTGTTGTTGATCTGTCATGTTCTACTTGTATGGTGCAGCTATCAAGGCATCATCGTGAATTCTATTGCTGCGAGGCCAGCCATTTCATGGTATACCTTCTTTTGCAGAAGTAACTTGTTCCATCTCCTAACACAGAATGTAGTTTGATCTTTCGATTCTGGTAGCCATGTGATGTATCTATGATCTAATTACTAACACCAGCTTCTTGTTATGCTTTGCTTTTATGTTTATATATTTGCAGTGAGTGGGTGTAATCGGAATTGTGTTACGTACTTATCAAAGATTGCACGTTAGTCAAGAAAAATCGACTCTCTTGTATATTCTGTTTGTAGCATGTAGCTCATGGGATTCTTTTCTCTGTTGATTTGGCCCTGGATTGGTCTAGTTAAGTGGAGGCTAACAGAATGGCACTAGCAACCGACAACTAGAAAGCTCTATATGATCCTGTCGTTTTTTTAGCAGCATGTGCACTCTTTCTTTCTTTCTATGATAGAAAGTCATACAGGTGTATAATTCAGTATTACATAAATTCTTTTAGTTACAACAATTAATACAGAGATTGATTGAGCTTTGAATTGGGCTTTGATTTGAAAGGTAGACTGATTCAGTTGGTTTCAGAGTTATGATATTCATCAAGGTAGTTAAAACTGCAAGTTTGTGTCATAAGATTTGAATCGTGACTGATAGCTGGTGCATTGGTATCTGACTTGCCCATCAGATGATGGTATAAGTAAAAAATCTCCACATTTATGACTATTCTAAGTAGAAGACCACTTTATAAGAAAGATTCCAAAATACATTCGGTTCCTTTGACCATGATGTTTAGTTAACTTGGATATGTTTATCTGCCTTAGTAGTTTGAGAATATGCTCGTAGTCCTGGTGTTATGGCAATTTGGTTTGATACTTGAAATAGTGATTATTGGTGTGGCATTTAGCTTTTTCTATAATTTACTTGATATAATAAATATTGTAATGTATCTCCAAATTTACAGTCTTTTGCAGGACCCTTTCAGATCCATCCCAGTAATATGGACCGTACATGAAAAATCCCTTGCTCTTCGTCAAAATCATTATGCTAGGAATAGCCAGTTTCAGCTAATCAACGACTGGAAGCAAGTCCTTAGCAGAGCTACAGTCGTTGTCTTTCCAAACCATCTACTCCCAGTAAGAATCGTTGAAGCTATGTAGTGAACCTAATATCTTCTTTTGTTCATGATCTCCTTTGTGTGCATAGATAATGTATTCATCATTTGATGCGGGTAACTATTTTGTCATCCCGGGCTCTTTTGCTGAAGCATGGCAAGCAACTAAGTTCATCAGCTCTACTAATGACCAGAATGTGAGGGTAAAGTTGGGCTACGGTTCAGAGAACTTAGTCATCGCTATTGTCAGTAGTCAATTTTCATACAGTGGTATGTGTCTGGAGCATGCTCTTGTTTTACATGCATTACGACCACTTCTGGAACAGTTCTCTTCCAACAAAAGTGCATACTCTCTGCTGAAAATTGGTATTCTGAGTGAAGGCTCAACTGATAAGTTCAAGACTGCTCTAGAGGTGGTGACTTGGTTGTTCATATAGCTTTGCCTATTTTCCTTTTTTTCAGATATGTTTGCTAGTTTGATATAATACTTGATCATGCATTGGCTTCCACTTACCTTGTAGACTATTGCTCAAAACTTTGGCTATCCAAATGGTTGTGTGGAGCACATTTTTGGTGGCGAGGATTCAAGGAGTTTCCTAAGTATTGCTGACCTTGTAATATATGGATCGTTTCTTGAAGAACCCTCTTTCCCACCAGTTTTACTGCAAGCCATGTGCCTTGGAAAGCTAGTCATTGCTCCAGATCTGGATACCATCAAGAAATATGTATGTTGAATATGTTCTCTGTTGTGCTATATATATAGTCCTTGCTAGTTACATTGCTTCCAAGAAATTTTCTGGCGCTGACATAAATTGCATCTAGATTGATGACAGAGTGAACGGCTATCTTTTTCCAAGGGAAGATGTAGATGCTCTGACTCAGATTGTTCTACAAATGATCTCAAATGGAAAATTACCTTATTGGCCCAGAATGTTGCATCTATTGGCAGAGTTCAAGCAAAGAATCTGATGGTACATGAAGCTATTGAAGGTTATGCATTACTATTAGAAAATGTTATCGATTTCCCATCGGAGGTTGCAACCCCAAGTCTGTCACAGAGATCCCTGCTAGGCTTATAGAGGAATGGCAGTGGTACCTTTTTGAAGATATGATAAAGTCGAACTATCAGAATGGAAGTATGCGAAGCTACACAGTTTTGGAGAAACAAGAAGAACAGTGGAATCTTACATATCAGAATGGTCCAGCAACTGCTTTTTCTAGGTTGGATAAAGCTTTCTTGCCAATAGCTTGGGCAGAGGAAAGAATGATTGAAATGGCTAACACCAGAAAGAGACTAGAAGAAGAAGAGGTACGTTATGTACAAACTTTTTTATTTATTACTTTACATTTCTGTTTCCGTTGACTTGTTATAGCATTTACTCCTCAAATAACATCATGTACTGTCTTGATACTTGATGCAGTTGAAAGACAGAACTGAACAACCTCATGAAACATGGGAAGAAGTTTACCGAAATGCCAAACGAGCTGATAGGGCCAAAAATGAGCTGCATGAAAGAGATGATAGGGAGCTTGAAAGAACAGGTCAATTATTGTGTATCTATGAACCATACTATGGTGAAGGAGTGTGGCCCTTTCTGCATAATAGATCACTTTATCGAGGAATAGGATTGGTAAGTTCATCTGAATTTCAAAAGTATTCCTGGTTTTTCAACATTCATGAACTTCAAATCTAAATCTGTGGATGTAAGCGAAGTTACCATTCGTAGCTAAATTATTTAGGACTGTCAATTGTGGCAATGGAAAATGACTTGTTTGATTAGAATTCAACTCACTTTTTATCATTTTTGATAATCTCTTGGTCGTATCTATTGCTGTGGAAACTGTGCTTAAGTTGCTTTCTATGTTGCTGAGCATAAAGTTGCCACACAAAGTATCTTACCACTATCTATTTTCGGTCACTCGATATGGATTCATGGCAACAGTAGAGTCTCTTTTACTGCCGTAACTAGAAATGAGGGCAGTACTTGCTTGAAGGCAATAATGCAAATGTTTTTTTATTGTTGCATTTCTGTACTTCTTCCTCCATGCATGATTTGATCTCAAAGATCATCCCATTTTTTGAACTTCGAACCAAAAGCAATACATCACTTGAAGTAAAATTTGCATGATCACCTCATTTGGAATTTACTAAAATATTACACATATTTGTTGGCAGTCCACTAGAGACCGTCGACCTGGAGCTGATGACATTGATGCCTCTTCGCGACTTCCGCTTCTCAACAATGCCTACTATAGAGATGTTCTTGGTGAATTTGGTGCCTTTTTTGCTCTTGCATATCGGATTGACCGCGTGCACAAGAATGCTTGGATTGGGTTTCAGTCTTGGAGAGCAGCAGCAAGAAAAGTTTGTTAGAAAATCACCTATTCATTTTTAGGCTAGTCTTTACAGTAATAGGCCAAGCCCACTAATGATTGTCCCTTGCAGGCTAGCTTATCTAAGAAAGCTGAGGATTCACTTTTGGAGGCTATTCAATCACGAAGGCATGGGGATACCCTGTACTTTTGGGTTCGGATGGACGAAGATCCTAGAAATTCTTTGCAGCAAGACTTTTGGTCCTTTTGTGATGTTATAAATGCTGGAAACTGCAGGTCTGTACTTATTCAGAAGAGATATTAACAGTTTTAATGAAAGATTGGATGCTTTAAGTGCTTATCAGATGTGTTGGAACTTGGAGATCATGATTCATAACATTTTGTCAGCATTGATAATTCTTTGGGCACTTGATTCATGAAGGTTTGCAGTTTCAGAGGCACTTCGAAGAATGTATGGCGTAGAACATAGTTGGAATACTCTTCCAGAAATGCCAACAGATGGAGATTCTTGGTCCGTTATGCATAGTTGGGCTTTGCCTACTAGGTCTTTCCTGGAATTTGTTATGTTCTCAAGGTACGGAATCTGGCAGTAATGCTGCTATATAACTATGCTCAGTGGTAATTATCTGTTTTTTATTGTTCCTGCTTAAATCAGTTTGATTGCCTATGTTTTTACATCTTTATTCATTGACATGATTATTTATTGCTCCTGAATGCTACTTGTACTTTTTTGCTCTTCAAGGAACTCAAATATATCATTGTTTATATGAAATATTTAAAGCAGATCATGCTCTACTAGCTTCATGATCATGTTGCTCTCGAAGCAATTATTGAGACTGCTCTTGAAAGGTAATGGAGATATTTGTGAAGTAAATTAGTTCATCTCTAAAATTGACATGCTATGTTCAAGATGGACATATGAATTGCATTTTATATGAATTGCCATTTGCCATAGCTTCAATTCAATTGTAACATTGATTCTGAAGTCTCCTAGCCATATCCTCCATTGCTCCAGGAGCAGTTTTTGAAACCACTAGCATTGCTATATGAAAGATAAGCACTTAATGTACTTATTGAGTGACTGCCCTTACATTTTATCCTTTTGCTAAAAAACTAAATTTTGGATATACTGATTTGTTGTTGCAATCTATTTGCAGAATGTTCGTAGATGCTCTGGACGTAGAGATGTATGATGAACATCATGATAGCAAACGCTGTTATCTGAGTTTGTCTAAGGTACATATAATTTTTTTTTTGTTTGCTTATATGATTTTGTCCATTTTTTTTTGTTTGCTTATATGATTTTGTCCATGGCATTGGCTTGATCATGTAACTAGTGACAGCTGCTCCAAAAAAATCAGGTAGATGCTTTGTATCTTGATGAAATTCATGGGTGTACACGAAATGACTTGATGAAGACCATATATATTAACATGGAACTCCTTTTAATTAGTGCATGCATGGAGATTAATTATTTTTTTTTATGTGTTGAGTGCACTGTATCTATTCCTTTTGTGTTTAAGCTGATAATACAGCAGTACGGCCTGGAGCTTTTTTGAGATAATGTAGGGTAGTATATGTCTATCATCAGCATGTGCTTTTGTATAGATGTGAGGGATGAGATTTTATGTTCGAGTCCAGCAAATCTTCTTACCAGTATTTAATGTTGAAAATCTTATATTCAAACAGCTGAATTTACAAATTAGGATAAACATTTAATTGCTACTCATATCCTCTAAAAGTATCATGCTTCAGGATCGCCATTGCTATTCTCGTGTGCTTGAGCTGCTTATCAACGTTTGGGCATACCATAGTGCTAGAAGGATGATGTATGTTAATCCCGAGACAGGAGCTATGCAGGAACATCATAAGTTCAAAATCCGCAGAGGTCATATGTGGATGAAGTGGTTCTCATTCTCCACTTTGAAAAGCATGGATGAAGATTTAGCAGAGGAAGCTGATTCCGACCACCCTGTCCGGCGTTGGTTGTGGCCATCGACTGGCGAGGTATTTTGGCAAGGGATCTACGAGAGAGAGCGAAGCATGCGCCACCAACAAAAGGAACGGAGGAGACAACAAAGCAAGGATAAAATCAAAAGAATAAAGAAAAGGGCACGCCAAAAAACACTCGGTAAATACATAAAGCCACCACAGGATGAGAAAGCAGATTCAAACACAACAGTAACATTGTGATCATTGTTTTCTGTTCCCAAACCACAATATAATTATTTTCCTAAATTTTTTATTGTTTCCTCTGCTACTATTTTTTCGATTTACACACAGGTGGATTTTTTTTTTTTCTTTGGGTAGTTTTTTCATCCTTCCCTCCCCTTTTTAGGAGTATGTGTTCTTGCTCCAGAGCTCTCTTTAGAACAGGTCCACAAATGTAAAATTCTCCCTACCCTTCTGTATATGGTTTTCATTGTCACAAGAGTCCCTTTCCAGCAAAGTGTAAGCAGCATTTCGGGAATTGTAAAGTAGCGAATAATTATGAGCTACTGATGTTTATCGGCTGTAAGATATGCAGCTAGTTGGAGGCAAACGTGGTAAATTTGTTTAATTAATTGATTTGTAATTTTCATTCTACCCCTGCTTCACTGCAATCTTGTAGCTATTCAAATCTTGTGGTGTAAACTAATCTTGTCATTTTGGTGTAATCCTTAGCTGTGTCTTACTGTGGGTTGTGAAGGAATGTAAGTTAGCATGTTATGTTATTGATATTTTAATTTCTCTGATCGTGCCCACAGTGCTTATGGCAAACTGTATGACTCGCAGCTTGCTCAGGAATCGGAGGTCTCGGATTCGAATTTCGCAGGTGTCATCCGTAAGGGTGTGGGGAGCGAAACTGTCCTTGTACCCATGGGGTTCGCAGCGGAGTTTTCTACATTAATCTTGAAGAAAAAAAAAATCCCAGATCTCGAGGCTCCCCACAGAACACTGGCAATATTTGTTTACGTCGTACTGGAGTTTTTTTTTCGATTTAATATTCTTGCACTGTCTTTTGATGATGTGAGGAATTAAACAAAAGAGAAATAGTCGATTATCTTTTTGGTCTTTGTGTGTGTGTGTGTGTGTGTTTTTTTGGGTGGGGGGAGGGGGGGAGGCATTTCACAATTGAGCTACAAGATTCATGATGTCTAGGACGATGGTGTGACTTATTTCATAAAATTGAGATCATTAATATAATATAAATTTTCAAATATGTTTATGCCAAAATCCTAATACTTCGCAATTGATAAAATATAGTAGGTGCTATCTGTAAATTTTTCTTAAAAATTGTGTAATAAAAAAAAGCTTAAACTAAAGATTTTTCACATTAATCTAAAGAAAAATTGAGGTAGCGTGGTTCGGAAAGCACATGAAATACAAAAGGTAGAAAAATGAAGAACAACCCTATAGAGTTGCAAGCAACTTTAATCGTAGATGTCACATCAGTTAAAAGTATACCACTAGAGAAAGCTAACGCACCAAAACAAAGCACTCTCTTCAAGCAGCCACACTATGATCGTAGCCAAAAAGACTCAAAACACCACACTGATCTATAGATCGACTGAACCATTTTCACAAAGAAGAGCAAACTTTGCTTTAGAAATGGCCGGCGATGAGGCGGCGACCGACCTCAAAGGAAGTGAATGCGTCGACACAGGCATATATGATCTGCTGGTAAGACAGGCATTCAGCATCCCACCGCCCTATCCGGACTGCCCGTGGCTTATCTATGTCCACTCCCATCACCAACCTCACCAAGTTCTGCAATCCCGTGTTTCGTAGATCCGGTCTACCCATTTCATCCACAGCGAGCTTCCTCAGATCCTCCGTATTTTCTACCTGTTAAGATCATTAGTTTATCCAGTCAATCATTGATTCATCGTAAGATAATAAAAATAAAACCTTATATTCAACCCCTACAATCACAACGTTAATTCTACACTTCTCATCAATTGGATCCTTTTTTTTTGGTCAGAAGGGGAGCAGAGTCCCTGCGCCTTTATTAATCT